>CAKXYN010000339.1:0-365059 GCA_935064755.1 Tragelaphus eurycerus | reverse complement strand
CCCCAGGCATCCGGTATCAGGTATTGAGCCTGGACTGGCGACTCGTTTCAAATATGATGTTATATATATTTCAATGCTATTCTCCCAAATCATCCCACCCTCTCCCTCTCCCAGAGTCCAAAAGACTGTTCTATACATCAGTGTATCTTTTGCTGTCTTGTATACAGGGTTATTGTTACCATCTTTCTAAATGTCATATATATATGCGTTAGTATACTGTATTGGTGTTTTTCTTTCTGGCTTACTTTACTCTGTATAATAGGCTCCAGTTTAATCCACCTCATTAGAACTGATTCAAATGTATTCTTTTTAATGGCTGAGTAATACTCCATTGTGTATATGTACCAAAGCTTTCTTACCCATTCATCTACTGATGGACATCTAGGTTGCTTCCTTGTCCTGGCTATTATAAACAGTGCTGTGATGAATATTGGGGTACACGTGTCTCTTTCAATTCTGGTTTTCTCAGTGTGTATGCCCAGCAGTGGGATTGCTGGATCATAAGGCAGTTCTATTCCCATTTTTTTGAGGAATCTCCATACTGTTCTCCATAGTGGCTGCACTAGTTTGCATTCCCACCAACAGTGTAAGAGGGTTCCCTTTTCTCCACACCCTCTCCAGCATTTATTGCTTGTGGACTTTTGGATCGCAGCCATCCTGACTGGCGTGAAATGGTATCTCATAGTGGTTTTGATCTGCATCTCTCTGATAATAAGTGATTTTTTGCATCTTTTCATGTGTTTGTTAGCCATCTGTATGTCTTCTTTGGAGAAATGTCTATTTAGTTCTTTGGCACGTTTTTTGATTGGGTCATTAATTTTTCTGGAATTGAGCTGTAGGAGTTGCTTGTATATTTTTGAGATTAGTTGTTTGCCTGTCGCTTCATTTGCTATTATTTTCTCCCATTCTGAAGGCTGTCTTTTCACCTTGCTTATAGTTTCCTTTGTTGTGCAGAAGTCTTTTAATTTTAATTAGGTCCCATTTGTTTATTTTTGATTTTATTTCCAATATTCTGGTAGGTGGGTCATAGAGGATCCTGCTATGATGTATGTCAGAGAGTGTTTTGCCTATGTTTTCCTCTAGGAGTTTTATGGTTTCTGGTCTTACATTTAGATCTTTAATCTATTTTGATTTTATTTTTGTGTATAGTGTTAGAAAGTGCTCTAGTTTCATTCTTTTAGAAGTGGTTGACCAGTTTTCCCAGCACCACTTGTTAAAGAGATTGTCTTTAATCCATTGCATATTCTTGCCTCCTTTGTCAAAGATAAGGTGTCCATAGATGCATGGATTTATCTCTGGGCTTTCTATTTTGTTCCATTGATCTATATCTCTTTCTTTGTGCCAGTACCATACTGTCTTGATGACTGTGGCTTTGTAGTAGAGCTTGAAGTCAAGCAGGTTGATTCCTCCAGTTCCATTCTTCTTTCTCAAGATAGCTTTGGCTATTCGAGGTTTTTTTGTATTTCCATACAAATTGAGAAATTGTTTGTTCTAGCTCTGTGAAGAATACCGTTGGTTGCTTGATGGGGATTGCATTGAATCTATAAATTGCTTTGGGTAGTATACTCATTTTCACTATATTGATTCTGTCAATCCATGAACATGGTATATTTCTCCATCTATTAGTGTCGTCTTTGATTTCTTTCACCAGTGTTTTATAGTTTTCTATATATAGGTCTTTAGTTTCTTTAGGTAGATATATCTCCTAAGTATTTTATTCTTTTCATTGCAATGGTGAATGGAATTGTTTCCTTAATTTCTCTTTTTCTCATTATTAGTGTATAGGAATGCAAGGGATTTCTGTGTGTTGATTTTATATCCTGCCACTTTACTATATTCATTGATTAGTTCTCGTAAATTTCTGGTGGAGTCTTTAGGGTTTTCTATGTAGAGGATCATGTCATTTGCAAACAGTGAGAGTTTTACTTCTTCTTTTCCAATTTGGATTCCTTTTATTTCTTTTTCTGCTCTGATTGCTGTGGCCAAAACTTCCAAAACTATGTTGAATAGTAATGGTGAAAGTGGGCATCCTTGTCTTGTTCCTGACTTTAGAGGAAATGCTTTCAATTTTTCACCATTGAGGAGAATGTTTGCTGTGGGTTTGTCATATATGTTGAGGTATGTTCCTTCTATTCCTGCTTTCTGGAGAGTTTTTATCATAAATGGATGTTGAACTTTGTCAAAGGCTTTCTCTGCATCTATTGATATAATCATATGGTTTTTGTTTTTCAACTTGTTAATGTGGTATATTACGTTGATTGATTTGTGGATATTGAAGAATCCTTGCATTCCTGGGATAAAGCCCACTTGGTCATGGTGTATGATCTTTTTAATGTGTTGTTGGATTCTGATTGCTAGAATTTTGTTAAGGTTTTTCGAATCTATGTTCATCAGTGATATTGGCCTGTAGTTTTCTTTTTTTGTGGCATCTTTGTCCGGTTTTGTTATTAGGGTGATGGTGGCCTCATAGAATGAGTTTGGCAGTTTACATTCCTCTGCAATTTTCTGGAACAGTTTGAGTAGGATAGGTGTTAGCTCTTCTCTAAATTTTTGGTAGAATTCAGCTGTGAAGCTGTCTGGACCTGGGCTTTTGTTTGCTGGAAGATTTCTGATTACAGTTTCAATTTCCGTGCTTGTGATGGGTCTGTTAAGATTTTCTATTTCTTCCTGATTCAGTTTTGGAAAGTTGTAATGTTCTAAGAATTTGTCCATTTCTTCCACGTTGTCCATTTTATTGCCATATAATTGCTGATAGTAGTCTCTTATGATCCTTTGCATTTCTGTATTGTCTGTTGTGATCTCTCCATTTACATTTCTAATTTTATTGATTTGATTTTTCTCCCTTTGTTTCATGATGAATCTGGCTAATGGTTTGTCAATTTTATTTACCCTTTCAAAGAACCAGCTTTTGGCTTTGTTGATTTTTGCTATGGTCTCTTTTGTTTCTTTGCATTTATTTCTGCCCTAATTTTTAAGATTTCTTTCCTTCTACTAACCTTGGAGTTCGTCATTTCTTCCTTTTCTAGTTGCTTTAGGTGTAGAGTTAGGTTATTTATTTGATTTTTTTCTTGTTTCTTGAGATATGCCTGTAGTGCTATGAACTTTCCCCTTCGGACTGCTTTTACAGTGTCCCACAGGTTTTGGGTTGTTGTGTTTTGATTTTCATTCGTTTCTATTCAGATTTTGATTTCTTTTTTGATTTCTTCTGTGATTTTTTGGTTATTCAGCAGCATGTTATTCGGCCTCCATATGTTGAAATTTTTAATAGTTTTTCTCCTGTTATTGAGATCTAATTTTACTGCATTGTGGTCAGAAAAGATGCTTGGAATCATTTCAATTTTTCTGAACTTACCAAGGCTAGATTTATGGCCCAGGATGTGATCTATCCTGGAGAAGGTTCCGTGTGCACTTGAGAAAAAGGTGAAATTCATTGTTTGGAGATGAAATGTCTTATAGATATCAATTTGGTCTAACTGGTCTATTGTATCATTTAAAGTTTGTGTTTCCTTGTTAATTTTCTGTTTAGTTGATCTATCCATTGGTGTGAGTGGGGTATTAAAGTCTCCAACTATTACTGTGTTATTGCTAATTTCTCCTTTCATACTTGTTAGTATTTGTCTTACAAGTTGCGGTGCTCCTATCTTGGGTGCATATATATTTATAATTGTTATATCTTCTTCTTGGATTCATCCTTTGATCATTAGGTAGTGACCTTCTTTGTCTCTTTTCACAACCTTTGTTTTAAAGTCTATTTTGTCTGATATGAGTGTTGCTACTCCTGCTTTCTTTTGGTCCCTATTTGCATGGAAAATCTTTTTCCAGCCCTTCACTTTCAGTCTGTATATGTCCCCAGTTTTGAAGTGGGTCCCTTGCAGACAACATATGTAGGGGTCTTGTTTTTGTATCCATTCGGCCAGTCTCTGTTTTTTGGTTGGGGCATTCACTCCATTTACATTTAAGGTAATTATTGATAAGTATGATCCCATTGCCATTTACTTTATTGTTTTGGGTTTGAATTTATACACCCTTTTTGTCTTTCCTGTCTAGAGAATGTCCTTTATTATTTGTTGGAGAGCTGGTTTGGTGGTGCTGAATTCTCTCAGCTTTTGCTTGTGTGTAAAGTTCTGATTTCTCCTCCATATTTGAATGAGATCCTTGCTGGGTACAAAAATCTGGGCTGTAGGTTATTTTCTTTCATCACTTTAAGTATGTCTTGCCATTCCCTCCTGGCTTGGAGAGTTTCTATTGAAAGATCAGCTGTTATCCTTATGGGAATTCCCTTGTGTGTTATTTGTTGTTTTTCCCTTGCTGCATGTAATATTTGTTCTTTGTGTTTGATCTTTGTTATTTTGATTAATATGTGTCTTGGGGTGTTTTAGAAAAGGCAGAGGAATGAGAGATCAAATTGCCAACATCCGTTGGATCATGGAAAAAGCAAGAGTGTTCCAGAAAAACATCTATTTCTGCTTTATTGACTATGCCAAAGCCTTTGACTGTGTAGATCACAATAAACTGTGGAAAATTCTGAAAGAGATGGGAATACCAGACCACCTGATCTGCCTCTTGAGAAATCTGTATGCAGGTCAGGAAGCAACAGTTAGAACTGGACATGGAACAACAGACTGGTTCCAAATTGGGAAAAGAGAACGTCAAGGCTGCATATAGTCACCATGTTTATTTAACTTATATGCAGAGTACATCATGAGAAATGTTGGACTGGAAGAAACACAAGTTGGAAACAAGATTGCTGGGAGAAATATCAATAACCTCAGATATGCGGATGACACCACCCTTATGGCAGAAAGTGAAGAGCAACTAAAAAGCCTCTTGATGAAAGTGAAAGTGGAGAATGAAAAGGTTGGCTTAAAGCTCAACATTCAGAAAACGAAGATCATGGCATCTGGTCCCATCACTACATGGGAAATAGATGGAGAAACAGTGGAAACAGTGTCAGACTTTATTTTTCTGGGCTCCAAAATCACTGCACATGATGACTGCAGCCATGAAATTAAAAGACGCTTACTCCTTGGAAGGAAAGTTATGACCAACCTAGATAGCATATTCAAAAGCAGAGACATCACTTTGCCAACAAAGGTTCACCTAGTCAAGGCTATGGTCTTTCCTGTGGTCATGTATGGATGTGAGAGCTGGACTGTGAAGAAGGCTGAGCGCCGAAGAATTGATGCTTTTGAACTGTGGTGTTGGAGAAGACTCTTGAGAGTCCCTTGGACTGCAAGGAGATCCAACCAGTCCATTCTGAAGGAGATCAGCCCTGGGATTTCTTTGGAAGGAATGATGCTAAAGCTGAAACTCCAGTATTTTGGCCACCTCATGCAAAGAGTTGTCTCATTGGAGAAGACTCTGATGCTGGGAGGGATTGGGGGCAGGAGGAGAAGGCGACGACAGAGGATGAGATGGCTGGATGGCATCACTGACTCGATGAATGAGTCTGAGTGACTTCCGGGAGTTGGTGATGGACAGGGAGGCCTGGTGTGCTGCGGTTCATGGGGTCGCAAAGAGTCAGACACGACTGAGCGACTGATCTGATCTGATCTGTTCTGGGGTGTTTTGACTTGGGTTTATCCTGTTTGGGACTCTCTGGGTTTCTTGGACTTGAGTGATTATTTCCTTCCCCATTTTAGGGAAGTTTTCAACTATTACCTCCTCTAGTATTTTCTCATGGTCTTTCTTTTTGTCTTCTTCTTCTAGGACTCCTATGATTCGAATGTTGGTACGTTTAATATTGCCCTGGAGGTCTCTGAGATTGTCCTCATTTCTTTTAATTCGTTTTTCTTTTTTCTCCTCTGATTCATCTATTTCTACCATTCTATCTTTTAATTCACCAATCCTATCTTCTGCCTCTCTTATTCTACTATTTGTTGCCTCCAGAGTGTTTTTGGTCTCATTTATTGCATTATTCATTATATATTGACTCTGTTTTATTTCTTCTAGGTCCTTGTTAAACCTTTCTTGCATCTTCTCAATGCTTTTCTCCAGGCTATTTATCTGTGATTCCATTTTGATTTCCAGATTTTGGATTAATTTCACTATCATTATTCAGAATTCTTTATCAGGTAGATTCGCTATTTCTTCCTCTTTTGTTTGGTTTGGTGGGCATTTATCCTGTTCCTTTACCTGCTGATTATTCCTTTGTCTCTTCATCTTGTTTAAGTTGGTGAGTTTGGGTTGTCCTTACTGTATTCTGGCAGTTTGTGGAGTTCTCTTTATTGTGGCATTTCCTCACTGTGTGTGGGTTTGTACAGGTGGCTTGTCAAGATTTCTTGTTTAGGGAAGCTTGTGTCGGTGTTCTGGTGGATGGAGCTGGATTTCTTCTCTCTGGAGTGCAATGAAGTGTCCAGTAATAAGTTATGAGATGTCTATGGTTTTGGGATGACTTTGAGTAGCCTGTATATTGGAGGTCAGGGCTGTGTTCCTGTGTTGCTGGAGAATTTGCTTGGTATGTCTTGCTGTGGAACTTGTTGGCCCTTGTGTGGTGCTTGGTTTCAGTGTAGGTATGGAGGCATTTGATGAGCTCCTATCAATTAATGGTCCCTGGAGTCAGGGTTTGGACTTAAGCCTCCTGCTTCCAGTTATCGGTCTTATTTTTACCATAGTCTCAAAACTTCTCCTTCTATACAGCACCATTGATAAAACATCTAGGTTAAAGATGAAAAGTTTCTCCACCGTTAGGGTCACCCAGTGAGGTTCACAACGTTACATGGGGAAGAGAAGAGGGAGGAGGGAGTTAGAGGTGATCCAAATGAGATGTGGTGGAATCAATAGAGGAGAGAGCGGGCTAACCAGTAATCACTTCCTTATGTGCACTCCACAACTCAGAGATGTTCAGAGATTTTCACGCTCAGAGATGTTCACGGAGTTATACAGAGAAGAGAAGAGGGAGGAAGGAGACAGAGGTGGTCAGGAGGATAAAAGGAGGGAATGAAAAGGAAAGAGACAGATCCAGTCAGTAATTAATCCCCTTAGTGTTTTCCTTCGTTTGGAACACACAGAAATGCACAGAATTGGGTAGAGTAGAGAGGGGTTAGGGAGGAGACGCAGGCGACCTGGTGGAGAAAAAGGAGAGTCCCAAGGTGAAGAGAGCGGTCAAGCCAGTAATTCCGTTCCCTAGTAAAAAGTGGGTACTGAAGATTGGGTTCTTAAAGGTACAAAATTGGTAACAAATACCTAAAGCAAAAATTAAAAATCTAGAGTAGAGTTTGGAGTTTCAAAAATACAATGTTAAAGAAAAGAAGAAGATAAGAAAGAGAGAAAAAGAAAAAAAAAAAGAGTCACAGAAGTTATAAAGAAAATATAGGTACGAAATTGATAACAAATACCAAAAAGCAAAAGTTAAAAATCTAGAGTTGAGTTTGGAACTTAAAAAATACAATGTTAAAGAAAAGAAGAAGAAAAAGAAAGATTAAAAAAAAAAAAAAACAAAAATAAACAAAGTTATAAAAATTATAAAGAAGATATAGGTACAAATTGATAACAAATACCAGAAAGCATAAATTAAAGATCTAGAGTAGAGTTTGGAATTTTAGGAATACAATGTTAAAGAAAAGATGAAGAGATAGAGAAAGGAAAAAAAAAGTAACAAAATTATAAAACAAAAATAGGTACAAAATTGATGACAAATACCAAAAAGCTAAAATTAAAAATCTAGAGCAGAGTTTGGAATTTCAAAAATACAATGTTAAAGAAAAGAAAAAAAGAAAAGAAAAGAAAAGGTCACAAAAGTTGTAAAAATATATATATATGAAGTTCGGTTTTTTTAAAAAAAGGGTCTTTTATTTGTTTATTCATTTATTTTACAAAGTAATAGTAGGTTATAAAAGTGAAAATTAAAGGAGTAATAGAGGATTAAATTTTTTTTTTTTAATTAAAAAGAAAGAAAGAAAGAATGATTGTAAAAATAGTAAATATATATAGGACTTTCTTTGATATTGTTGTGGGTATTGTGGGTTCAGTTCATTTTTGGCTAGTTCCTTGTTCCGGCTTATATTTCTCAAGATCTATAGGCCTCTTCCTATGCAGTTGGTACTCACCATGGGGTTTTAGTTTATTTACTGTCGCTTCCACGGCAGTTCCCTCTGTTATAGCTTCTTCTTTTTGCTGGTCTCTTCAGTTTCTGATTTCCGCCCTGATACAAAGTGGGTGGTGGTGGACACCCTTTTTTTTTTTTTTTTTTTTTTAGGCTCACTTGTTCATTCACGCTGTGGGGAGGGAGGGACGCTGCAAATAAATAACACTGGCGTGTGCTCGCAGTGCCTCAGTCACACTAGGCCTGCCCCCAATCACGGTGTGTGTAGCCTCCCTGCCCACGCTGCTCAGGCTCTAGGGAACCATCCGTGCCCCACCCTGGGCTGCTTGCCCCTCCCAGGTCTAAGCCGCTCAAGTTCAGACACTCGGGTAATCCTCAGAGGCCCAGGCTCAGTTGGGCCTGCGTTTTGTGCCCTTCGCAGGTTCCAGCAGCACAGGTTATGAGGTGTTTAGCAAGCGCAGCTTCTGCGACTTATTGCCTCCCCGCTACTCGGTGTTCTAGGTGTACAACCTGCGCACCTTCTCAGGCGGATGTTGACCGTCCAGAGCCCCAGGAAGTCTTAGTTAGCAAAGATGCCTGCTTACAGTTTTGTAGATAATGTCTCTCTGGGGCTGCGATTGCCTCCCTCCGGCTCTAGCTCCCTGTCACCAGAGGCGAATGGTCTGCAGCCAGCTATCTCTGAACAGTCCTTTGTTCTGTGCACAAGCCTGGTGGTGTCTTAGGTTAGGGCTGGCTTTTCGTGTGGTAGATATCCCACAGCCTGGATTGCTAGACCAAATTATTTCACTCAGGTAGCGCTCGGGGGTATTCAGGCCAGATACTTACTGTAAGCGATGCAGCCCACGCCGAGCCTCCCTGCCCAGTCCCCGCTTGCTAATGGCGAATGCAGGCGTCTGTGCTGCTTCTCCACTGGGGAAGTTACCGTAGGGCTCTTAATTGGGGTTTTAATTGTTTATTTATTTTTCCTCCCTGTTATGTTGCCCTCTGTGCTTCCCAGGCTCGGCACAGACTCGGCAGTGAGAATGTTTCCTGGTGTTTGGAAACTTCTCTCTTTTTAAGACTCCCTTCCCTGGAGAGAGCTCTGTCCCTCCCTCTTTGTCTCTCTCTCTTTTTTTTTTTTTGTCTTTTATTTTTTTTTTCCTACCTCCTTTAGAAGGCAATGGGTTGCTTTTCTGGGTGCCTGATGTCCTCTGCCGGCATTCAAAGTTGTTTTGTGGAATTTACTTGGCATTTAAATGTTCTTTTGATGAATTTGTGGAGGAGAAAGTGTTCTCCCCGTCCTATTCCTCCACCACCTTAGCTCCTCCCTTGTTCTATATATTTAAGGGTAGACTGCTTTGCTTTTAAAATGGCTTGAGTCCTAAATCACCCCTCTCTAGCATAGCAGGGATACAAAATTATGCTATGGACTCAGATTCTTGAATATAAAAAGTCCTGTTGAGTGCTGGTCGCAATAGCTATACTACAAATTTTTACTAATTCTCCTTGATCAAATGTTTATATGGCAGACAAAACTGGAAAAGCTCCTAATAAAAGGGTAACTCCTAGTAACTTATTATCGCCTCACTATCATCTGTTAGCAACTTTAGCCTCACCATCAAATTGAAAAGAAGTGATTCACACCTATATCTCTTACCTGACTACATGGAAATCCAGTAACTTTTGTGTGCGTGTGTGAGGGACAACATGGATTGTTCTCTGCTATGAGTGGAGAGGGAAGACTGCTAGATAAAACTGGTGTTGAGAAAAACTGGCATAATGTTAATTTTAATTTATTTTTTAAACATTGCATCCTTAATTTCATTTGTAAAAATGAATATAAGGTAGGACTGGAATTTTAGGACTTTTCAGAATTTTTTAAGGATAGTAATTTAAGACCAAAATATATACGTGAATGATGCAAATGTTTCAGTTACTTACTTCAAACTCTCCACGTTTCTCATAAATTGGAATGATCAACTTGGAAATTTCAGAAATTACTTCATAACGCTCTGCTTTCCATAAGCCATCCACACATTGTTCTAGCAATTCCAGCAAAACTTCCTGCATTGAGAAAAAATGCAATCAAGAATTACAGATACTTGAGCTCTGCACAAATATAGTTTGAACTATTTCAAATGAATAAAACACAGAAGGTACTAAATTTAAGGAAATGAACAGGAGTACAATTGTGTAACTATATATTCTAAATGACATGCTTGAAACACTTGAAATTGAAACCAAAATCTTAAAAGTATGAAATTAATATTGACAATCAGATCAGATCAGATCAGTCGCTCAGTCGTGTCCAACTCTTTGCGACCCCATGAACTGCAGCACGCCAGGCCTCCCTATCCATCACCAGCTCTCGGAGGTCACTCAGACTCACATTCATCGAGTCAGTGATGCCATCCAGCCATCTCAGCCTCTGTTGTCCCCTTCTCCTCCTGCCCTCAATCCCTCCCAGCATCAGAGTCTTCTCCAATGAGTCAACTCTTCGCATGAGGTGGCCAAAATACTGGAGTTTCAGCTTTAGCATCATTCCTTCCAAAGAAATCCCAGGGCTGATCTCCTTCAGAATGGACTGGTTGAATCTCCTTGCAGTCCAAGGGACTCTCAAGAGTCTTCTCCAACACCACAGTTCAAAAGCATCAATTCTTCGGCGCTCAGCCTTCTTCACAGTCCAGCTCTCACATCCATACATGACCACAGGAAAGACCATAGCCTTGACTAGGCGAACCTTTGTTGGCAAAGTGATGTCTCTGCTTTTGAATATGCTATCTAGGTTGGTCATAACTTTCCTTCCAAGGAGTAAGTGCCTTTTAATTTCATGGCTGCAGTCACCATCTGCAGTGATTTTGGAGCCCAGAAAAATAAAGTCTGACACTGTTTCCATTGTTTCTCCATCTATTTCCCATGTAGTGATGGGACCAGATGCCATGATTTTCGTTTTCTGAATGTTGAGCTTTAAGCCAACCTTTTCACTCTCCACTTTCACTTTCATCAAGAGGCTTTTGAGTTCCTCTTCACTTTCTGCCATAAGGGTGGTATCATCTGCATATCTGAGGTTATTGATATTTCTCCCGGCAATCTTGATTCCAGCTTGTGTTTCTTCCAGTCCAGCATTTCTCATGATGTACTCTGCATATAAGTTAAATAAACATGGTGACTATATACAGCCTTGATGTACACCTTTTCCTATTTGGAACCAGTCTGTTGTTCCATGACCAGTTCTAACTGTTGCTTCCTGACCTGCATACAGATTTCTCAAGAGGCAGATCAGGTGGTCTGGTATTCCCATCTCTCTCAGAATTTTCCACAGTTTATTGTGATCTACACAGTCAAAGGCTTTGGCATAGTCAATAAAGCAGAAATAGACGTTTTTCTGGAATTCTCTTGCTTTTTTGATGATCCAGCGGATGTTGGCAATTTGATCTCTGGTTCCTCTGCCTTTTCTAAAACCAGCTTGAACATCAGGAAGTTCACAGTTCACATATTGCTGAAGCCTGGCTTGGAGAATTTTGAGCATTACTTTACTAGCATGTGAGATGAGTGCAATTGTGCAGTAGTTTGAGCATTCTTTGGCATTGCCTTTCTTTGGGATTGGGATGAAAACTGACCTTTTCCAATCTTGTGTCTACTGCTGAGTTTTCCAAATTTGCTGGCATATTGAGTGCAGCACTTTCACAGCAACATCTTTCAGAATTTGGAATAGCTCCACTGGAATTCCATCACCTCCACTAGCTTTATTCCTAGAAAACTACTATTTACTTTGTTTCAGTTCAGTTCAGTCACTCAGTCATGTCCAACTATTTGAGACCCCATGAACTCTGCAGCACACTAGGCCTCCCTATCCATCACCAACTTCCAGAGTTCACTCAAACTCACATCCATCGAGTCAGTGATGCCATCCAGCCATCTCATCCTCTGTCGTCCCCTTCTCCTCTTGCCCCCAATCCCTCCCATCATCAGAGTCTTTTCCAATGAGTCAACTCTTTGCATGAGGTGGCGAAAGTATTGGAGTTTCAGCTTTAGCATCATTCCTTCCAAAGAAATCCCAGGGCTGATCTCCTTCAGAATGGACTGGGTGGATCTCCTTGCAGTCCAAGGGACTCTCAAGAGTCTTCTCCAACACCACAGTTCAAAAGCATCAATACTTTGGCGCTCAACCTTCTTCACAATCCAGCTCTCACATCCATACATGACCACAGGAAAAACCAGAGCCTTGACTAGGCGAACCTTTTTTGGCAAAGTAATGTCTGTGCATTTGAATATGCTATCTAGGTTGGTCACAACTTTCCTTTCAATGAGTAACCATCTTTTAATTTCATGGCTGCAGTTACCATATGCAGTAATTTTGGAGCCCAGAAAAATAAAGTCTGACACTGTTTCCACTGTTTCCCCATCTATTTCCCATGAAGTGACAGGACCAGATGCTATGATCTTCGTTTTCTGAATGTTGAGCTTTAAGCCAACTTTTTCACTCTCCACTTTCACTTTCATCAAGAGGCTTTTTGTTCCTCTTCACTTTCTGCCATAAGGGTGGTGTCATCTGCATATGTGAGGTTATTGATATTTCTCCCTCCAATCTTGATTCCAGCTTGTGCTTCTTCCAGCCCAGGGTTTCTCATGATCTACTCTGGTGGCTCAGAGGTTAAGCGTCTGCCTGCAATGCAGGAGACCTGGGTTCGATCCGTGGGTCGGGAGATCCCCTGGAGAAGGAAATGGCAACCCACTCCAGTATATCTTGCCTGGAGAATCCCATGGGCGGAGGAGCCTGGTGGGCTACGGTCCACGGGGTCGCAAAGAGTCGGACACGACTGAGCACTTCACTTTCACTTTCACTCTGCATGTAACTTAAATAAGCAGGGTGACAATATGCAGCCTTGACGTACTCCTTCTCCTATTTGGAACCAGCCTATTCTTCCATGTCCAGTTCTAACTGTTGCTTCCTCACCTGCATACAGATTTCTCAAGAGGCAGGTCAGATGGTCTGGTATTCCCATCTCTTTCAGAATTTTCCACAGTTTATTGTGATCCACACAGTCAAAGGCTTTAGCATAGTCAATAAAGCAGAAATAGACGTTTTTCTGGAACTCTCTTTCTTTTTCCATGATCCAGCGGATGTTGGCAATTTGATCTCTGGTTCCTCTGCCTTTTCTAAAATCAGCTTGAACATCTGGAAGTTCACAGTTCATGTATTATTGAAGCCTGGCTTGGAGAATTTTGAGCGTTACTTTACTAGCGTGTGAGATGAGTGCAATTGTGCAGTAGTTTGAGCATTCTTTGGCATTGCCTTTCTTTGGGATTGGAATGAAAACTGCCCTTTTCCACTCCTGTGGCCACTGCTGAGTTTTCCAAATTTGATGGCATATTGAGTGCAGCACTTTCACAGCATCATCTTTCAGGATTTGAAATAGCTCAACTGGAATTCTATCACCTCCACTAGCTTTGTTCGTAGTGATGGTTTTTAAGGCCCACTTGACTTCACATTCCAGGATGTCTGGCTCTAGGTAAGTGATCACACCATCGTGATTATCTTGGTCGTGAAGATCTTTGTAGTACAGTTCTCTCTATTCTTGCCACCTCTTCTGAATATCTTCTGCTTATGTTAGGTCCATACCATTTCTGTCCTTTATCAAGCCCATCTTTGCATGAAATGTCCCCTTGATATCTCTAATTTTCTTGAAGAGATCTCTAGTCTTTCCCAATCTGTTGTTTTCCTCTATTTCTTTGCATTGATCATTGAGGAAGGCTCTCTTATCTCTTCTTGCTTTTCTTTGGAACTCTGCATTCAGATGCCTATATCTTTTTTTTTCTCCTTTGCTTTTTGCTTCTCTTCTTTTCACAGCTATTTGTAAGGCCTTTCCAGATAGCCATTTTGCTTTTTTGCATTTCTTTTCCATGGGGATGGCCTTGATCCCTGTCTCCTGTACAATGTCAAGAACCTCCATCCACAGTTCATCAGGCACTCAATCTATCAGATCTAGTCCCTTAAATCTATTTCTCACTTCCACTGTATAATCATAAGCGATTTGATTTAGGTCATACCTGAATGGTCTAGTGGTTTTCCTGCTGGGGACCAGCCCCAGCGATCCAGGGAGTTCGGTGGCGGCGTTGGTGGGGGTCGGCCGTGTGGAGCGGGATAGCTCAGTGCTCAGTGGGGGGCTGAGTGCTTGGTTCGCGGGGACAATCTTCAGGTTTCACCACTTCGTGGCGCGCTTCCGTTCTCCGGGGGCACTGGGCCTCCCAGTCCGTCTGGCCCAGGTGCTGGGGTCCCCGCCCCAGTGGACTCAGCCGATGGGGGGGCGACTGGGGCGTCTTCTGTCCCCTTCTTTTTTCCCTGGTTCTTTTCACTGAGTACAGGTCGTGCTACCGTCGTGCTTCACAAGTAGAGGTCGGGTCATCATCCCCAGGGTGATTTTATATTTATCCTATGGGTGAGAGTGTAGTGGGTTTTAGTCAGGAAGAATGTCTTAGCTAGGTCAACGTGACAGTATCAAGTCACACTTATCTCTTTTTTCATGTGTGGGCAGGGGAAGTGGAGACTTAGAGCAAACATTGGCTCAACAATGCCCTTCACCAATACAATTTCTATCACAATTACTTTGTTTGTTTTTCTTCTGCCGTTTAGCAATGTGGCAGACAAGCCTGTCAGGTGGGCAAAGAACTTCAGAGGAGTTATAGGTTCCACCGATTTTTATTAACTAGCTTTAGTTAACTCTTTTTTAGAGGGGTGTGGGGACAGCCCCCCGTAAAGTCAGAGGTGTAGGTGAGAGCACAAGTGTGCAGGCAGGCTCTGGTTTTGGGGGTAGATGTTCGAGAACCTCCAAGGGGCTCCTGAGGCTAGACCCCACCTTTGTGTACGTCAGCCTCCTTCCTCATGACCTTTGCCATGGGCGGAGCACTAATTCAAACCGGCTCCCAACATTTTCCCTACTTTCTTCAATTTAGGTCTGATTTTGGCAATAAGGAGTTCATGATCTGAGCCACAGTCAGCTCCTGGTCTTGTTTTTGCTGACTGTATAGAGCTTCTCCATCTTTGGCTGCAAAGAATATAATCAATCTGATTTCGGTGTTGACCATCTGGTGACGTCCATGTGTAGAGTCTTCTGTTGTGTTGTTGGAAGAGTTTGTGTTTTCTATGACAAGTGTGTTCTCTTGGCAAAACTCTTTTAGCCTTTGCCCTGTTTCATTCTGTATTCCAAGGCCAAATTTGCCTGTTACCCTAAGTGTTTCTTGACTTCCTACTTTTGCATTCCAGTCCGCTATAATGAAAAGGACATCTTTTTTGGGTGTTAATTCTAAAAGGTCTTGTAGGTCTTCATACAACCGTTCAACTTCAGCTTCTTCAGCATTACTGGTTGGGGCATAGGCTTGGATTACTGTGATATTGAATGGTTTGCCTTGTAAATGAAAAGAGTTCATACTGTCACTTTTGAGATTGCAAGTACTGCATTTTGGACTCTTTTGTTGACCATGACGGCTAATCCATTTCTTCTAAGGGATTCCTGCCCACAGTAGTAGATATAATGGTCATCTGAGTTAAATTCACCCATTCCAGTCCATTTTAATTTACTGATTCCTAGAATGTTGACGTTCACTCTCGCCATTTCTTGTTTGACCACTTCCAATTTGCCTTCATTCATGGACCTAACATTCCAGGTTCCTATGCAACATTGCTCTTCACAACATCGGACCTTGCTTCTATCACCAGTCACATCCACACCTGGGTATTGTTTTTGCTTTGGCTCCATCTCTTCATTCTTTCTGGAGTTATTTCTTCACTGATCTCCAGTAGTATATTGGACACCTACTGACCTGGGGAGTTCCTCTTTCAGTATCCTATCATTTTGCCTTTTCATACTGTTCATGGGGTTCTCAAGGCAAGAATACTGAAGTGGTTTGCCATTCCCTTCTCCAGTGGACCACATTCTGTCAGACCTCTCCACCATGACCCACCCATCCTGGGTGGCCCCACATGGCATGGCGTAGTTTCACTGAGTTAGACAAGGCTGTGGTCCGTGTGATTATATTGACTAGTTTTCTGTGATTATGGTTTCAGTGTGTCTGCCCTCTGATGCCCTCTCACAACACCTACCGTCTTACTTGGGTTTATCTTACATTGGGTATGGGGTATCTCTTCACGGCTGCTCCAGCAGAGAAATACAAATGAAAAACACAGTCAGATACTACTTCATGTCTAATAGGATGGAAAAATATGAAAATATTAGCAACAGCTAATGTTGGTGAGGAAGTGAAGCATCTGGAACTGTCATCCATTGTTGGTGGGATATAAAATGGTCCAACCACTTTTAAAAACTCTGACAATTTCATATAAAGTTACATGTAAAACTTCCCAAGAAAGTACCAGGGTATTTACTCAAGAAAAATTAAAGCATATATCCATAAAAGGTCACAGATAAGAATGTTTAAAGCAGCCTTATTCATAACAGTCCTAAACTGGAAGCAATCCAAAATCCATCCACAGGAGAATGGGTTTTAAAATGTTATGTCAAGGGAATATAATATTTAGCCATGAGGAAGAACTTATGATTTACTCCACAACATGGATGTATCTCAAAAAAATTCTGCCAACCAAAAGAGGTAGATACAAAAGGTAGATACAGAGTGATTTAATTTTTATTATACCAAATACTGTTAAAACTAATCTACATCAGATATTGGGGCTGGGCAGATTGGAAATGGGCACAATGGAACTTTCTGGAGTAATGCACATGTTCTACTTTATTGTTTCTCGTGGTAATGTGTTACCATGTGTTATATGGGTGTAGACAACTGTCAAAATTCATCAAGTTGTCCACCTAATATATGTGCATTTTATTGTATGTTAATTTATCTTTAAAACTATTTCAAATCAAATGTCAGAAATGCAGTCTTAAAAACAAATTATTAATGGGTTAATTCACCTACTTATAAAAGCCACTAAATGAACACTAGTTTGTATCTTTCATTTCAATAAAACTTGTAAATCAGTGGCAGTTATTTTCCATTGGCTAGAGCACGAGGAAGAAGCCCTATTATATAAACTGAAACATAAAATGGCACTATGGAGAATATGATTCTGTCTGTATACCTTAAGTGAAAAGCACGTATAAATTATTACCATAGAACACAAAAGAGTTCCAACAAATATGTTTACATAAGAAACTGATTATAGTTCTTGACTAATAAGACATATTACTACTTTCCCTTGGAGTACAAAAAAGGGTCAGGCTTAAGGCCACTTCTATGACTAAGCTGAAGCTGCTGTTTGGAAAAAAGGATGTAACTGCAGTTGTGCTAATCCATTTATCTCCCATGAACTCCCTGGAATCTTTCTGCTGTGAGCCCACACAAACTGGAGATCTTACATGAAAATCATCTAAGTCTAACTAAAACCCAAAAAATGAATTAATTTACACCAGGCTTCACAGTCAAGCAATGAACTTGGATTAAAATTCAAGTATCTGATTCTCTGTTATAATTAGTTAATCCAGCAAACACGTTTTAAATATCAACTCTTCTAAGTTCTGGGAGTAAAAGCCAAGTTTACTATCCAGTTTGTCAGTGATAAAGCCTGACATTTATGTAGCACCTAATGACTTATAAAGAACGTTCATGTTTATTGTGAAGTGACCAGGATACTATTATTTTCTTTATTTTATTATTTTTCACTTCAGTTCAGTTCAGTCACTCAGTCGTGTCCGACTCTTTGCGACCCCATGAATCGCAGCACGCCAGGTCTCCCTGTCCATCACCAACTCCTGGACTTCACTCAGACTCACATCCATCGAGTCAGTGATGCCATCCAGCCATCTCAGCCTCTGTCGTCCCCTTCTCCTCCTGCCCCCAATCCCTCCCAGCATCAGTCTTTTCCAGTGAGTCAACTCTTCACATGAGGTGGCCAAAGTACTGGAGTTTCAGCTTTAGCATCATTCCTTCCAAAGAAATCCCAGGGCTGATCTCCTTCAGAATGGACTGGATGGATCTCCTTGCAGTCCAAGGGACTCTCAAGAGTCTTCTCCAACAGCACAGTTCAAAAGCATCAATTCTTCAGCACTCAGCTTTCTTTATAGTCCAACTTTCACACCATAAATGACTACTGGACAAACCATAGCATTGACTAGATGGACCTTCGTTGACAAAGTAATGTCTCTGCTTTTTAATATGGTGTCTAGGTTGGTCATAACTTTCCTTCCAAGGAGTAAGCGTCTTTTAATTTCATGGCTGCAGCCACCATCTGCAGTGATTTTGGAGCCCAGAAAAATGAAGTCTGACACTGTTTCCACTGTTTCCCCATCTATTTCCCATGAAGTGATAGGACCGGATGCCATGATCTTCATTTTCTGAATGTTGAGCTTTAAGCCAACCTTTTCATTCTCCATTTTCACTTTCATCAAGAAGGTTTTTAGTTCCTCTTCACTTTCTGCCATAAAGGTGGTGTCATTTGCATATTTTTCACTTAATAAATATTTATTGATTTCATACTCTGTGCTAATCATTTGGGGCTTCCCTGGTGGTGCAGATGCTGAAGAATCTGCCTGCAACGAAGGAGATCCAGATTTGATCCCTGGGTCAGGAAAAGGCTCTGGAGAAGGAAATGGCAACCCACTGCAGCATTTTTGATGCTAGACGGGCTCCTACTGTTAGGAAACTTTTTTCTTTTTAATTGGAGGATAATTGCTTTACAAGTTGTGTTCATTTCTGCCACACAACATGAGTCCGTCATTAACTGTGTGTGTGTGTGTGTGTGTGTGTGTGTGTATAAGAGGCTCTCTCTTGAGCCTCCCTCCCACCCCCAGATCATAGCTCTCTAGGTCATCATGGAGCACCGGGTTCAGCTCCTTGTGTATACAGCAACTTCCCACTAGCTATCTATTTTACATATGGTCATGTACATCTTTTAATGCTACTCTCTCAATTCATTCCACCCTCTTTCCCCCGACTGTGTCCACAAGTCCACTCTCTACATCTGTGCCTCTAGTTATACTGCTAAGGAGAGAAACTCATAAAGAAGTAGTAGGCAAAAAAAAAAAAAAAAAAAAAGAGGTAGGAGATAAAGCTTCTAGGCATAGATCATTTTAGCTAAATGAACCAGCGGTAGCTTGAAATTGCTTATATGTAAAAAATACAGTTCATAGAGTATGAAGTGTGTCTCTATCACTTTAAACTGCTGCTTTTTATGTTTCTTAATACAACCTTAAAAAAAATTCATTTCTGTGGGTCTGCCAGCACTTCAGTCTCACTCCTTTTGTTGTTTGTTTTTCTGGTCTTCCCATTCCTTAAATGTGAAAGTCACTGTGATTCAGTTCTTGGTTCTCTGGTCTTCACTTGCTATATTATCTCCCATTATCAGTGTGCTTTGCTTCTCACATAGCTATGACTTCCAGATGTAGCTCAGCAACCCTGATCTCTCTCTTTAGATTCAGTTCTTAATGTCTAATGACCTGATGTTGTTTCCATTTCAATAACCTTCTACTGATACTTCAAATTCAATACTCATCAAAAAATGGAATTCACCACCTTTCCTGTAAAATCATCCATCCATCATTTTTCTATAAATATCCAAACCTGAAATCTCAATGCTACTTTTGACTCTTCTCCTACACAGCCAGCAAGTCTTCCTCTTTTCCTCAGTGGTCCCTGAACCTGTCACAAGCTGGGTTTGGGCTTGGCTGCTTCACAACTGAACACTCAGGGCAGCCCACATTCCAGCCTCTGCCCTCAGCCACCATCCATCGACCTCCAATACATTTCCCACATTACCACCAACTTAACCTTTCTTCCTGCTTCATTTCATCTTGTTATTATTCTGCTCAAAAACCTTTGACAGCAATTCAACATTCTAATCAATCAAGTCCAGACATTCAAAGTTTCTCAAATTCAGACCTCCACTAGTACTCTTCCCTATGCGAACCCAATGGCTAAGCCAAAATGATCCATTTACTCTGCCCCATAAAATACGCCTTACACTTTCCCAACTCTTAACTTTTATCCCAGCTATTCTCTGCTGCTGCTGAAATGACTTCGGGGTATCCTCGTTCTTTAAACCTCTCTCTAATCCTAACTCTCCTCAGCCCAAAGGTATCTCTCACCTTTGACTCTGCCTATTGTCTGTATTATTCAAATGGCACTGTCTTGCTTTTCTCCATTTTGTGTAGGTGGGTTGTCTCTTTAGGTAGACTCTGGAGGTCAGGGATCAGCCGTATCTAATTATTTTATACCTCTTCTCTCACCAAGTCCAAAGCCTTACTGAGTGAGTGACAACAGCAGCTGTTTTCTATCCATATGAAGCTCAGAGCAGAAATTTTCCATCTTTAAAACACCTGGAAGCCTCCTCTCTTTAGCTGTTACATTGTTAACTCTATTTTTTTTTATGGAGATGTCTTCTAAGTACGGTACCTGTGACCTGGTTACTGGGAAGGTGATTGGATGATGATACACGGTACATTTCTAAAACCAGACAGTAAGAACTGTTGCAGAGATAGGGCTCCACATTCCAAAAAGGGACATCTTATCCCTGGGTAGTTTTAATCCTTATAGTTCATCAACCCTTAGTTACCTTTCAAATTAAGTTAGCTGTAATAACTTCTTAATGTAAATATATTTAAAGAAGTTACATTTATCTAACTGACAATGCAGGCCCTGGAGTCTTACTTCACTATAATGGGCATCCATCATTCCAGCATCCTCGTTCATTGCTCCTTCTTCATCTATGGTGGGAGTAATTTTCTTGAAGGCTGAACATCCTTTAGGGAATAATTCTGTGTAAATAAAAAGCAGTGACATAAAAATACTTTTTAAAAGTGTTTTGTAAATGAAAGACAGACTTACATGCATTACCTATCCTTAAAAATAAACACATACTTTTAGTAAGGAACAAAGTCATAAGTGAAATTTTCTGTTATTAAAAAAAAAAAAAAAACCTTTAAAAAAAATTTTATTTTGCTTAACTTTACAATATTGTATTGCTTTTGCCATTCATCAAAATGAATCCACCACAAGTATACATGTGTTCCCCATCCTGAACCCTCCTCCCTCCCTCCTCCCCATACCATCCCTCTGGGTCGTCCCAGTGCACCATCCCCAGGCGTCCATTATCAGGCATTGTACCTGGACTGGCGACTCATTTCAGAAATGATATTATACATATTTCAATGCTATTCTCCCAAATCATCCCACCCTCTCCCTCTCCCAGAGGTCCATAAAACTTTTTAACTAATTCTATCTATCTACTATATATCCTACCAATCTTTTCCCCAAGTGATTAGCTCAAGGTATTTACAAAAAGTTTCATTCTCTGACTATCCCTCATCTGCAATGCTTGGTATGTAAAAGTTCCCTGATATGATCTATTTATTGACTATGCCAAAGCCTTTGACTGTGTGGATCACAATAAACTGTGGAAAATTCTGAAAGAGAGGGGAATACTAGACCACCTACCTGCCTCTTGAGAAACCTGCATGCAGGTCAGGAAGCAATAGTTAGAACTGGACATGGAACAACAGACTGGTTCCAAATAGGAAAAGGAACAGGTCAAGGCTGTATATTGTCACCCTGCTGACATTATGAGAAACGCTGGGCTGGATGAAGCACAAGCTGGAAGCAAGATTGTTGGGATGGCACCTGGTCCATCACCTCATGGCAAATAGATGGGGAAACAGTGGCTGACTATTTTGGGGGGCTCCAAAATCACTGCAGATGGTGATTGCAGCCATGAAATTAAAAGATGCTTACTTCTTGGAAGTGAAGTTATGACCAACCTAGACACCATATTATAAAGCAGAGACATTACTTTGTCAACAAAGGTCCATCTAGTCAATGCTATGGTTTGTCCAGTAGTCATTTATGGTGTGAAAGTTGGACTATAAAGAAAGCTGAGCGCAGAATTGATGCTTTTGAACTGTGGTGTTAGAGAAGACTCTTGAGAGTCCCCTGGACTGCAAGGAGATCCAACCAGTCCATCCTAGAGGAGATCAGTCCTGGGTGTTCATTGGAAGGACTGGTGTTGAAGCTGAAACTCCAATACTCTGGCCACCTGATGCAAAGAGCTGACTCATTTGAAAAGACCCTGATGTTGCAAAAGTTTGAAGGCAGGAGAAGGGGACATCAGAGTATGAGAGGTTAGATGGCATCACTGACTCAATGGACATGAGTTTGGGCAAACTCTGGGAGTTGGTGATGGATGGGGAGGCCTGGCAGGTTGCGGTTCATGGGATCACAAAGAGTCGGACACGAATGAGTGACTGAACTGAACTGAATATGGTCTAAAAATTATTAACACTTTGATCCTGTGTATGTTTATCGTCTGTCACCTAAACAAAGAGGGTATGTACTTTTCAGGTAAACACTGAATGAGCTTTTGTAAGCATCCCTAGTTCCTTGTTTTACTGGAGAATTGGAAAAGTGGCCTAGGACTTGTAAAGAGAGACAGAAAATAAAATAGATGACAAGGATGAGGAATCCTTAGAGAAATAGGATGGGGCACTGGAAGAACCAGAGGTTTTGAAGTTAGACAGACCCAGTTTTATCATTAACTGTGTGATTTTAGACATGTTTATCTCTCTAGGACTGTATCTGTAAAACAGAAGACAATCACTTATAAGAACTCAATGAAATGTAAAGTTTTTAGAGCAGTACCTAACATACAACAAGTGTTTAATAAAGTTGTTTTACCAAAGCTACCAAAAAGTAAACTAGGTTTCTCGAGATAAAATTAAATAATTGCTGCTACTGCTGCTAAGTCACTTCAGTCGTGTCTGACTCTGTGCGACCCCATCGATGGCAGCCCACCAGGCTCCCCCATCCCTGGGATTCTCCAGGCAAGAATACTGGAGTGGGTTGCCATCTCCTTCTCCAATGCATGAAAGTGAAAAGTGAAAGTGAAGTCACTCAGTCGTGTCCAACTCCTAGGGACCTCCATCCACGGGATTTTCCAGGCAAGAGTACTGGAGTGGGGTGCCATTGCCTTTTCTGAAATAATTGCTAGCAGTTGATATAGTGACTACAGTTGGACCACTGGGACGTTAAGTAGTGAGCCCCAGCTGAAAACTATTGCTGTAGGATTGTGGACCAAATTGTTACCATCAAACATGACTCTGGGGATAGAAGGCCACATGGTTGCCCTAGAGATTTTGCACTTAGGAACACGTCCCAACACTCTTGCTATGGTTGTATTTACCCCTATATGAGTGAGTTGTCACTTTAAAGGAAAATTCAGTCTCCTTATAACAGAATCTGCTAGTCAGTGGTCGCAAAGGGGACAAACAGCTTTTGCCATCTACTGTTCTACAATCTAATAGTGATACTTAGAAATGATGATGATCTCATGACTAAATATTTGGTAAGCTTCCTGGTGTTAGAGGCTGGAGAAGGAAGAAGGAAGGTTTAAGAAAGCCAAACCTCATACTGAGATTTCTCAGCATACTGATGGAAAAAGGGTTAGGTATCATGGCTTCGTCTATGGGACACTCGTTGAGTAGTAGTGCATTGTGAGAACTTTTTGAAATTTAGGAGAAAACATCCCACTTGATTTATATAGTGAAGGGTTAGTTAGGCAGTTAAGAGGGCCCCAAAACTTGAGAACAGGTAAAGAATGTAACCCTTAACAAAGAAAAGAGTCAACCCCCTGAAGGGCTCAGGCAGCTACATCCATGACTGGGGGAACAATTCTGTCTACTCTGAGGATATTATTATTTTAAATAATTCCCACATTCAGGGTTTCTAGAAAAGGCCGGGATTCAGGAGAGGATAAAAAGGGGTCAAAGCATCCCAGGAAAGGGTGTTTTGGTGTGTATCTCAAATAGAGGGAGGGTAAATTATGGTTCCTGTCAGAAACAAACAGGTTAAGAGATATTTTAGACTCTCTGGTTTACATCATCTGGTATAAAGACTACTCTTAAGGATTTTTTCAGCTTCAGAGTCCATCCTTCTTGCTAAATGCATTACCTTGATTCCTATGCCTGATGATGCATCTCCAATTAGAGAAGTGCATATATATATATATACACATATACAAATATCCATATATATAAATATATATGTCCTTGTTTAAGTTATCAACACCCACAAAACTATCCAATGATAAGAGGACTCTTTTTTGTGGGTCTTCAAAATGCTTGGGGAAAACTTTGATTCCCTTTAGTCTTGTTTTGTTTAGTCTGGTTTCAGAGGAAACAAGTTACTAAATCTAGGCCAGTGTATATCTGTGTGAGGGCTCTTCTGTAGCCCTATGTAGCATTATGTCACATGGTCTTGAAGGGTCTGCTTTAAAAATTTCTGGTATGTGACCTGGATTCCTGATTCTGCCCTTCAGAGCTGTGGCTTCTGTTTTCCTGATGTTATCCTAGGGCAAGCAAGATGCAAACTGTCCAACTATACCACTATCTTGAGCACAAATGGTCCCGTGGACAAAGTGGAGGAGAGTTTGGAGGGTGGGAACACTACCCTTGCTAAAATAAGGCTGCTAGTTAGAAGAGGATTAGGAGATAAGCCTCAAATGGAGGGCTAAAGGGGAAAGGCTGTAGCTGGAAAGGAATTGAGGAAAGGAAAAGCTATGCAGAACGGAAGCTGTCAGATCCTGGTTATAGAGACTTGGGAAAGGGACCAACATTGCCCTATAAGGCATGACAAGAACAGACTCTGTGGGAAAGGAAATTCCTTTTCCTGGGGTGATGGAGGAGCTCTACAGGCCTGAAACTTTGCTGAATCTCGGATTCTCCGTAGTGGTGGAAAAATGCACTGCTTGATTCTTGTCTACCCTGGGGGAAAACAGCTGTGCATTGTCTCAGGAAGAGAAGAGGAAGAGGTGCAGTAGTCTAGTAGTCTAGTCTCCAGAGAATGACACCTAGAACATGTTGAGGTTTGCAGACAAAGTAGAAGTAAGGAAATTTAGATCTGTTTTTTGCTTATGTATTTTGGGGACTGGGAGTAACTAACACCTCATATCACCGCTTAGAGGTAACTTAGAAAAAGGGAAGAAAGTGAGATCCTTGAGATCTCTGGTACAAAGAGCAAGAGCTCTGGCTGAAAGAAGTTAGCAGGTGGGGGTGAGGCAGGCAGCACTGTACCTCTTTCTCCACTCTCCCTTTCCATTCAGTGCCTGAAGCATGAAAAGCAGGATCTAGAAATGGCCCCTCTCTGGTGTTCTGTGGTCACTTCCAGATGCCTGGGGACCAAGTCTTTGCTCACTCAGGCAACCACCCAATGGAACAAACTGTTTTATTTTTCTTAAAAACTCTATAAACAAGAGAACATCTGTCTCCAATGCATCAGTTCTAGCATTTCATTCCATCTTGATGAGAAAGAAAGCTTTATGATGACTTCAAGAGAAATGACATACAACTTTAAGAAAACTGAAAAATTTTAGCAATTGATAAGTCAGAGATTTTGTCTTAATCATAAAAGGATATTTGATAGAAAGCAAAGGGTTCTACAATTGCTTTATTATTTTTGATAAACAAGTTTGTCTTAAGTGTAAATGGAAATTTTTCTTTCAGTCCTGCACTCAAATGTACTTTTATTTACTCTGTGAATATCCAGGTCTTACCTAGGTTATGGATTTCTCAGACTGGAAGACAGGTTAACAGATTAAGATTTTAACTTGTGTTTTAACACTAGTGCTTTAACTTTGGCATGACTATCATACTTTAATCAGAAAATTAACAAAATCAGGTGTTTTGGATCATTGGAATGAAAGAGAATAAAGGAGGGAAACCATAAGGATTTACTACTGCCACAACTTCAGAATAAGATTTTCCAGTTTAAGTGAGTAGAATTTTCCAGGCTTAAAAATAGATGGTACCTATAAATAAACATGTGAACTTCTCCTAAATTTAACATTACTTTTGTTAGAATGCAAAACATCCTTTTTTCCTACATAGAGAAAGGCTCTTTGATTTCTAGGAAGGATAAATTCGGAAACAACAACAACAACAAAAAGCCAACAACCCTTGAAGGTTTTGTAAAATAAGTATTTAAATGATCAGTTAAAAGCACTGCTTCCACTTCTTGAAACATGTCACATAGTTTGCTATTCAGGCTGGCTGCCTCAAGCTAATGTCCAAAAAAATTCACAGCAAACTTATATATTTCAATTCCTATATTCTCCAGTCATATGCAGAGTACATTATGAGAAACGCTGGACTGGAAGAAGCACAAGTTGGAATTAAGATTTCTGGGAGAAATATCAATAACCTCAGCTATGCAGATGACACCACCCTTATGGCAGAAAGTGAAGAGGAACTAAAAAGCCTCTTGATGAAAGTGAAAGAGGAGAGTCAAAAAGTTGGCTTAAAGTTCAACATTCAGAAAACGAAGATCATGGCATCCGGTCCCATCACTTCATAGGAAATAGATGGGGAAACAGTGGAAACAGTATCAGACTTTATTTTTCAGGGCTCTAAAATCATTGCAGATGGTGACTGCAGCCATGAAATTAAAAGACGCTTACTCCTTGGAAGGAAAATTATGACCAACCTAGATAGCGTTTTGAAAAGCACAGATATTATTTTGCCAACAAAGTTTCGTCTAGTCAAGGCTATGGTTTTTCCTGTGGTCATGTATGGATGTGAGAGCTGGACTGTGAAGAAGGCTGAGTGCTGAAGAATTGATGCTTTTGAACTGTGGTGTTAGAGAAGACTCTTGAGAGTCCCTTGGACTGCAAGGAGATCCAACCAGTCCATTCTGAAGGAGATCAGCCCTGGGATTTCTTTGGAAGGAATGATGCTAAAGCTGAAACTCCAGTATTTTGGCCACCTCATGGGAAGAGTTGGCTCATTGGAGAAGACTCTGATGCTGGGAGGGATTGAGGGCAGGAGGAGAAGGGGACGACAGAGGCTGAGATGGCTGGATGGCATCACTGACTCGATGGATGTGAGTCTGGGTGAACTCCGGGAGTTGGTGATGGACAGGAAGGCCTGGCATGCTGCGATTCATGGGGTTGCAAAGAGTCGGACATGACTGAGCGACTGATCTGACTGATTTGATCTGATAGTTATAATTCTAAAGCTTAAGAACTGATAATGGAGAGAAATAATTCTTGATTTTTGCTTAGTTTTTAGGTCTTTGCCCCTCTGAAAAAATTCTAAGGAAATACTTTAATATAGTTAACTATTTTCAGTATCTAATGGGTGTAGGTTTATCCTTAGTAGACATAAAACTCTTATTTCAAATTTCTACTAATTGAAAAGATGAGATAATATTAACCTTATATATCTGAAAGACACACCTAAAACCTTAATTAGTTGTGTTTAGGGGTTTCATGTTTGTTAGTTTATTTTTAACTGCAGGTGTGCAATTTCAGTAATTGTTTTTATGGCAATTTCAGAGGCATACTAGTGATGTAGGGAAAAGAAGCCTCAAACAAGGCCTTCTTTTGATACTTAATCTTGTTGTCCACTTTAAAAGCACATATGTACTAAAAAGAAAATACTAGAGCATGTCAATTTCAAATATATAATTGTTGAAAAGAAATTCAGTTCCAAACAGAAGGTGGTTAATTTAATATGCAAGTAAAATGAATCATTTTAGTTATGCCATTTTGTTTGTGAAAAAAAAAAAAAAAAAAAAAAAACCCAAGTTAACTGTAGAAATTCTGGAATTAAAAAATAAACCATGGTTGTGTTCTCATAGCCAAAATCAGAGTGATGTGACTCCCACAAGATGGTTTCATTTTGCAGTTATGTTACTCATTTGACTGCCTTCAAGGAAATACTGAGTTGGCCAAAAAGTTCTTTTGGGGTTTTCCATATGACGTTATAAGAAACCCAAAAGAAGTTTTTGGCCAACCCAATAGCTTGCAATTATGATCTACAGTGGGAGATTTCTTTGCAGTACCCAATGTCAATCAACTTTTTAAAAATTTTTATTTTTTTAATTTAATTTTATTTTTTAACTTTACAATATTGTATTGGTTTTGCCATATATCAAAATGAATCTGCCACAGGTATAAATGTGTTCCACATCCTGAACCCTCCTCCCTCCTCCCTCCCCATACCATCCCTCTGGGTCATCCCAGTGCACCAGCCCCAAGCATCCATTATTGTGCATCGAACCTGGACTAGCGACTCAGTTCATCTATGATATTATACATGTTTCAATGCCATTCTCCCAAATCATCCCACCCTCTCCCTCTCCCACAGAGTCCAAAAGACTGTTTTATACATCAGTGTCTCTTTTGCTGTCTCGTATACAGGGCTATTGTTATCATCTTTCTAAATTCCATATATGTTAGTATACTGTATTGGTGTTTTTCTTTCTGGCTTACTTCACTCTGTATACTAAGGCTCCAGTTTCATCCACCTCATTAGAACTGATTCAAATGTATTCTTTTTAATGGCTGAGTAATACTACATTGTGTATAAGTATCACTGCTTTCTTTATCCATTCATCTGCCGATGGACATCTAGGTTGCTTCCATGTCCTGGCTATTATAAACAGTGCTGCGATGAACACTGGGGTACACATGTCTCTTTTAATTCTAGTTTCCTCAGTGTGTATGCCCAGCAGTGGGATTGCTGGATCATAAGGCAGTTCTATTTCCAGTTTTTTAAGGAATCTCCATACTGTTCTCTATAGTGGCTGTACTAGGTTGCATTTCCACCAACAGTGTAAGAGGGTTCCCTTTTCTCCACACCCTCTCCAGCATTTACTGCTTGTGGACTTTGGGATCGCAGCCATTCTGATTGGCGTGTAATGGTACCTCATAGTGGTTTTGATTTGCATTTCTATGATAATGAGTGATGTTGAGCATCTTTTCATGTGTTTGTTAGCCATCTGTATGTCTTCTTTGGAGAAATGTCTATTTAGTTCTTTGGCCCATTTTTTGATTGGGTCATTGATTTTTCTGGAATTGAGCTGTAGGAGTTGCTTGTATATTTTTGAGATTAGTTGTTTCTCAGTTGCTTCATTTGCTATTATTTTCTCCCATTCTGAAGGCTGTCTTTTCACCTTGCTTATAGTTTCCTTTGTTGTGCAGAAGCTTTTAAGTTTAATTAGGTCCCATTTGTTTATTTTTGATTTTATTTCCAATATTCTGGGAGGTGGGTCATACACAGAGGATCTTGCTGTGATGTATGTCAGAGAGTGTTTTGCCTATGTTCTCCTCTAGGAGTTTTATAGTTTCTGGTCTTACGTTTAGATCTTTAATTCATTTTGAGTTTATTTTTGTGTATGGTGTTAGAAAGTGCTCTAGTTTCATTTTTTTTACAAGTGGTTGACCACTTTTCCCAGCTCTACTTTTTAAAGAGATTGTCTTTAATCCATTGTATATTCTTGCCTCCTTTGTCAAAGATAAGGTGTCCATATGTGCGTGGATTTATTTCTGGGCTTTCTATTATGTTACATTGATCTATATCTGTGTTTGTGCCAGTACCATCCTGTCTTGATGACTGTGGCTTTGTAGTAGAGCCTGAAGTCAGGCAGGTTGATTCCCCCAGTTCCATTCTTCTTTCTCAAAATAGCTTTGGCTATTCGAGGTTTTTTTGTATTTCCATACAAATTGTGAAGTTATTTGTTCTAGCTCTGTGAAGAATACCATTGGTAGCTTGATAGGGATTGCATTGAATCTATAAATTGCTTTGGATAGTATACTCATTTTCACTATATTGATTCTTCCAATCCATGAACATGGTATATTTCTCCATCTATTAGTGTCCTCTTTGATTTCTTTCACCAGTGTTTTATAGTTTTCTATATATAGGTCTTTAGTTTCTTTAGGTAGATATATTCCTAAGTATTTTATTCTTTTCATTGCAATGGTGAATGGAATTGTAATATGACAAACCCACAGCATACATAATCCTCAATGGTGAAAAATTGAAAGCATTGCCTCTAAAGTCAGGAACAAGACAAGGGTGCCCACTTTCACCATTACTATTCAACATAGTTTTGGAAGTTCTGGCCACACCAATAAGAGCAGAAGAAGAAATAAAAGGAATCCAAATTGGAAAAGAAGAAGTAAAACTCTCACTGTTTGCAGATGGCATGATCCTCTACATAGAAAACCCTAAAGACTCCACCAGAAAATTACTAGAACTAATCAATTAATAGAGTAAAGTTGCAAGATATAAAATCAACACACAGAAATCCCTTGCATTCCTATACACTAATAATGAGAAAATAGAAAACTTTTTATTTTGTATTAGAATAGAGCCAAATAATAATGCTGTGACAGTTTCAGGTGGACAGCAAAGGGCTCAGCCATACATATTTGTGTATCTGTTCTCTTAACTCAACTGATTTACTATTTAAGTATTTGTTACAGTAGTCAACAATACTAATTTTGGAAAGAGAAGCTTTCAGGCAGATTCCTGAATTAGACTTGTGGAATCCTGACCCCTTTAAGACCATGACTCCTTTTGTGGATGCCCCCCTGCCAGCCCTATAACAGCCCCAGCTCTAATGAGACATAATTGATATTGAACACTGTGTACATTTAAGGTGTATGTGTTGATTAGATACATGTATATATTGTGAAGTGATTACCACATTAAAGTTCAGTACCACACATAATTACCATTTTGGACAGAGTAAAAACATTTAAGACCTACTTTCTTAGCAATGTTCAAGTATATAACAAAATCTACTTCACTGTAATCACTATATACATTAGATATCCAGAACATATTCATCCTGTAAGTGGAAATTTGTACCCTTTGACCAAAATTGCCCTATTTTTGGCACCCCTCTGGCTACCACCATTATACTTTCTGCAGCTACAAGTTTGGCTTAAGATTCCACGTATAAGTAAGATTGTACAGTATTTGTCTTTCTCTTTCTCAGATTTATTTCACTTAGCATGATACCCTCAAGATCCATCTGTGTTGTCACAAATGGTAGAATTCCCTTCTTTCCATTGACTATATGTGCCATGTCTTCTTCATACATTCATATGGATCCATTTCGTGTTTCCATATTACTAATTAGCATCCTTTCACTTCAACAGGAAGAACTTTTCTCAGCATTTCTTGGAAGACAGGTCTAGTGGTGATGGACTCCCTCAGCTTTTGTTTTCCTGGAAAAGTACTCATGTGTCCATTTCTAAAGGACAAATTTGCTGGATGAAGTATCCTTCGTTGGCAGTTATTTTTTCCTTTCAGAACTTGAAAAATATCATCCTACCCTCTCCTAGCCTGTAAGGTTTCTGCTGATAGCATCCCAAAGACCATATAGGCTTTCTTCACTCTTTTTCATTTTTCTTCTTTGTCCTCTGACTCGATAATTTCAAAATATTTAAGACCTAATTTCTTAGCAACTTTCAAGTATGTAACACAATCTTGTTCACTATAATCACTATATACATTAGATATCCAGAATATTCTCATCTTGTAAGTAGAAATGTGTACCCTTGACCAAAATTTAATTCAGAGTATTTCTTCTGCATGATCCATTCTGTGTTTAATACTCTCTATTCCAGTTTTAACTTCATTCATTGTATTCATAAGCACCAGAAAATGTTAGGTTCTTTTTTTGAGATTTCCATCTCTGTTGACTTCTCATTTTCTCTGTGTATTATCTTCCTAACTTTACTAAATATTCTATTTTATTGTAGCTCATTGAGCTTCCTTAGAAAAGCTATTTTGAATACTTTATTGGATAAATTGCAGATCTCCATGTCTTTCTTACCAGAAGATTATTGTGATCCTTTGGTAGTGTCATAGTTCCTTCACTTTTCATGTTCTGTAAAATTTTGCATTGCTATCTTCACATTTGAAATAGCAGCCACCTTCAACAAATTTGACTGACTGATTTTGGGTGAGAAATACTTTCCATCTGCCCTGGTAGGGATTCTGAGGCTTTCATAGACCTTGTTTGGATACACCTGCTCTGTGATTCTGGCTCCCACATATGGCAGAATTCATGAGCACATATGTCTTTTCTCCATCATGTAACATACCAGGGCAGGTGCTAACAGCCTCTCATTTGATTTCCCAAGGGTGGTGCTACTTGTGGTCTCTCCCTGGCCCACAAACTCTGCTGGCTTTCTGCACATGCTCAGTAACCATCTGCCAGAGCTGGCTCTCACTGCCTTCAGCAGCAAGCACATAGATCCAGCTACAGGATGGAGGAGAGTGTTGTTGAGGCACACGGAGCACAGGGGGTGCCTGTGGGCCAGTGGGGGATCCAAAGGCTAAATATCTCTAGGGATGCGTTGGCAGGCTTTTCCATGAAGTCCATGATTTGGTTAGTAGGGTCTGTTTGCCTGTAATGCCCTCTCAGAATCCTATCTGCTGCTCCCTCAACGTCTTCCTGCCTCTGTCATTCAGTTCACAACTCAGTACTCTGGATAGAGCAAGAGAGAAATGGGCCTATTTGGGAGCATCCTGTGCTGCTGGGAAACACAGTACTCCATCATATGCTCTCACTTTCCTCTACATTAGAAATCAAGGGTGAGAAAGTCTCTCTTGGCACTGAGCTGTGCCACCTTGTGGAAAATGTGACATGAATAAATCAAATTATTCCTCTTACCCTCTTTAATGCATTCAAACGTGTATAATTTTTGCTCCAATAGCATGCTGGAACTTCTCCACTGGACTTCTGGACTTCCCCCAAGGCTTTCTTGTCTGTGGGTGATTATCTAAAGCAAGTGTTCTCCAGGGGATCCTAGACTGCAGCTGACAGGGGCTGGAGCCAGCTCATAGTCCACTAAAAGGTCCACAGACAGAACACAGGTCTGTCTGCCCATTACCTGATACATCGGTGGGTAAAAGTCCTCCCAGGTCCCTTGGTATGTGGGGCTGGATCCCACAGCTCCCACAGAGGCACTTCATCCATGTATGGATGCCAGATTGTTCTTGAGATGGGTATACAAACAAACGACATATTATACGGCCATCTAGCTGATGTGTCAACTCCCTTTTTGGTCTTTTTAGCATTTAAAAAAAAATCTATTTCTTTCTTTATTTGCCTGCACTGGGTCTTAGTTGTAGCAGGTGAGACCTTTAGTTGCGGCATGAAGGAACTGATTCCCTGACCAGGGACAGAACATGAGCCCTGCACTGGGAGTGCAGGGGAGTCCTCTCAACTCCCTTTTAATACCAAGATACAGTTATACTAAAATGGCTGTAGAGATATAAATCATGGACAGTTGTTGGTAAAGTTGGGGAAGACAAGGGAAAATAAGTGATGTATGTTATCCAGAGCTTCCCATAAGCCCTGAGAAGAATTTAATCTGTGGTAGTCTTCCAGGGAGACAGTCTTGGAAAACAAACATTGAGCATCAGGCCTGGCCCCATACTATTTAACTTATTCTTGTACTCTTAATGAAAGCAGAAGGCAAATGAACAATCCAGTTTTCTTTTAGAACAACTTCTGTTCAACAGTGAGTGAGATGAAAGGTGAGCATATTTTTCAGAACTCAATCATATCCCATTCATAGCTGCAAGCTACAAAGATAAAACTCCTTGGGCTAACTGAAGTTCTCCCCATCCCTAAGAATAGAAATACATCACTTTTTTGATGAAGAAACTCTGCAACCAAAGCTGCTATGTGGATATAACACATTGCTGGTTAAAAAAGGAGACAAAGAAGGAACCGTGAGATTGTGCTCCAGGGGTTTCGGAGGGCTTGTGTTTCGAACAAATTCATAAGTAATCACTTCTGAAGAATCCCCATTTTTTGTATGAATCTTGACCATGCTATCAAGCCAGGTTTTCCTTACCTTTGAGATACTCGCGTAGGACTTGGCTAAGCTATACTGGAGATCAATTAGCATTTCGGGGTCCTTCACATTCTTCTTCATTTGAGCTGTGGCCATAAGAACAGTACAGATTCTCTTGGTCAAATCTTTGTCTTCTGAGGGAAAAGCAGCTGCCCAATATCAAAACAAACAAAAAAGATGTATTTATCAATATTATTGGTGTGCTCTAAGCCTAAGCAGCCCATCTTGGGAATAATATAGAACTTTTACCCCTTGTCAGAGATCTTGGTATTTGCTTCCTTGTCCTTGTCATGTGGACATGCCTAAAGAGTTTTAAATTAATTCTTTAATTTTTTATTATTATTATTTTTTTATTTATTTTTAAATTTTATTTTATTTAACTTTACAATATTGTATTGGTTTTGCCATATATCACAATGAATCTGCCACAGGTATACATGTGTTCCCCATCCTGAACCGTCCTCCCTCCTCCCTCCCCATACCATCCCTTTGGGTCGTCCCAGTGCACCAGCACCAAGCATCCAGTATCAGGCATCGAACCTGGACTGGCGACTCGTTTCATATATGATACTATACATATTTCAATGCCATTCTCCCAAATCATCCCACCCTCTCCCTCTCCCACAGAGTCCAAAAGACTGTTCTATACATCAGTGTCTCTTTTGCTGTCTCGTATACAGGGTTATTGTTACCATTTTCTAATTTCCATATATATGCGTTAGTATACTGTATTGGTGTTTTTCTTTCTGTCTTACTTCACTCTGTATAACAAGCTCCAGTTTCATCCACCTCATTAGAACTGATTCAAATGTATACTTCTGAATGGCTGAGTTAATTCTTTTAAAAAAAAATAGTCTATCTCAGGCTTCAAAGGCAGTGAGTTTGATGGCAGTATATTCCTAACACACAAAAACACGAACTCTGGAGCCAGACTACCTAGTTTTGGACCCCATCTCCTCTGCTGTCAATTCGATTGCCATGAAGGTAATCCATATTTGCCTTTATTGTTTAATTTTAGTTACAATAGTAACTAAAAGTTGATATCATACTATGTGCCAAGCAGTGGCCTGGGCACTTTACATGTTTTAAACTTTATAACAATAGTATGAATTAAGTACAATTATAATTCATTTTACCAATGGGAAAACCAATGTACACAGCAGTTATGGTTTGGCCAAAGTTGTGAAGTTGGTAGGTGGTAGAGACAGGACTGACACTCAGGCAGTTGGGCTACAGAGCTTATGACCTTCATCACTCTTCCATCTACCAATTTTCATATGCTTTAATATGAAAACCATACTGTAGACATTTCCAATTATTTATGTAAGAGTTTATGAATCACAGAACACTCTGAAGAGTTTAAAGAGATCATTACTTTCTCTTAAAGCATTGCTTTTGTCCTCAAAAGCACAAAGTTAGAGTTTCTTCTTTATCAGTCCTATGGCTTCCTATTCACTCCACTGGAGTAATCACAATTACACATAGGGTTCTGAGAAGAGGAGTAGGGACAGGTACAAGCCTTAGGGAGTTTTTCAATGTGAATACCACCAAAGGTGGAGAAAATTATATTCAAAAGTGTCTTCTTTAAAGATGACTTTTAAAAATGATTATCCATATGTGTATGCATGCACACATGTGTATGTGTATAATCTCTAATAGTGATTCTTCTAATAGAATAGAGATTCTTCCAGAATAGAAGAATAATAGAGATTATTATCACTAATAGAGATTCTTCTTCTCTTCTTATACATTAGTAGAGATTTCATTTACTGGGAGAAAGCTATACCTTCGTTGTAATAGAGTTTATTGGTAATGATTGCCCTACCAAAATAAAACTGTCATCTCACAAATGAGTCATGAAAAAGATTTCCTATCAAGGAGGTCTAAAACAGACCCCATTTACTTTGAAAAAGTTGGTAGTCTAACTTTTATATAACATGGAATTAAGGATGGTAAAAAACTAGGAAAATAATCTCTTAGGGTATGAGTAAAAGATGCTAAATGACATAAGCTATTTCTGTGCTCTTGGGATTAGTTGGAGCATATACTGATTTCTTAGGGAACCAGTAGAACTGGCTGAAAAGCAAACTATCCCAGCCCGAGAATGGCTGGTACTATTCAGTGTTATTTTTGTGGTTTTGTTGTTGTTGTTGTTGTTTCAGTCTAAGCAACGTTCCTATGGGAATATGTTTTGGTACAAAGATTCAACATGTCCCAAACATCAAATATGCTGTGACTGTGAACTTTTTTTTTCCAGATTTTACACAAATTGTCAAGTTATGCTGGAAGATGACCCTTCCCAAGAAGGGGGATGATTCCTCTGGGAGGAAACGTTCTCTATTGGCAAGGGAATCTTCTTCCCTTGTACACATACTTCACTGAAGAACAGAACCTACTCTCCATGCAACAAAACAACACATGAACTTTTACAACGTTTTAGGTTTTAAGTATACAGGTAGGAAAGACTGACGGTGTTCAGGGTCGTGGGTTTCACCTCAGCCAACTCTTGCCTAAGAATGACAGCCTTGGACGTGGGTTTGCCAATAAGTATCTCTGGCAGGCCCCAGTTAAGAGATGATTCTTTAAGCTCAGAAAAATCATCAAGTAATGAATCCCTTCTGTGCCACCCCTCATCTGCTGGCAAATTATCAGGCAGCTGTTAGCTACTCTAGTAAGTGAAGTTTTGTGAAATTTCCAACTCAGTGCTTAATTAGCCAATCTTATAAATGGTAACAACAGTTGGGAAAAAAAAAAAAAAAAACATTTCTTTTCTAAGTAAGTTTAAATATCAAGCCCAGAGGAAATTCAAATTATATCATAATTATTTATACATCATATAGTCATTCATTCACCCATTCAACTAATACTGAATATTTACTGTGTACCTGGCAGTCTTCTAGGCACTAGAGGTACAGGGATGGACTAGACAAAGCCTTAACCTTTGAAGCTCACATTCTGTACACTTCATACTATATAAAAGTTGTGAATACAACGCACCACTTAACTTGAGGAGTGAAACGCCCCTGACAGTGAACATGGTTCTAATTTTTCACTTAAAGTGAGAACATACCTTCCTAGGTCTGTCACTGTTTGCAAAGTTATTGATAATGAATAAAGACTCCTGAAATCTCAATCCTCCACTTAGTGCTACATCTGCTATCAGCTGGCTTACAGGAATTATTATCTGTGGAAAGAAGAAATGTCTTTTTTTTTAAATGTCATTTTTCAAATGTCTTTTGAATACATGCTTCTTGTTTTCTTCAATGTACAAACCCATAAGCACTCATACAAAATGCTTCTTTTAAAGATTTCACAGAGTTCCATCAAAATCTAGTTTCTTCCTACATGAGTGGTTTAAATTCTTCTGTTGAAATGCAACTTTAGGGGCTTGCCTGGGGGCTCAATGGTAAAGAATCTGCCTGCCAATGCAGGAGATATGGGTTCAATCCCTGGTCCAGGAAGATCCCACATGCCATGAATCAAGTAAATCTGTGTCACAATTATTGAGCCTGCACTCTAAAGCCCGTGAGCTACAACCACTGAGCCCACATGCCGAGGCTACTGAAGCCTGAGCATCCTAGGGCCCATGCTCTGCAACAAGAGAAGCAAATGCAATGAGAAGCTGGCACAACAATGAAAAATAGACCCTGCTTGCCACAACTAGAGAAAGCCTGCACAGCAATGAAGAACCCAGTATGGGCAAAAATAAAGAAAGAAAAATTGTCAAAAGCTACGACATAGCAAATGAAGCAACTGACAAAGAATTAATCTCAAAAATATACAAGTAGCTCATGCAGCTCAATTCCAGAAAAATAAACTACCCAATCAAAAAATGGGCCGAAGAAATAAATATTTCTCCAAAAAGACATACAGATGGCTAACAAACACAGGAAAAGATGTTCAACATCACTCATTATCAGAGAAATGCAAATCAAAACCACAGTGAGGTACCATCTCATGCCAGTCAGAATGGCTGCTATCAAAAGTCTACAAACAATAAATTCTGGAGAGGGTGTGGAGAAAAGGGAACCTTCTTACAGTGTTGGTGGGAATGCAAACAAGTATAGCCACATGGAGAATGGTGTGGAGATTCCTTAAAAGACTGGAAATAGAACTGCCATATGACCCAGCAATCCCACTGCTGGGCATACACACCAAGGAGACCAGAATTGAAAGAGACAGGTGTCCCCCAATGTTCATAGCAGCACTGTTTAGAATAGCCAGTACATGGAAGCAATCTAGATGTCCATCGGCAGACAAATGGATAAGAAAGCCATGGTATGTATGCACAATGGAATATTACTCAGGCATTATAAAGAATGCATTTGAATCAGTTCTACTGAGGTGGATGAACCTGGAGCCTATTATACAGAGTGAAATAAGTCAGAAAGAAAAACACCAATACATTATACTAATGCATATATATGGACTTTAGAAAGATGGTAACAATGACCCTATATGAAATACAGCAAAAGAGACACAAATGTAAAGAACAGTCTTTTGGACTCTGTGGGAGAAGGTGAGGGTGGGATGCTTTAAGAGAATAACACTGAAACATGTATATTATTGAGAGAGTCATGTCCTAGGCAGATCAATAAGGAGTCTAGGGATCCCCAAGGAGAGAGGGGTCTGGAATTCTCAAGGAGGAAGAAAGGACACACTTTTTTTCTTTCTCCACATTCCTTAGGATTATACAATGATAATGTATCCTGCCTGAAGACAGTGTTATCTTAAAATGTAAATTAGGCCTTTACAACCTGAGACATTCTCTAGAGTATATAACTTCATTGCTAACACTAGCAAGGGGGTACTCTTTCTGCCCCCTTCTGATGCCTATGTCAGAAGCTTTCTCTATTTCCTTTATACTTTAATAAAACTTTATTACACAAAAGCTCTGAGGAATCAAGCCTCGTCTCTGGCCCCAGATTGAATTCATCTCCTCTGGGGGCCAAGAATCCTGGTGTCTTCGCGTGACACAACAACCTTTCATTATCATATGTGAAACAGATCTCCAGTCCAGGTTCGATGCATGAGACAGGGTGTTCAGGGCTGGTGTCGTGGGATGACCCAGAGGGATGGGATGAGGAGGGAGATGGGAGGGAATTCAAGATGGGGAACACTTGTACCTTTATGGCTGATTCATGTCAATGTATGGCAAAAACCACTACAATATTGTAAAGTAATTAGCCTCCAATTAAAATAAGGCAATTAAATTTTAAAAAGCTAACGACAAAGTCATATCAAAAAAAAAGCAACTTTAGTAAAGTTGCAGGATAAAAAATTAATACGCAGAAATCCCCTGCATTCCTATACACTAACAATGAAAAATCAGAAAGAGAATTTAAGGAGGAACTCCAATCACTACTTCAACAAAAAGAATAAAATACCTAGGAATCGACCTACCTAACGAGACAAAAGACTGAAATGAAGTAAACTCTAAGACACTGATGAAAAAATCAAAACACAAATAGATGGAGAGATATACCATGTTCCTGGGTCACAAGAATCAATATTATGAAAATTACCATATTACCAAAGGCAATCTACAGGTTCAATGCAATCCCTATCAACTTACCAATGGCAGTTTTCACAGAACTAGAACAAAAAATTTTACAATATGTATGGAAATACAACAGACCCCAAATAGCCAAAGCAAACTTGAAAAATAAAAACGGAGCTAGAAGAATCAACCTTGCTGACTTCAGACTATACTACAAAGCTACAGTAATCAAGACAGTATGGTAGTGGCACAAAACCAGATTTATAGACCAATGGAGGTTTCTCATTTCAAATTTTATTGGGACTTTTCTTGGTTTTATGTGAAAAACTTTTGAAACACACAGCATATCTAGATCTGAAACCATTTTCATAATTAGTGAACTGACACAATGGTGGTCAGGTATTTACCTTCAATACGTTTGCTAGCAGGTAGTTTTAGCAAAGTTGGAAATAAAGGACATTTCTTCGATGATTTCTAATTTCTTTTCACTAGTCTATCTCATTGTGCGGACTTCCAACTCCAGTACCACAGCCCCTTTCTTTGTTTCTGACTAGGGCCTATCTAAATAGTTTAGACAGTAGTATATGTTACAGCATATACACTACATAATGATACCAGTATAATGCCATGTAATGGTGCTTTTAGACTTCACCTTTGGCTCAGCAGTAAAGAATCTGCCTGCAATGTAGCAGATGCAGGAGATGTCAGTTTGATCCCTGGGTTGGGAAAAAACCCTGGAGGAAGGCATGGCAACTCCTTTGGCTAGAGAATCCCATGGAGACAGGAGCCTGGTGTTCTAGAGTCCATAGGGTCGCAAACAGCCCAGACATAACTGAAGCAACTGAGTGTGTATGCATGGTGCTTTTTAATCTCTCAGGCTCCTTTTAATGAATGCTTACATGATTCAGGCTTAAGTGTTTGTGGCCAGAAGCTCTACCCCTGATCTGAGAAGCAAGATACTATAGGAGATGTGTGCAAGCTCTTGAGTCCAAGTGCCCCAGATGCAAACTTTGACTTTATCAATTATTCACTGAATGGCTTTGAGAAAGTGAATTAAACCTCCTGTGTCTCACTTTCCTTAAAGGCAATATAGGGATAATAACAATACTTACATTATAGAGCTGTTATGAGGATTAAAAAGATCATACTCACAATATTACTACTTAACCAGGTTATTGAGCACTTAGACATGGTTCTAAGTCTAATGAATTTATTAATTCATTTCATCTGAATATTGGATGTGAGAGAAATTGATGTTTTACCCCAGAAGGATGGACCCTAATGGGGAAGTTCAAAAAAATCACCACACTCATTGCAGAAATGCTTTGGAGGAAGGTGATATTCAAGTGAAATCTATATGAAAGCAAATATTAGATACTCTCACATATAATGTTAGACCTAGTATCCAAAAATAATTAGATAGAAGATTTTTACAGAAAGCATATACTTCTATCAGATTTTTACATCACTGATGATGTTTCTAAAAAGCTACTGATGGCCATTTCCTCATTTATAAGCCAGTCTCCAATAAACAACTGCAATGGGACTGACCATGGCAGTAAGGATAGAAATATGACCAAGCATTTCCCATAGCACAGCTGAGGGCAACTGAGCCAAGAACTCCCAACTGTGTTTTAGTTCAGACCTGTTTCATCACACAAGCAAAAAATTATGGAGATGTTGAATAACAACTGCCAAATATTAAGTGTTTATTATGAGCTAGGTATTTTGTGCCTGGCACTATATACACTTTATTTTTAACCCTCAGGACAAACCCTGCAAGCTGAAACATAGTTGGCCTCATTTTACAGATGAGGCAAATAGTTAAGATGAACTGAGTAAAATCCCCAGGGTCACATATTAAGTAAATAGCTAAGCTATGATTTAAATCCAGGTAGGTCTGATTGCAAAGTCCATGTTTTTCAATAAAAGTTGAGACTTTGCTCATTTTTTTAACTACTGGGGGCTGGAGATGAAAAACACAAGTACTTCATTTGCTACTTAATCACCTTGTTTAATCCTCACCAAAACCATACGAAGTGGGTAGGGATATTTACCAGTATTTTACTTATGAAGCATCTGAGGTGCTAAGAGACTAAAGAAGTCCTCGCTAAGGTCACACAGTATGTGATACTCATGCAATCTGGAATCGATGCTCTTAACACCTATGTTCTCAAGCAGTGTTGTCCAGTAGAAATAGGATATGAGTCACCTGTGTAATATTGAATTGTCTAGCAGTCACATTAAAAAGTAAAATGACACAAGTGAATTTTGATTCATTTTACTTAAACCAATATATCCAAAATATCATTTCAACATATACTTAATATAAAGCAATCGAGATATTTTACTTCTTTGTATGGAGTCTTCAAAAGTCAATATGTCCTGAATTCAGACTAGCTACATTTCAAGTGCCAGATGGCCACCTGTTGCTAATAGCTTTGTATTAGACTGGGGAGCTCTAGATCTTAATGTAGAGAGGCTAAAGATTGAACAGAAGAAAGAGAAGCTTGAGTTCTCATTTACCTGCAGATGTGTCCTTAAAAGGTTTTCCTTTTGGTGTACTCAAAATTGTTTCTCATCAGAAGATACAAATGTGCAGAGGCTTCATTCCTGGTTGAGCCAATCTGTGACAGCACTTTAAAACCTCATAGCAAAATGCAGCATACATGTTTACCCTTCCTTTGAAAAAGGCCGAGGGAAACTAAACAATAGGAAAAACATAAAGACTTATCTGAAAACCCATAAAACAGAAATCAATCAACTATCAAGTGCCTACAGTATTCTCCCTAAAACTAAGCTGGGTGTGCTGAGGATACACAATCAACATAAGATTAGGGCACCGCTCTGGAGAACCCAAGCTAGATAAAAACATAAAGACCAGCATGTATTAATGAACGACTGAAATGATGACCCATTTCATGATGATGGTCTCAATTTGGGCTATAAAAATGGGAAGGCAAATCTGCATTACTTACTTTTTTGCTTTACATTTAAACAGTTCCTTATATTATAAACTTCCAAATGCTGTGAAAATTATATCTATTCAGCAAATAAAGTTGATCTTTTAACAAAATGGAGTATAGATGAAGTGTACAGACACAAACATAAACACGTGTATCCTCTACTCATAAACAGTGCTGAGTTAAATACAGTTTGGCACAGAAAAAGTACAAAAGTGACTATCTAATCCTCAAAAGAGGCAAGGGACTGCTACTTTTGGAACCTATTCAGTCTCCTTTGTGGAATATAAGCTATACATAGAACATAGGCGTATTGCAAACGTCCAAGCTGACATGTCTCATCAAGTGACTACTAAGCTGCTCCAGGGTACACAGTGGAATTTTTCAGGGAGTGTGAAGGTACATTCTTTCAAAATCATTCTCAGGAATATTGGATTTAAACCCATATTATCAAATCAGATCAGATCAGTCGCTCAGTCGTGTCCGACTCTTTGCGACCCCATGAACTGCAGCACGCCAGGACTCCCTGTCCGTCACCAGCTCTCGGAGGTCACTCAGACTCACATTCATCAAGTCAGTGATGCCATCCAGCCATCTCATCCTCTGTCGTCCCCTTCTCCTCCTGCCCTCAATCCCTCCCAGCATTAGAGTCTTCTCCAATGAGTCAACTCTTCGCATGAGGTGGCCAAAATACTGGAGTTTCAGCTTTAGCATCATTCCTTCCAAAGAAATCCCAGGATTGATCTCCTTCAGAATGGACTGGTTGGATCTCCTTGCAGTCCAAGGGACTCTCAAGAGTCTTCTCCAACACCACAGTTCAAAAGCATCAATTCTTCGGCACTCAGCCTTCTTCACAGTCCAGCTCTCACATCCATACATGGCCATAGGAAAGACCATAGCCTTGACTAGGCGAAACTTTGTTGGCAAACTGATGTCTCTGCTTTTGAATATGCTATCTAGGTTGGTCATAACCTTCCTTCCAAGGAGTAAGCGTCTTTTAATTTCATGGCTGCAGTCACCATCTGCAGTGATTCTGGAGCCCAGAAAAATAAAGTCTGACATTGTTTCCACTGTTTCTCCATCTATTTCCCATGTAGTGATGGGACCAGATGCCATGATCTTCGTTTTCTGAATGTTGAGCTTTAGGCCAACCTTTTCACTCTCCACTTTCACTTTCATCAAGAGGCTTTTTAGTTCCTCTTCACTTTCTGCCATAAGGGTGGTATCATCTGCATATCTGAGGTTATTGATATTTCTCCCAGCAATCTTGATTCCAGCTTGTGTTTCTTCCAGTCCAGAATTTCTCATGATGTACTCTGCATATAAGTTAAATAAACATGGTGACAATATACAGCCTTTACGTACTCCTTTTCCTATTTGGAACCAGTCTGTTGTTCCATGACCAGTTCTAACTGTTGCTTCCTGACCTGCATACAGATTTCTCAAGAGGCAGATCAGGTGGTCTGGTATTCCCATCTCTCTCAGAATTTTCCACAGTTTATTGTGATCTACACAGTCAAAGGCTTTGGCATAGTCAATAAAGCAGAAATAGATATTTTTCTGGAACCCTCTTGCTTTTCCCATGATCCAGCGGATGTTGGCAATTTGATCTCTGGTTCCTCTGCCTTTTCTAAAACCAGCTTGAACATCAGGAAGTTCATGGTTCACATATTGCTGAAGCCTGGCTTGGAGAATTTTGAGCATTACTTTACTAGCGTGTGAGATGATAGGAATCAACGTAAGGCTAGGGCCTAATTTCAATATTATTTCTCAGAAATATTGACTTTAAGCCCATATTATAGGAATCTATCTTCTTTTTATCACCTTAACACTAAGTACAATGCTTCTTACTGTTTATGCATCTTCATCTATTAATGAACATTTAATACATGTTTTGTAGCTGGCATTGAAAAACATCTCATTAATGGTTTCACCAGATTAAATAAATCTTGTTGGGCAAAATACTCTTGTGTGAAAATACAGGAAGGGAAGGCACAGCAGTAGAGTAGTTAATCTGCTATAGGAAGCCTTTCATCTATCACTTCTCAGAGTGGGCAATGACCAAAATTATCAATGACCTTGTAATGCCAATTCCAATGAACTCCCTTTCCACCTTATCTTAATAAGTGACTCTGTATTGCATAATAATGCTGATACTCTCTTCTCCTTTGGCTTCTGTGATACCCTTCTTTTTGCCTTTCTTCCTATATCTGTGACTGATCCCTTTCATCTCCTCCATAGACTCCTCTTCCAACCCCTTCTAGGTTGCTTTTCTCCAACATACTGCTCTTAACTTTTTGTTGTTGTTCTTGCTCTTCCAGCGGAACTTAAACCACTCCCATGGCTCCAACTGTCACTGGTATGCTGATGATCTCCCTAACTCACTCCATTCCAGATAAACTGAACTTTCAGTTCCCAGAATTTCAAGCTCTATCCCTTCTCCCTAGAATATTTTTCCTTGAGCTTTTCAAACATCTGGCACCTTTTCATATTTCAGGTCTCATTTTACAAGTGACAAACCCAGATCCCAACTATATGACATTCTGGAAAAGGCAAGACTGGGGAGGCAGTAAAAAGACTGTAGATTTCCATGGGTGGTGGGGAGGGGAGTGTTGAATTGATGGGGATTTTTAGGGCAGTTAAAATACTTTGTTTGATACTAAGATGGGTACATGCCACTTGTCCAAACCCATGGGATATGCACCAAGAATGAGCCATAATGTACACTGTGCACCTTGTTGTTTAGCTGCTAAGTCGTGTCTGACTCTTTTGCGACCAAACGGGCTTTAGTCTGCCAGGCTCCTTTGTCCATGGGCGTTCCCAGGCAAGAATACTGGAGTCGGTAGCCATTTCCTTCTCCAGGGGATCTTCCAAGCCCAGGGATCGAACCTGCATCTCCTACATTGGCAGGCGAGTTCTATTTACCACGGAGCCACCAGGGAAGCCCACATGCAAGATTATTATGTGTCAATGTAAGTTCATCAGTTGTAATGAACGCAGCACTCTGGTGGCAGATGTTGATAATGGGGGAGACTGTATGTAGCTATCGTGGGGTTGGGAATATATAGGAAATTACTGTATTTCCCATTGGATTTTGCCATGAATTTAAAACTGGTTTCAAAACATAAAGTCTTAATTTAAAAAATTAAAATATAAAAATAAGTGACCCATCAAAAGTAGCTCCCACAAATCATTATCTTCTATCTCAGCACCTTGTTTCCTTCCATGAACTTGTTCCAATTTCTCTTTTATTTACTTACTTACTTTCTATCCCCCTCTCACCACTGAAAGCTTCAGGAGAGCAGAGATTATGCTTCCGTACTATATTTAAGGAGATTTTCTCCTCCCTGCAACAATTTTCTTAATAAAAATCTAATTATGTTGCTTTCATGCTCCCTGACACCTAAAACATGAAATCCAACTCCTAGACATGAGGACACAGTCATCTGGTCCCCACTGACCTCTTCAAGTCTATCTCAGTCACTGAGTCCAAACTAAATCCTAACGAGTGCTGCAGAGAGATGTTGCTCAATTAGTGTTTCCTGTCCTTCAATTTACCCTCAGTTCTCTGGAGGCTTCCTTTATCCTAATGGTATTTCTGATGCACATCAATGTGTGCTTTTCTCTACTGGACAATAAGTCTTCACACTGTATCCTTGACACAAAGTCTGACACCAGGAATTGCCCATCCAGTCACTGTTCGTTAAATGAGTTATTTCTGAATCACTTTCTTTTAGTTTCTTTTCATATGTTTCCACTGAACTCAGTTTTTCATTTATTTCTTTATTCACAAAATTGCATTAAAGAATGGCAATTTAAAAATAAACCTTCAAAATCAACTACTTTCTCTGTCCATTTATGACAATAAGTTGCCATACAAATAATGACAAAAAAGTTGTTCAGCTAGCCTATTCCACAAATCAGTTAACTGCATTTCTCTTGCTGGAGTCATACATATCAGGGTGGAGGCCTAGACTGTGCCTTTCCATAATTTTAACTTCATCTTGGTTTCTGATGCTTTTAATTCTTTTTAAAATCCATCAAAAATAGACCAGAAATAAATCTTTGCTATCTGTTTGAGTCATATTTATTCCTAAAAGCCTAGTCTGAAGTTTTAGTTTACATGAGGTAAATGGCCTGAAAGTTTGGAGTCCCCAGATACAATTATCGCTGAAAGGAAGGATTCATTCATTGGAACATGTATTGAGTACCTACCACTTACAAGAGATCATACAGGGCCCTGGGACTTTATAAGTGGTCTCTGCTTTCAAAGTGCTTATACATGAGCTCACTCGCAGCTTACATATCTTCAGCATGATAATACTTTAAGTACTTTAAAAAGAAGCCAAAGAGAAGAAAGATTGGCAATTGGTAATTTTTAAATTGTACTCCTCAAAGCAGCCTGCTGAAAAAAAAAAAAAAAAAAGATATACCAAGATGTAATTAAAAGCACGTGCTGATTTTAGGGAATCAGTGGTCAGGCCCTCTTTCTGTATTTTGCTCTTCTGTATTAATGTTTACGAAGGCAGGCTTCATCATCTGAGGTTTGGAGATCCTATTCCCCTGATCTTTCTTACCATGAAGCAAGACCACTTGGAGCCACAAAGATTTGTTCCCTACCTTACTAATGAATGCTCACAGTGAGGCAAAGACACGTTTCAGCGACACTTGAGAATGCCCATTTTTAAGAAAAGCAAGATGAATATCAAATACTTTTTTCATTAATGAGTTGTGGCCTCCATTATTTTAAAGTTGACTCTAACAATTTGTTCATATTAGATGTTTGTAATGTTTCTGATAATCAATAAAAGAGATTCTTGATAAACAAAAAAAAAAATTAAAGTTGACTCTAAAAAACAAAAAAAAAAAAATGTTTTTTTGCAGAAATAGTTTATGCTGCTCCCCCTAAAATGAGAGAACAGGTTTACCAATGCCTGTTGATGAAACCACTGCTTGAAAAATAACACTAAGTCGCTTAACATAATCTAAAAGCATTTGTGCCATCTTTCAACTTGGAAATCACAAAACACTATATAAACTATATCCATACTTAACTGCATAATTTTCCATAGAAGGAAAAATTTCGTTTTTCAGTACAACACAGCAAATGCAGAACTAGTATGGGAAGTATATTTTCTATTGAACTAATCATATTGCTTCTCAATTAAGAAATGAGTAAATTAAAAATGGATACAAGATAACTAGTTTTTGTATTTCTCTGAAACAATGTAAGAAACAAAGTAATGTAAGAATTAAGGAAAACATTAATTCTGTTTTAAAAGTCTATTATCTAATTTGCTTTTAAATATATGTTTAGTACATGTTTAGCCACTGGTGACAAATTAAACCCTCTATGAGTAGAGAAAATAACAGGTATCACAATTGAAAGACTACACAAACTGCTTGAAGGTTCCTTAGATACTAATCAGAAATAGGCTGCAGAATCTCTTTATGAAGCATTAAATTTGTTCGGATTAATGTGCAACCCAAATTCATTTTTTATTATGCCAGTAAATAGGACATTTGATTTCAAAGTTTGCACTGTACTCAATCCTCCTATTCAGATACTCCTTTTTCATTTAACACACATCTCTTGGTAGATGACAGGTACTATCCTAAGTGCTTTACAAATATTAACTGACTTTTTTATTGTGGGACTGGAGGAGGAAAAGGGGATTGCAGATGGGCACCAAAGATCTTTTGGAGATGATGGAATGACTAGATTTTAATGATTGCAGAACTTTGTAAACCTACTAAAATAGAGCTATAAAAGAAGCTAGGATTTGTAGAGAAATATCCATTGATTTGTGACCCTTTGTGTTTAGAAAAAACGCATTGTTAATGTCTCTAGCCTTGTCTCCTACACCTTAAAAAACGAATTAGCAGGTTACAACTTGGCCATAAGTAAAAACAAACACCAAAATAGAAGATGGTTATTTTGAGGCACTATCCTACCATCTTCTTCGTCTGCTGGCTTCCCAATGTACTTTCCTTGCCTCAGCACATCATTTTTCAGATTCACTGACCTGTCTTGTGGCAAGTAGGGTGAGCTTGGATTCGATTATCAAGCAGACCCAAAACGTGCGGGCTACCGATGGACTCTTCCCACAGTGTTCTTCAGCCCATATGGACTCCTACAAGGGCAATGAGCATCAGGACATCCTCTGAACTTTATCTGGTCAACTTCAAAACAACCAAAGATATCTTCCCCTAGCCATGTGTACGAAGAATCTCAAGCTCACTATCATCATCATAGCAGTCGAACAGCCATTACATTTTAAGAAATGATACTTCGAGTGGAGAACAAGATGGCAGAGGAATAGGTGGACAAAGAGTATATCTCCCTCCATGGATACATCAGGAATACACCTTCAGACACAGAAGTGCATGCAGAACACCAACTGAGAGTCGACAGGAGTACCTGACCAGCAGAAAATATATCAGATCAGATCAGTCGCTCAGTCGTGTCCGACTCTTTGCGACCCCATGAACTGCAGCACGCCAGGCCTCCCTATCCATCACCAGCTCTCGGAGGTCACTCAGACTCACATTCATCGAGTCAGTGATGCCATAGAACCACGCAAAAACTCAGTAGGATGAAGGAACTAGGGGGAGAAACAGGAATGCTACTAAGAAAGGACATGCCCTTGGCAGGTGGGGGGAACTGAAGCAGGAGTCTGATCCCCACATTGGGGCAATTGTCTGAGTCAGAGGACAAACATTTCATGCTGAGGGTGAAACAGCTGATGTATGGCAGCCTAAATGGAATGAGAATCAGACAGGCCTTGCTGCAGCCATACGTGCCCTGGACAAGGACACAGTCCCCTAGAAGAGCAAGCAGCTGAGAGCTGGAATGTAGGGATTGTGTAGCATTCCCAGGGTGAGGGCTGCTGTTGACTGCAGAGAGATGGACCGAGGGGATGTGAACAAGGAGACTGTGGTGGGAAATGCTTGTGGAGGAAAGCCAGGGAGCCACGGAAGCAAGGTGATACTGCTGAGTCATGCATAGGGGGTGGGGCCATCACATAGCCTCTCTCCCTACAGGCCCGGATCAGCTGCAGAACAATAGAGAGGCTGGCCCATCAGGTGCCTGATGCACAGAACTACAGAATAGGACCCCACCTAGGGTGCCCCTTTAAGTGCCTGACACACCAATCTATAGAATAAGACCCCAGCCAGGGGGACCCTCTATGTGCCTGATGTGTAGAACAACAGAGAAGGACCCCAGGCAAGGGGGCCCTCTAAGTGCCTGAATGGGCAGAGCTATGGAGAAAGAGTAGCCAAGGAGGCCTTCTGATCACTAGGTACCAGAGGCTTGAAAATAAGACTCTGATAGGGCCATAAATTCTACGGCTGAGACAGTCCATGTCCTTGCACCCTTGGCGCCACTAGGGTCCCCACAACCCAAGTAGCTGCATTTCACACTCAACCCTCACTGGGGCAGATCTACCACAAGCAAAAAATATATATATATATATATATACAATAAGTCTTCTGTCTATGCATGTGGGATCACTTTAATTGTTTCCAGCTCTTTGCAACCCTGTGGGTGGTGGCCTACCAGGCTTCTCTGTCGGGGGATTCTCCAGACAAGAATATTGGAGTGTATTGGCCAATACTGGTTGCCATATGCTTCTAGAGCACTATATTTCCTGCTGCCCTAGCCACCAACTTCCCTGAGTGCCGGGTGCTGCCAGAAACCTGAAACCCAAGCACCTGCACTACCTCCACATCTGGCCCTCACTGGGGCAGAACCCAAATCCTCCAGGGCAGCCTCAGGAGCATGCTTCAGGAGCAAACCCCAGTGGACGACCCACAGGCAGAGGGGGAAATAAAACCACAATTGAAACCCAGGGCGAAGCCAAAACCTTCGCACCAGCTATAAAAGCTGCAGACTAAACCCATACAATCAACTAGGCCGATTCTGTGTCTACAGAATATATAAAAGGACAATGAGGGCTCCCACAAACAAACAAACAAACAAACAAAAAACCACACTAGTTCTGATAGCTGTGTACATTGGAGGCAAGAACACACAGGAGTAGGACCAGATTAGAATCTGTGCTACCTCCATAGCATGTCCAGAGACCAGCACGGTGTTGGGGGGCACCCTAGGGAGGTGAGGTGGACTGTGACTCCCAGCAAGGAAAAGGACTCTGACAGCAGTGGTTCAAGTAAAACATTTATTATTCTTATGTTTTGACTTGTTCTGGAGTTTCTTTTAGATTTCTTTCTTTTCTTTTCCTTTTTATTCCTCCCCCCCCCCCCCCCCCGCGCCTCTGTTATAGTAAACGATTTTATTGGCACTATGATATCTAATTAAACTTTTGAGTTTTTTTTTTTTTTTCCCAATAACACCTTTTGTTGTTATAAAACACCTTTGCTTCTATGTTGGGCTTTTGCAGTCTTGTGAAGTTTTCCTTTATTTTATTTTTCCTTTCCTCTTCCTTTTCTCTTCTTTTTGCTTTAATTTTTTAAACCTATTATTGTTTTTCCTAAAATTATTCCTTTATTTGCTTTTCCTAAAGTTCTTCTCCCTTTGCAGTTAAACTTTAATGTATATAAATCTTCTTTATCTACCTCTATTTAATTTTGCATACCTAGTCTTTCATTCCTTCCCTTTCAAAATATGTGTTAGTTTTGTTTTCATTGGTTATTCCCCACTTGGAACCTTGCTTTAGTTTTGTTTTGCAGTTTTTGCTTTAGTTAGTGTTTTCTTTTTTCTTTTTAATTTTTTAAAGCTATTTTCATTTATTTATTTTTAAAATTTATTTATTTCACTTGGAGGCTAATTACTTTATAATTTTGTAGTGGTTTTGTGATACATTGACATGAATCAGCCATGGGTGTACATGTATTCCAAGTTTTTTTTTCACTGTTACATAAATTTTTGATTTCCTTTGTTTGATGGGTCAATCTAGTGTACTTTCTTTTTGTTGGACTGTTTTGATTTTGCTTATGGATGTATGTGTTTATAGTCCATTATTTTAACTAATATTTGCCTGATTTTGTAACTGCCATTTGTCTGAGGTTCATCTTTGGTTGCTCATTATTGGATATTTGTTTTAATCTCACTTAATGTCATAACCTGCTTATTTAACTTCTATGCAGAGTACATCATGAGAAACGCTGGACTGGAAGAAGCACGAGCTGGAATCAAGATTGCTGGGAGAAATATCAATAACCTCAGATATGCAGATAACACCACCCTTATGGCAGAAATTGAAGAGGAACTAAACAGTCTCTTGATGAACGTGAAAGCAGAGAGTGAAAAAGTTGCCTTAAAGCTCAACATTCAGAAAACAAAGATCATGGCATCCGGTCCCATCACTTCATGGGAAATAGATGGGAAAACAGTGGAAACAGTGTCAGACTTTATTTTGCGGGGGTCTAAAATCACTATGGATGGTGACTGTAGCCATGAAATTAAAAGATGCTAACTCCTTGGAAGAAAAGTTATGACCAACCTAGATAGCATATTGAAAAGCAGAGACATTCCTTTGCCAACAAAGGTCCGTCTAGTCAAGGCTATGGTCTTTGCAGTGGTCATGTATAGATGTGAGAGTTGGACTGTGAAGAAAACTGAGTGCCGAAGAATTGATGGTTTTGAACTTTGGTGTTGGAGAAGACTCTTGAGAGTCCCTTGAGCTGTGAGAACCAACCAGTCCATTCTGAAGGAGATCAGCCCTGGGATCTCTTTGGAAGGAATGATGCTAAAGCTGAAACTCCAGTACTTTGGCCACCTCATGGGAAGAGTTGACTCATTGGAAGGGACTCTGATGTTGGGATGGGTTGGGGACAGGTGGAGAAGGGGATGACAGAGGATGAGATGGCTGGATGGCATCACTGACTCAATGGATGTGACTCTGATTGAACTCCAGGAGTTGGTGGTGGACAGGGAAGCCTGGCATGCTGCAGTTCATGGGGTCACAAAGAGTCGGACACGACTGAGTGACTGAACTGAACTGAACTGAATGCCATAAGAAACCACTTGTAGAATCTTCACTCCTAACCAGAGATTAAGCCCTGAGCCTTTGGTGTGGGAGCACTGACTCCAAGACCCTAGACGACCAGAAAACTAAACCTAGGTAGTATCAAATGGTGAGAAATCCCACAAAGGACAGCACTTGAATACAAGACACAGCATCAACCAACCACTAGTAACACCCAGTGCAGGATGCTTCATCTCCACAAATAAAACAAAACTACAAACCAAATCAGCAGCAGCAGGATTCCAACCTCATTCAGCCTTGCCCAAGAGAGGATATTCAACAAACAAAAAAATACTCAGCACAAATTTCACCCTATATGAAGATTACACAAACCACTGGACCAAATTTAGGAGGGCAGAAAGCAAAAGGAAGAAAGAACTCAACCTTGAAACCTGGGAAATGGAGACCTCAAACACAATAAGTTTAAAAGAAAATAATGAAAAGACAGAGAAATAATGCACAAATGAAGGGACAAACTAGAAACGCAGAAAGTCCAAATAAACGAAGAGGAAATAGGCAAACTACCGGGAAAAGAATAGAAAAAAGATACTAAAGATGATCAAAAACCTTGAGAACAGAATGGAGAAAATGCAAGAATCAACTAACAAGGACCTAGAAGAATTAAAGAATAAATATACAGAAACAAACAACACAATTACTGAAATTAAAAATACTCTAGAAGGAATTGATAGCAGAATATCTGAAGCAGAAGAAGGGATCAGTTAGCTGAAAGATAAAGAGGTGGAAATAACTGCTGAAGAGCAGAATAAAGTAAAAAGAATGAAAATAACTGAGGATAGTCTCAGAGACCTCTGGGACAATATTAAATGCACCAATATTAGAATTATGGGGGTCCCAGAAGAAAAGAAAAAGAAAGGGTATGAGAAAAGCTTTTAAGAGATTATAATTGAAACTTTCCACAACATGGAAAAGGAAATGGCCAATCAAGTCCAAGAGGTGCAAAGAGTCCCATACAGAATAAACCCAAGGAGAAACATGCCAACACACATACGAATCAAACTAACAAAGACTAAACACAAAGAAAGAATATTAAAAGCAGCAAGAGAGAAGCAACAGGTAACATACAGGGAAACTCCATAAGTTTAACAGCTGATCTTTCAGCAGAATCTGTGCAGGCCAGAAGGGAATGGCACAATATATTTAAAGTACTGTGCCTGGAGCCACCACAGGAGATCACACCCATGACAAAGGTCATGTGGAGAGGACCTGGCAGGCAAAGGTGGAACAGGACTCGAGGGACTCCCTGGACCTGCTCGAGCATTGACCCCGAAACCAAAATCTGTCTGTCTACTGTTTATTATATTATGCCTTTCACCAACTCTTCTGATATTTACAGAGGGCTATCCCCGACCACCTTTCTCTGAAAGAAAATCAACTTAGGGCTCTAGTTAAGAAGTCTCCTAGGCTTGAAAGGAGCATTTTTACTTTAACCCATCTGTTTCTATTTTAGCTTGCTTGGCAGGTTTATCCACACTCTTTCAACTAACTCACATGATTGTTTACAACACCCCAAGCATAACCTTCAAGCAATAAAAGTGCTTTATTAGAATAATACTGCATTGTTGAGCCAATGTTTACTACCGAGTTTCCTTGTCCTTTACCCAATGTGCGCCTGGGAGTGCCTTAGCAAGTATAGTTGGTATGCAAGAAAAACAAGCAGTAGCCTTGGCATTAGCAACATAAGACCCTTGAGTTAGTAAGTTCTTTCTTTGTTGTAACCCACTGCACCTGTGCTCCATAAGAATGTAGCTCTGTTTCCTGAGGGCAACTGCAGACTAGAAAGATAAAGGGAAAGCAGGTTTTCTGGGTGACCAACCTTTATCAAAAAAGAGTTACAAAATGTTAATAGGCCACAGGGCCAGAAGATGATGTACACAACATAAGACACTTGTTTATGAAAAGCTATGCAGAAAATGTCCTTGTTTTGATAAAGGTGAAACTGATGTAATGTTGAGCTGACTCTGCATGACTTTGTATCTTTCACTTCTGGAAATGTGTAACTTTGGGTATAAAAGCTCCTTTTCAAAATAAAGCTGCAGACCTGGCTTCATCAGAGCTTGGTCTCCCCGTGTCATTCTTTTTTTCCTTTTCTCTCTCTGTCCTTCTTTCAGGATGACTACTTGGTGCACAGGGGCTCTCTGTTCACTTTTTTGCCTGGGCTTCTAAGACCCAATAAGGAAGGCGCTCTGCATCTTCACCGGGGAGAGGGCATCCTGTGTCCTCACCCCTCCAAGAGGCCTGCAGCCTCTGTGAACAGAGCAAGTTCCTTGTCAGGAACTTTACTGGCTTTCTGTGTAAACCAAGGAAGATCAAGCCTTTTTCTCTCCTCTTTACTTTCCTTATCGTCAACACTGTCATCCTGAGGGAATCCCAGGATCCAACTGGGGCTGGACCCTGGTAGTACTGAAACAGAAAAATCTACAACCAAGATTACTCTATCTGGCAAGGATCTCATTTAAAATTGACGGAGAAATCAAAAACTTTTTAAACAACCAAAAGTTAAGAGAATTCAGTACCATCAAACAAGGTTTACATCAAATGTTACAGGGACTATATAGTCAGGAAATACAAGAGAAGAAAAAGATCTACAGAAACAAACCCCAAACAATTAAGACAATGACGTTAGGAATATATCAATAATTACTTTAAGTATAAACAGATTGATTGCTCCAACCAAAAGACACAGACTATCTGAATGGATATAAAGACAAGACTCATGTATATGCTGTCTACAAGAAACCCACTTCAGACCTAAAGACACATATAGACCGAGAGTGAGAGGATGGAAAAATATGTTCCATGCAAATGGAATGCAAAAGACACCTGCAGTAGCAATCCTCATACCAGACAAAGTAGACCTTAAGATAAAGAATATTACAAGAGATAAGGAAGGACACTACATAATGATCAAGGGATCAATCCAAGAGGAAGGCATAACAATTGTAAATGTCTATGTACCCAACATAGGACCACCTCAATACATAAGATAAACACTAACAGACAGAAAAGGAGAATTTGACAGTAACACAATAATAGTAGGAGACTAACACCCCACTCACACCAATGGACAGATCATCAAAACAGAAAAGTAACAATGAAACACAAGTCTTAAATGATACATTAGATGAAATGGGTCTCATTGATATCTTCAGGACATTCCATCAGAATGCAGAAGAATACACCTATTTCTCAAGTGCACATGGAACATTCTCCAGGATTTGACCACATCTCGGGTCAGAAATGAAACCTCAGCAAATTTAAGAAAATTGAAATCGTATCAAGCATCTTTTCTGACCATGCTATGAGATGAGATGAGGTTTTTTCACAAGAAAAAAACTGTAAGAAACACAAACAGATGGAGATTGAATAACATGTTTCTAAATAACCAACAGGTTACTGAAGAAATCAAAAGTGAAATCAAAAAATTTCAGAAACAAATGACAATGAAAACACAGCAACTCAAAACAGGATGCAGCAAAAGCAGTTCTAAGAGGGAAGTTGATAGCAACACAATCCTACCTCAAGAAATAAGAAAAACATCGAATAGACAACCTAACTTTACACCTAAAACAACTGGGAAAAGAACAAAAAAACCATGAAAATTAGTAGAAGGAAAGAAATCAAAAGATCTGAGCAGAAATAAATGAAAAAGAAAGGAAAGAAACAATAATAAAGATTAATAAAACTAAAATCTGGTTCATTGAGAAGATAACAAAATTGACAAACCCTTAGCCAGACTCATCAAGAAAAAAAGAGAGAAGAATCAAATCAACAAAGTTAGAAATGAAGTAGAGGTTACAACAGATGATGCAGAAATACAAAGGATTATAAGAGACTATTACAAACAACTATATGGCAATAAAATGGATAGCCTGGAAAAAATGGACAGGTCCTTAGAAAAGTTCAATCTTCCATGACTGAACCAGGAAGAAATAGAAATTATGAACAGCCCAAATCAGATCAGATCAGATCAGTCGCTCAGTCGTGTCCGACTCTTTGCGACCCCATGAACCGCAGCACGCCAGGCCTCCCTGTCCATCACCAGCTCTCAGAGGTCACTCAGACTCACATTCATCGAGTCAGTGATGCCATCCAGCCATCTCATCCTCTGTCGTCCCCTTCTCCTCCTGCCCCCAATCCCTCCCAGCATCAGAGTCTTCTACAATGAGTCAACACTCGCTGAAGTTGCCAAAATACTGGAGTTTCAATTGAACATCTCCCAACAAAGAAAAGCCCAGGACCTGATCGCCTTCACAGAATGAACGTTCGATCAAACATTTAGAGAAGTGCTAAAGCCTAGTCTTTCTAAAACTCAGTTCAAAAATCTATTGCAGAGAAAGGAACACACATCTAAACTCATTCTATGAGGCCCCCATCACCATGATACCAAAACCAGACAAAAAAAAAAAAACTCTGCTTTTGAATATGCTATCTATTGGTCATAACTTCCTTCCAAGAACTTTTAACTACAGGCCAATAACCACTGATGAACATAGATTCAAAAATCCTCAAAAAGAAAGTTTACACGTTTCAAACTGAATCTCAACAATTTCACATTAAAAATGGGATCATACACCATGATCAAGTTGGGTTTATTCCAGGGATGCAAGGATTCATCAACATAGGCAAATTAATCAATGTGATAGGCCATATTAACCAATGGAAAGATAGAAACTGTATAATCTGAATAGATGCAGAAAAAGCCTTTGACAAAATTCAGCACCCATTTATGATTAAAACTCTTCGAAAAAATGGGCATAGAACGAACCTACCTCAACATCAGATCAGGTCAGATCAGATCAGTCTCTCAGTCATGTCCGACTCTTTGCGACCCCATGAATTGCAGCACGCCAGTCCTCCCTGTCCATCACCAACTCCCGGAGTTCACTCAGACTCACGTCCATCAAATCAGTGATGCTATCCAGCCATCTCATCCTCTGTCATCCCCTTCTCCTCTTGCCACCAATCCCTCCCAGCATCAGAGTCTTTTCCAATGAGTCAACTCTTTGCATGAGGTGGCCAAAGTACTGGAATTTCAGCTTTAGCATCATTCCTTCCAAAGAAATCCCAGGGCTGATCTCCTTCAGAATGGACTGGGTGGATCTCCTTGCAGTCCAAGGGACTCTCAAAAGTGTTCTCCAACAGTTCAAAAGCATCAGTTCTTCAGTGCTTAGCCTTCTTCACAGTCCAGCTCTCACATCCATACATGACCACAGGAAAAACCATAGCCTTGACTAGACGAACCTTTGTTGGCAAAGTAATGTCTCTGCTTTTCAATATGCTATCTAGGTTGGTCATAACTTTCCTTCCAAGGAATAAGTGTCTTTTAATTTCATGGCTGCAGTCACCATCTGCAGTGATTTTGGAGCCCAGAAAAATAAAGTCTGACACTGTTTCCACTGTTTCCCCATCTATTTCCCATGAAGTGATGGGGCCGGATGCCATGATCTTCGTTTTCTGAATGTTGAGCTTTAACCCAACTTTTTCACTCTCAACTTTCACGTTCATCAAGAGACTGTTTAGTTCCTCCTCACTTTCTGCCATAAAGGTGGTGTCATCTGCATATCTGAGGTTATGGATATTTCTCCTGGCAATCTTGATTCCATCTTGTGTTTCTTCCAGTCCAGCATTTCTCATGATGTACTCTGCATATAATTTAATTAAGCAAGGTGACAATATACAGCCTTGACGTACTCCTTTTCCTATTTGGAACCAGTCTGTTGTTCCATGTCCAGTTCTAACTGTTGCTTCCTGACCTGCATACAAATTTCTCAAGAGGCAGATCAGGTGGTCTGCTATTTCCATCTCTTTCAGAATTATCCACAGTTTATTGTGATCCACACAGACAAAGGCTTTGGCATAGTCAATAAAGCAGAAATAAATGTTTTTCTGGAACTCTCTTGCTTTTTCCATGATCCAGCAGATGTTGGTAATTTGATCTCTGGTTCCTCTGCCTTTTCTAAAACCAGCTTGAACAACAGGAAGTTCACGGCTCATGTATTGCTGAAGCCTGGCTTGGAGACTTTTGAGCATTACTTTATTAGCGTGTGAGATGAGTTCAATTGTGCGGTAGTTGGAGCATTCTTTGGCATTGCCTTTCTTTGGGATTGGAATGAAAACTGATCTTTTCCAATCCTGTGGCCACTGCTGAGATTTCCAAATTTGCTGGCATATTGAGTGCAGCACTTTCAAAGCATCATCTTTCAGGATTTGGAATAGCACAACTGGAATTCTATCACCTCCACTAGCTTTGTTCATAGTGATGTTTTCTAAGGCCCACTTGAATTCACATTCCAGGATGTGTGGCTCTAGGTCAGTGATCACACCATTGTGATTATCTGGGTCGTGAAGATCTTTTTTGTACAGTTCTTCTGTGTATTCTTGCCAGCTCTTCTTAATATCTTCTGCTTCTGATAGGTCCATACCATTTCTGTCCTTTATGGAGCCCATCTTTGCATGAAATGTTCCTTTGGTATCTCTGATTTTCTTGAAGAGATCTCTAGTCTTTCCCATTTTGTTGTTTTCCTCTATTTCTTTGCATTGATCACTGAAGAAGGCTTTCTTATCACTCCTTGCTATTCTTTGGAACTCTGCATTCAGAAGTTTATATCTTTCCTTTGATTTTTGCTTCTCTTCTTTTCATGGTTATATAAGATAAAACCACAGTAAACATTATTCTCAATGATGAAAAACTGAAAACATCCCCCCCTAAGATCAAGAATAAGACAAGAGGGTCCACTTTCACCACTATTCAACATAGTTTTGGAAGTCCTACCTACAGAAATCAGAGAAGAAAAAGAAATAAAAGGAATCCAGATGGAAAAGAAGAAGTAAAGTTCTCACTGTTTGCACATGACATGATACTGTACATAGAAAACCCAAAAGATACGACCAGAAATTTTATAGACCTAATCAGTGAATTTAGCAAAGTTGCAGGATACAAAATCAATACTCAGCAATCACTTGCATTTCTATATACTAACAACGAAAAATCAGAAAAAGAAATTAAGGAATCAATCCCATTTACCATTGCAACAGAAAGAATTAAATATCTAAGAATAAACTACCTATGAAAGCAAAAGAACTGTACACAGAAAATTATAAGACACTGCTGAAAGAAATCAAAGATGACATAAACAGATGGGAGGATGAAGAATCAATATTGTGAAAATGACTATGCTACCAAATGCAATGTATAGATTCAGTGTGATCCCTATTAAATTACCAATGGCACTTTTCACAGAACTAGAACAAAATATTTCACCATTCGTATGGAAACACATAACGACCCTGAATAGCCAAAGCAATACTGAGAAAGAAGAACACAACTGGAGGAATCAACTTTCCTGATTTCAAATTATACTACAAAGCGGCAGTCATAGAGACAGTATGTTACTGGTAGAAAAACAGAAATATAGACCAATGGAACAAGATAAAAAACCCAGAAATAAACCCATGCACCTATGGATACCTTATTTTTGACAAAGGAGGTAAGAATATACAATGGGGCAGAGACAGCCTCTTCAATGAATGGTGCTGGGAAAACTGGCCAGTAACATGTAAAAGAATGAAATTAGAACACTTTCTAACAGCACACACAAAGATAAACTCAAAATGGATTAAAGACCTAAATGTAAGACCAGAAACTATAAAACTCTTAGACAAAAACATAGGCAGAACACTCGATAACATAAATCAAAGCCAGATCCTTTATGACCCACCTCCTAGAGTAATGGAAATAAAAAGAAAAGTAAACAAGTGGGACCTGATTAAACCTAAAAGACTTTGCACAGCAAAGGGTACTATGCTACGCTTTGCTATGCTAAGTCACTTCAGTCGTGTCCGACTCTGTGTGACCCCATAGACGGCAGCCCACCGGGCTTCCCGTCCCTGGGATTCTCCAGGCAAGAACACTGGAGTGGGCTGCCATTTCCTTCTCCAATGCATGAAAATGAAAAGAGAAAGTGAAGTCGCTCAGTCATGTCTGACTCTTAGCGACCCCATGGACTGCAGACTACCAGGCTCCTCTGTCCGTGGGATTTTCCAGGCAAGAGTACTGGAGTGGGATGCCATTACCTTCTCCTAAAGGGTACTATAAGGAAGGTGAAAAGATAACCCTCAGAATGGGAGAAAAAAATAGCAAATGAAACAACAGACCCAGGATTAATTTCCAAAATATACAAGTAGTACATACAACTCAATACCAGAAAAACAAACAACCCAATCAAAAAGTGGGGAAAAGAGCAAAACAGACATTTCTCCAAAGAAGACATACAGATGGCTAACAAACACATGAAAAGATACTCAACACTGCTCATTATTAGAGAAATGGAAATCAAAACTACAATGATATATCACCTCATACTGGTCAGAATGGTCATCATCAAAAAGTCTACAAACAGTGAATGCTGGAGAGCATGTGGAGAAAAGGGAATGCTCTTGCACTGTTGGTGGGAAGGTAAATTGATACAGCCACTGTGACACAAGATATGGAGATTCCTTTAAAAACTAGGAATAAAACGGCCATATGACACAGAAGTCCCACTCCTAGGCATATATCCTGAGGAAACCAAAACTGAAAAAGACGCATGTATCCCATTGTTCACTGCAGCACTCTTTACAATAGCTGGAACATGGAAGCAACCTAGATGTCCATCGACAGATGAATGGATAAAGAAGTTGTCGTACATATACACAATGGAATATTACGCAGCCATAAAAAGGAACACATTTGAGTCAGCTCTGATGAGGTGGATGAACCTAGACCCTATTACACAGAGTGAAGTAAGTCAAAAAGAGAAAGATTAATATTGTATACTGACACATACATACAGAATCTAGAATAATGATACTGAAAAATTTATTTGCAGAGCAGCATGGAGAAACAGAAAAGGAGAATAGACTTATGGATGTGGAAGGAGGGGAGGAAACGGTGAGATGTATGAGGAGAGTAACACGGAAACGTACATTATCATATCTAAAGTAGACAGCCAACAGTAATTTGCTGTTATCTCAGGAAACTCAAACAGGGGCTCTGTATCAACCAAGAAGGGTGGGATGGGGCGGGAAATGGGAGGGAGTGTTTAAAGGGAGGGGATATATGTATACCTATGGCTGATTCATGTTGAAGTTTGATAGAAAATTACAAAAATCTGTAAAGCTGCTGCTGCTGGTAGGTCGCTTCAGTCATATCTGACTCTGTGCGACCCCATAGACAGCAGCCCACCGGGCTCCACCGTCCCTGGGATTCTCCAAGCAAGAACACTGGAGTGGGTTGCCATTTCTTCCTCCAATGCATGAAAGTGAAAGGTGAAAGTGAAGTCGCTCAGTCGTCTCCAACTCTTAACAACCCCATGGACTTCAGCCTACCAGGCTCCTCCATCCATGGGATTTCCCAGGCAAGAGTATTGGAGTGGGGTGCCATTGCCTTCTCTGTCTGTAAAGCAATTATCCTTTAATTAAAAAAGAAAAAAAAATTAGAATGAGATCTAAAAAAAAAAAAAAACAATATGCAACTTGTAACAGATTTATTGGTAACGATGATAGACAGAATCCCAGAATGGTGCTCCATCTTTCTGGCTATTTCCTTAGTCTACTTTTTTAAAAGAATGGGGTAGTGTTTAGAACCATGGACTGTTATGATAATTGGCAAGATCAGAATCCTGATCTGCTACCAACTAGCTATGTGACATTCAGTTCCCTGTGAGTTTTACTTCTCTCACTTTAAAATGGGAAAAATAGAGACTTCCCTGGTGGTCCATTGGTTAAGACTCCACACTGACAACGTGAGGGGCCTAGGTTCAAATCCTGGTCAAGGAACTAGATACCACATGCTGCAACTAAGAGTTTCATGCCACAATGAAAAGATCCTGCATCCCGAGAAGATCAAAGATCCTGAGTGTTGCAACTAAGACCCAAGGAGCTACATAAGTAAAAAAAAAAAAAAAAATTAAAGGGAAAAATAACAGCATCTACATCACAAAGCTAGTGTGAGAATTAAAGTTCAGTTCTCATTTGTACTTTTAATTTGATTGAAGTTTAATTTACATACAACAAACTTTACCTATTTTAAATTTATCATTCAATTTTTTTTAGTAAATTTACGGAGTTGTCCATTTATTACAAACTAGTCATTACCATCATCTCAAAAAGATCCATGGTGCCCATCTGCCGTCCCGTTTTCTACCTCCAGTCCAACAATAAAAAATGAGCTAATATTTCTAAATCACTTAGGATAGTGCCTGTCATCTACCAAGAGATGTATGTTACATAAATAAAAAATGTCTGAACAGGAGGAAGAAATACAATGCAAACCATGAAACCGCATGTCTTATTTACTGGCATAATAAAAAATGAATTTGGGTTGCATTTTAATCAGAACAAACTTAATACTTCATATAAAGATACTGCAGCTTTTTTCTGATTAGTATCTAATTTAGTTTTCCCTTATAAGCCTCTTTGAAAGCACAGTCTTGGTTTCCACAGTCAATCTGGAGGCCTGAGCAATTAACTGAATTACTTTGAGAAGGGGAAAGAAAAGAAAAAATATCTGTGTAACGCAGATGAAAAGTCAGCAAGAGTTTTTACTTTTGACTTCTCCTACTACTGTTATCTCACATTATGGTTATATGGGCTCCCCTGGTATCTGAGCTCCTAAAGAATCCTCCTGCAATGTGAGAAACCTGGGTTCAGCCTCTCAGTTGGGAAGATCCCCTGGAGGAGGAAATGGCAACTCACTCCAGTATTCTTGCCTGGAGAATCCCAGGGACAGAGGAGCCTGTTGGGCTACAGTCCATGCGGTCCCAAAAAGTCAGACACGACTGAGCAACTAAGCAAAGCACATAGTTATACGGTGTTTATTCAAAGCTCTCTAACATCCATTATCTCATTGTACAACGTCAACAACCCTGCAAGATAACTGCTTTCAATTTCTTCTTCTTCTATTTTTTAATCCTAGCAATGATGATTTCTACTGAGAGGCAAGCATCTGAGTAAAACCAATAAGCACCTGACAAGAGAAGCCAGCCAGCCAGCCTCCCTGGACATGTTCTGGCTTCACAAGACACCTATTTTCAACAGGTATTTGGATAAATGGACTCAATCATAATTTAGGCTAAAAATGACTGGATATTTTCATAAAAGTATGAAAAAAATCTGTGTTTTTAAACACAAAAATAACAGAGAAGGAGAATAAGGAACAAATTATTAACAGTCCAACTCTCTCATTCTAACGATGAGTCTCAGTGATTTCTTGAGGTTACACTAGGTCTGCCATCCTAGTTTCCTGATTGCTCACTGGGGGCTTTTCTACTGAACTAAGCTTCATCTGCCTAGTTAATTTTTGTGTATTTTCTTTGAAATGATACTGACTAAATTCTAACTTTTCATTTTTACCTTGAAACACTGAGTGAAAAATGATATGGTATCTAATTCTGTTCGGGAAAGTTCTGTAGCAGTATTTCCTTCAAGAAGTGCCTGATGGAAAATGTTTGCTTCAGTTGTTGTAGAACCTGAGATTTAAAAAAAAAAAGAAATTAAAACTGTATGACACAGGGATTCACATAACAGTTTTGAATGATTTTGTCTCCCAAAGATCAGAGAGAGAGTAAGCAAAAAGACACCAGGCTCTCAGTACCTGCAGACTTAATGAGTTTTGCTGTATTTACTCCTTAATCAAATACCATCTGGGTTAACCAATTCTGCTATTTTTTACTTCAGCTCTGTATCAGCAGCCCTGTAACAAATAAATAGGTGCCTACTTCCTTGTAAACAAGATGTGAGTGATGATCTAGGTATGTACCTAAGAAATAACATGGGAGGCATTTTAGACTATGCTGCTAATTATATGTGCAAAAAGGAGAAACTCATAGAAATGTAGCTATGTTATGTACAGGGCTTCCCTGTGGCCTGATGTTTTCAATGATGCCAATGGTGTGAGATTTGTTTCTAAATCAGAAGGCAAACAAAGCATCTGGGCCAACTGAAAGACACAGCTTCAATACATTGTTACAAGAGACAAAGAGCAAAGCTGAAGGCTGTACCACTCCCATTTTATTTTTTTGAAAGCTCCTGAGTCTAGTAGCTCAGCATCCATCTGCTCAAGACATTTGTGTTTATCATTAGTCCTCATGGCAAAGCCAGTTCTGCTTGCTTCCTCTTATGCAACCTCTAAAGGACTGTCTGGTAATGAACATTCTCTCACTCTTTGACTTTTTCTTAAGATTTGCTTTCAGAGAATAGCTTTCATTTATATAACCCTCTAGCTTCCTATTGAACTTGTCAATATTTCATCCTGTGTGAAATACATCTTTGTCAAAATAGTATTTACAATGATCTGCCCTCTGCAGACAGCTCAGCATGGGTAATCCCTTAAAAAATCACTAAATGAAAAATAGTCATTCTAATCAAATATTATATATACTATTTTATTCAGATTCATTATTTTCATTAAAGTATAGATAAAAAATATTGAACGTAAAATCACATAAGAATAATAGTTAAATGAGAAAATTAATCTCCTTCATATTAAACTAAGAACTCACTATTAACTAAAACTGCCAGAAACAATCCATGCATATTTGATCTTATATTCACATATGATGAAATGACTATACAGAAACAGAGATATGTAAATGTATTAATGTATGTAAAATGATCTCCAGCTGTACTGGTGATTTGGGTTAAATAGTATTAATGTCTCTTTCAAATGAGTACCCTACCTACATTTTGCACTTACTGTGATTAAGTGTAAATAAACTTTCCAGCCTATTAAGATGCTGAAGCCCGGCCTGCACAATTCCTGATCTGTTTCAAAGAGCTGGCATGGTTTGCGATTTTCAGGCTACTCCAAAGTGTTTTGACAGCCAGGCATTATCCACCCTAAAATAAAGATTAAAGTTAGGAAATGAAGTACTCTAATACTGTATCTCAATGTTAGATTTTTTAAACTAATAAATGACTAGATTTCCACATAAACACTGTGCTACACTCAATAGCCTACAAGTATTATTTGGCTTAAATGAGACATCACTGGAAACTGTATGATACTTACTATGTATTAAAAATAGCTTATACTACAAGAATACAAGTAAGGAATTTAGAGAAATTTCTTACTTTCCTTCCTCTCCTCAAAAATATCAGAGTAGAGTGGACAATACTCCACTAATTTTCAGTCTTTTTCTAAGGAGATAAGGAAAGGCAAGAGTCAGAGAAAACAGTGAGAAGGATACTCAGAGTTCACAGGGGGTGGGGGTGGGGTGCGGTAGTGGGGTGGGGGGTGGTTTCCTGAAGTTAGATGTTTAAGAATGAGGCCTGTCTAATCTGTCTCTGGGCCAGAGTTAAACTTGGATCAGAACTTTTTAACTCTATAAACATGTCTATTTCCACATTTTTATTTTGTTCTCCGTGAATTTTAGAGTTTCAATAAAAAATTAACAACTGTGTAATACAGGGACTGAGGAAAAAGCCTTTGTCCATCCTCTACTAAACACAGAGATCAGGCCAGCAGAATCTTAGTGATTAATATTGATGGTGGTAGTTAACATAGCAGTTCCCAACCAGTTCCTAGTGCTAGGGAGACAGTAGAAATTGTCATCAGAATTATTAGGATGTCCCAGAGACTCAACAGTAAACCCCATCCAAACTGCCTCTTTAGTTTTTCCAAGTGTTATGAAACTTATTTTTAAAAAAGAAAATACATCTATTTAAGTGGGGTGCCATTGCCTTCTCCGAAATAGAAAATAAGTAACATTTATTTATTTATTTTTTTTTGATCAAGAATCTCTTTTATTGATTATCAGAAACATTACAAACATCTAGTATGAACAAATTGTAACATGATAGTGTTTAGTTTGAACAATTAATACATTTCAGATATAATATTATACATATTTCAATGCAATTCTCCCCAATCATCTCACCCTCTCCCGGTCCCAGAGTCCAAAGTCTGGTCTATACATCAGTGTCTCTTTTGTTGTCTCGTAAATAGGGTTAATTTTTACCATCTTTCTAAATTCCATATATATGCGTTAGTATACTGTATTTGTGTTTTTGTTTCTGGCTTACTTCACTCTGTATAATAGGCTCCAGTTCCATCCACCTCCTTAGAACTGATTCAAATGTATTCTTTTTAATGGCTGAGTAATACTCCATTGTGTATATGTACCACAGCTTGCTTATCCATTCATCTGTGGATGGACATCTAGGTTGCTTCCACGTTCTGGCTATTGCAAACAGTGCTGCTATGAACATTGGGGTACACGTGTCTCTTTCAATTCTGGTTTTCTCAGTGTATATGCCCAGCAGTGGGATTGCTGGATCATAAGGCAGTTCTATTCGCAGTTTTTTGAGGAATCTCCATACTGTTCTCCATAGTGGCTGTACTAGTTTCCATTCCCACCAACAGTGTAAGAGGGATCCCTTCTCTCCGCACCCTCTCCAGCATTTATTGCTTGTAGACTTTTGGATAGCAGCCATTCTGATTGGCGTGAAATGGTATCTCATAGTGGTTTTGATTTGCATTTCTCTGATAATGAGTGATGTTGAGCATCTTTTCATGTGTTTGTTAGCCATCTGTATGTTTTCTTTGGAGAAATGTCTATTGAGTTCTTTGCCCATTTTTTGATTGGGTCATTTATTTTTCTGGAATTGAGCTGTAGAAGTTGCTTGTATATTTTTGAGATTAGTTGTTTGTCAGTTGCTTCATTTGCTATTATTTTCTCCCATTCTGAAGGCTGTCTTTTCACCTTGCTTATAGTTTCCTTTGTTGTGCAGAAGCTTTTTAAGTTTGATTAGGTCCCATTTGTTTATTTTTGATTTTATTTCCGATATTCTGGGTGGTGGGTCATAGAGGATCCTGCTGTGATGTAAGTCAGAGAGTGTTTTGCCTATGTTTTCCTCTAGGAGTTTTATGGTTTCTGGTCTTACATTTAGCTCTTTAATCCAAAATAAACTCAAAAAAAAAAAAAAAATAAGTAACATTTAAATACTGTATGGTGCTGATCAAAACCCAGGTGCTTTTGTGTTCTTCATTTTGTTTGCTTTTTTCTAAAAATATTAATTTATTTATTATTTGGCTTGCTGGGGGTCTTAAGTGCAGCATGTGAGTTCTGTTTCCCTGTTCAGAGATTGAATCCAGGACCTCTGCATTGCCAGTGCAGAGTCTTAGCCCCAGGGAAGTTCCTAGGGATTTTGTTTGTTTGTTTTGTTTTGGGGGGTGGTGTCTTTATGTGTGTGTGTGTGTGTGTGTGTGTGTGTGTGTGTGTGTGTGTTTTCCTTTTAGCAAAGGTAGAAACAAGAAAGAGGAAGGAATTGTGTAAACAAGTGTGGTACTGGGAATGAGTTAACCTTCTGACTGTACTTCCAGAGGACATGCAGTTTACAAAAACACTTTGCTTGTATTCTATCATATATAGTAAAGAGGGAATGGTAAATTGTAAATAATACAATTATGCTGCTGCTGTTGCTAAGTCGCTTCAGTCGTGTCCGACTCTGTGCAACCCCATAGATGGAAGCTCACCAGGCTCCCCCGTCCCTGGGATTCTCCAGGCAAGAACACTGGAGTGGGTTGCCATTTCCTTCTCCAATGCATGAAAGTGAAAAATGAAAGTGAAGTCGCTCAGTCGTGTCCGACTCTTAGCGACCCCATGGACTAGAGCCTACCAGGCTCCTCTGTCCATGGGATTTTCCAGGCAAAAGTACTGGGGTGGGGTGCCATTGCCTTCCCCAAATACAATTATACATCAAGGTAAAGAGAACAGAGTCTGGAGAAAAACCTGACAGCATACAAAACTGGATAATGGTCCTGTGAAGATAGCAACAGCATTTCTTACTCTCATAGAACCCTTCCTCTCTTTTTGTTTGCCTTTGATTTTGTAAATCCTGGGTCAAATAAAAGCTACAACGTTAAATATGACTTTTGGTTATTGTTATTTTCTTCTGTTTACCATAGTCATTTAATGTATTCTATGTTCTGCATGAAAAAAACACTTTAGCACTTCTACAACTATTGCCTGCCTTTAGAAACTAATTTTATTGTCTTTACAAAAAATATCCTGTTACTAAAAAGAAATTTTGATAACCAATCATGATGATGTGATCACTGACCTAGAGCCAGACATCTTGGAATGTGAAGTCAAGTGGGCCTTAGAAAGCATCACTATGAACAAAGCTAGTGGAGGTGATGGAATTCCAGTGGAGCTATTCCAGGTCCTGAAAGATGATGCTGTGAAAGTGCTGCACTCAATATGCCAGCAAATTTGGAAAACTCAGCAGTGGCCACAGGACTGGAAAAGGTCAGTTTTCATTCCAATCACAAAGAAAGGCAATGCCAAAGAATGCTCAAACTACCGAACAATTGCACTCATCTCACACGCTAGTAAAATAATGCTCAAAATTCTCCAAGCCAGGCTTCAGCAATATGTGAACTGTGAACTTCCTGATGTTCAAGCTGGCTTTAGAAAAGGCAGAGGAACCAGAGATCAAATTGCCAACATCCGCTGGATCATGGAAAAAGCAAGAGAGTTCCAGAAAAACATCTATTTCTGCTTTATTGACTATTCCAAAGCCTTTGACTGTGTAGATCACAATAAACTGTGGAAAATTCTGAAAGAGATGGGAATACCAGACCACCTGATCTGCCTCTTGAGAAATCTGTATGCAGGTCAAGGAAGCAACAGTTAGAACTGGTCATGGAACAACACACTGGTTCCAAATAGGAAAAGGAGTACGTCAAGGCTGCATATTGTCACCATGTTTATTTAACTTATATGCAGAGTACACCATGAGAAATGCTGGACTGGAAGAAACACAAGTTGGAATCAAGATTGCTGGGAGAAATATCAATAACCTCAGATAGGCAGATGACACGACTCTTATGGCAGAAAGTGAAGAGGGGCTAAAAAGCCTCTTGATGAAAGTGAAAGTGGAGAGTGAAAAGGTTGGCTTAAAGCTCAACATTCAGAAAACGAAGATCATGGCATCTGGTCCCATCACTGCATGGGAAATAGATGGGGAAACAGTGGAGACAGTGTCAGACTTTGTTTTTCTGGGCTCCAAAATCACTGCAGATGGTGACCGCAGTCATGAAATTAAAAGACGCTTACTCCTTGGAAGGAAAGTTATGACCAACCTAGATAGCATATTCAAAAGCAGAGACATTACTTTACTAACAAAGGTTCGCCTAGTCAAGGCTATGGTCTTTCAACAAAGGTTCGCCTAGTCAAGGCTATGGTCTAGTCAAGGCTATGGTCTTTCCTGTGGTCATGTATGGATGTGAGAGCTGGACTGTGAAGAAGGCTGAGCGCCGAAGAATTGATGCTTTTGAACTGTGGTGTTGGAGAAGACTCTTGAGAGTCCCTTGGACTGCACGAAGATCCAAACAGTCCATTCTGAAGGAGATCAATCCTGGAATTTCTTTGGAAGGAATGATGCTAAAGCTGAAACTCCAGTATTTTGGCCACCTCATGTGAAGAGTTGACTCATTGGAGAAGACTCTGATGCTCGGAGGGATTGAGGGCAGGAGGAGAAGGGGACGACAGAGGATGAGATGGCTGGATGGCATCACTGACTCGATGGGTATGAGTCTGGGTGATCTCCGGGAGCTGGTGATGGACAGGGAGGCCTGGCATGCTGAAAAAATCTGATCTGATCTATTCCTTTTTACAAAGCTTTGTGTCGAGGGCTGACTTTCAACAGAGCGAAGTGAGAGGGCTGCTCTGCTACAGGCAAAACCCCAATCCAGAAAGCAGGTCATCTAGGAAAGGTTTAGCACCAGGTGCCCCAGGTGCCCCACAATTGAAAGATGCAGTGTTGGGCAACTACCACTACTACTAACACTAACTCTACCTATGAAACAAATCTTCTCGAAATAAGCAAGTAATCTTTTCCTTAGGGTCACACAAACGTTTCCTTAAGTCTTCATTTCACAGAGACTTACACAGCAAATACAAGAAAGAAATAATAAATAATATATATCTCAATTGCTCTTGGCGATTTCTCTTTACATTAGTCACTGAAGTGGGTGTTGATAGGTTGTAAACAAAAGTACACACCTGACAACTGTCCTCACTTGATGATTTCCTGCCTTCCCCTGGATCTAGCCCTTTCTCACGAGCTTCAGTAGAGACAAGCATCAGTTCTAGGATTAGACCGGAAACTGTGCACATCAGTCTAACCATTACCTTTTGGAAAACTTTTAAAAATGTATCACTTCCCATCAGGTTAATTTCAACTTTGAGTTGAGAAGCATTAAAGAAATCATGGGTACCTTAGATCAGATCAGATCAGTCGCTCAGTTGTGTCTGGCTCTTTGCGACCCCAAGAATCGCAGCACTCCAGGCCTCCCTGCCCATCACCAACTCCCGGGGTCACTGACATTCACATCCATCGAGTCAGTGATGCCATCCAGCCATCTCAGCCTCTGTCGTCCCCTTCTCCTCTTGCCCTCAATCCCTCCCAGCATCAGAGTCTTCTCCAATGAGTCAACTCTTCGCATGAGCTGGCCAAAGTACTGGAGTTTCAGCTTTAGCATCATTCCTTCCAAAGAAATCCCAGGGCTGATCACCTTGCAGTCCAAGGGACTCTCAAGAGTCTTCTCCAGGACCACAGTTCAAAAGCATCAATTTTTCGGTGCTTAGCCTTCTTCACAGTCCACCTCCCACATCCATACATGACCACAGGAAAAACCATAGCCTTGACAAAGGCGAACTCAAAAGGAAGCATCTAGGTTTTGCATGGCATGATTAAGACTGCCCTCTGTGGCAAGAGAAGAAAAAAAGAGGAAATTGCACTGCTATGGGGATTTACCTTGGTATGATTCTTTTCCCCATGTATCAAAAGTGAAACAAACATACTCTAGTAAGAAAAACAGTAGCATGATAGGGCCATATTACCATACATTGCATTGTAAAAAATAATATTAGGAAATTCATGTGTTAGGCTCTTGTACCCATGGAGTTCTTCAGGCAGGAATACTGGAGTGGGTTGCCCTTTCCTTCTCCAGGGAATCTTCCCGATCCAGAGATTGAACCTGGCTCTCCCGCATTACCTACTGAGCCACCAGCAAAGATCTAGCATGGGTCACAACAGTAATCAGTTACAGAATTGCCAGGCTCCCGAGAGCCTCCAAATCTAGAAATGGACGACTAAGCAATGTTGCCTAAATGGAGGGGTGACAGGGAGGAAAGAGTGCGTGACTTTTGATGTTACGGCCTACTTGATAATGACCATGGGTATTTGCGGTTTTCAATGATTATAAAACACTGTCAGGAAGAAAGATGCTAAAATTGGGTCAAATTAATTTGTTTCAAAAATAAACCAAGGGGTTAGTTCTAACTCCCCCCCCCCCCCCCCCCCCCCCCCCCCCGCCTTTTGTGACGCACTTCAGCTCAGCAGGGCTTTCCCAGAAGTCACTGCATTTCCGGTCTCTCTAGTCTCCAGTCCGGCAGAGGGTGGCTGGAGGCGCCATCTTCTCTCCCACATGCCTTCACTGTTCTCGGCAAAAGGAGGCTGGTGTCTCCTTCCAGCCCCCCAACCGGGCCATCCTGTCCACACCGAGCCATCTTTGATCCATCCTCTTGCCCGCCCGATCACCCACCCAGTGCCTGGAAGCCGCTTCACAGGTCTGTAGAAGAGTTGAAACTGTCATCCTGTCCGTGGCCCTTTTTTGTTGGTGCGTGTCTCCACTGTTTCCCAATCCCAGTCAGGGAATCAAGATGGAGGTGGGGGGACGGGGGTGAAGAGGACAGGGAAAGTGGGCAGAGCTCTTCCGAAGGAGATAAAACACAGATTAGCCTCTGTGATGTATCTTCTGAAGATTTTACAAAAACCTGGCTAACATTAACAGAGCTCCATGACGGAGAGCCACTCCGACTTGAGGGGAAAGTAACCAGTTTGAGGAAAGAGCAATTGTCAGATGAGAGCTGGACAGGCTCCATGTCCAGAATTCAAGAGTTGACGGAACAAGGGACAGACCTGCATGACACTACCCATGACCTGCGAGGTCAATTAAACGCTGAAGTATGTGATCACTCGACAGTAAACCAAACCTACAGAAATACGCTACAGCAAGAATTTTATGAGATCCAACAACAAGATCTGAAATTTACTGGTGAGCTCACAGCAGAAAGGAATAAAGTAAGAGAAGAAAACGAGCAGCTTTCAGCTAGGCTCAAGAGGAAACAGCCACAGTCTGGCCATTCTTCTTCTGATAGTGATGACGACCTCGTCCCTGGGTCTCAAAAGAGCGAGTCAGTTAGTTCGATCAGGGACCCTCCGCCCGGACCGGAGAGGTATGTGGCTCTCCAAATGATAACGCAAACACAAACCAAACAGATGAAAGCTAGAGGAAAAAAGGAACAGCCACACAGTTCCGAGCTTCATGTTCCATTGTACAGTCAGGACGTCTTTGAGGTGCCAGAGGGCCCTCAGGAGAAGATTTCCTCTAGCAGCACTAAGACTATCACAATAAGCAGTGGCAGTCCGAAGTCATCTAGCACTGTTCCTTCAGCGTCTACACTCGGCCCTCAGACAGTGTTTGGATTTCAAGATGACTCCAGCCTTCATGATGCCAGGCTTGGCCATCCACAGAACAAATCCATTTTCACACAGAGGACCTCCCCACTGAGGATTCCACACCAAAGCTTGGAACTGAGATGGATTGGCCTTGGACCCTTTCCATTATTTCTCCAGGAGAAGAGCTACCTGCTGAAATATTATCTGAAACATCAGAGGAAAGGATGAGTGATTCTCCCAAAAGCATATTTTCTCCTTTTACACGGAGAGACGAAAACATCACTTTACATCTATTTCCTTTCGACTATACTTCAAGCTCTAATGTGCAAAGACCATCATTTGGTGTTTTTCGCGTTTCAATGAGAGAGAGCAGTAGCCAGACACCTTGCAGTGAACAGTCCACAGCAAGGAAGGATACGAGTGGACCTACAGGTGCAGCCCATGATGCTGATAAGCCACAAGATGAGACTCAGGCTGGCACTCAGGGTCTTCAATAAAGAGAAAAGTCAAGATACAGTTAGAAAAAGGGGGAAGTAGCTATCGCTCCATCTCTCTCTTAAGGAGACTACTTTTCTGCTCCAAGAGGACAGTCTTCCTATCAATTCAGACTATTTAACATTTGTATTCAGACTATGTAACTGATAATTCCTGACTTTGATTCTACTTCCCAGAATATAATGTACAGGCAATAAAAGGTTGGGCAAAAAACTAAGACTTTGAAACAGTGACTTCTTGCCGGTTAACAAAATTCAGCTACAAAGAAAGAAACTTAGCTTTCAGAATCCCTTGACTTCTATAGAGAAGTGTAGAGATTATCATCTTTGTGTTGAAATTAAGCTGCTAGTGTCTATGAGTCAGTGTGTGCCATGCTGAGTTGGTTTAGTTGTGTGCTAGTTTTTGCAACACTGTGGACTGTAGCCTGCCAGGCTCCTCTATCCCTCGGATTCTCTAGAAGAATATGGCAGTGGGTTGTCATGCCCTCCTCCTGGGGATCTTCCCATCCATCGAGTCTCTTAGACTTTGAACTGGCAGGTGAGTTCTTTATTACTGCTGCCACATGGGAAGCCCTTATGAATCAATAAGAAGGCTTAAAAAACAAAAAACAGCCAAGAGAACACCTAAAAGGCCTGGACTATAAGACTTCAACTCTGCAATACTTGAGAAATATTTACTGGACTTGACAAGGTAACTACAATACTTACACTGAGAAAGATTCAGAAGCAGATATTTTTCAGAATAAAATGACTATGACTTTCCAGATACCATACAGCATGACTTAAATTACAAAAGAGAACATGTGACACAGACTGTATACTAGTTATTAAAATTTCCTTTTAAAAATCAAAAAGCAAGAGCATAAGAAGGAAAAAGCTCCTTAACAAAAACCAACTAATTAGCAAGCAAGGGCAACATCTACAAGAGCAGGAGACCTTTTCAGGAAACAAAGCAGTTATGGTTTTATCTGTAACAAAAAGCAGCCAGTTGCTTGTCACTGATTATCACAGAGTGTGTGTGCATGTGTGTGCACGTTTGTACGTGTGCAAGTGTGTGCGCATGTACACTGAATGGAGGAGGGGAGAGCTAGTCAGCAATGCATGACCCTCTCCTTCCTTTCTTCTGTCCTCCCCCTACCACCCTCCTTACTTTCCCTGGGCCGTGGTGGTATTCAACTCCTTTTTTCCTTAGGTTTTTGTTTTTTTTTCCATGTGTCCTTGGGCATGTAGGAAGAACAAAGTTATTGAGTGAATTCATGTGCCATAAAACTCACTCTTTAAAATAGAGTACAATACAGTAGTTTACATGATATATTTAAAAACTTGTAAAACCATCACCACAGTTTTAGAATATTTTCATCACCCTTTTAAAAAGCCCATACATAATAGCAGTCACTTTTTTCTTTCCCCCAATTTTAACTTGTGGGGAGACAAAAACAATAAGCTGTGGTTGTTAATTTGATTCAATATCTCTTGGAATGAAGTACCACCAAGGTTGAATATTATCTCCCTTTACATATTTCTTTCCCAAAACCTAGAAACCTATAACATAGCATCAATAGTTTTTGACTTTTACTCGAAATCATACATTCTAAGTAGTTGAAGGTTGTAGTTATTTTAAACTGTTCTATTAATGTACTTTGGGGGAAGGCCATGGCACCCCACCCCAGTACTTTTGCCTGGAAAATCCCATGGACGGAGGAGCCTGGTAGGTTCCAGTCCGTGGGGTCGCTAGTCGGACATGACTGAGCGACTTCACTTTGACTTTTCACTTTCATGCATTGGAGAAGGAAATGGCAACCCACTCCAGTGTTCTTGCCTGGAGAATCCCAGGGACGGGGAAGCCTGGGGGGCTGTCGTCTATGGGGTCGCATAGAGTCGGACACGACTGAAGCGACTTAGCAGCAGCAGCAGCATTAATGTACTTTAGAATTCATATCTAGCTTTTGAGGTGTTTCAATCTCTCTGGCAAGTTGACTATCAACTCATGTTTTTATATCCTGCATTATTACAAAAATATTTAAAATATTTACTAAAAGCAAAATGGAAAAGAAGTAAAACTTACTGTATTATGATTTGACTTTTCCTATAAATCATACATTCTAAGTACTTGATTCTAGTTATTTAAAACTTTTATTAATGTACTTTAGAATTAGTTATTCATATCTAACATTTGATGCATTTCAATCTCTGGCAAGTTAACTGTCAACTTATTTTACGTTTTTAGATCCTGCATTATTAGAAAAAAAATTTAATATTTACTAAACCCGAATTAGAAAATATGCTAAGTCACTTCAGTCGTATCCAACTCTGTGCGACTCCATAGACGGCAGCCCATCAGGCTTCCCCGTCCCTGGGATTCTTCAGGCAAGAACACTGGAGTGGGTTGCCATTTCCTTCTCCAATGCATGAAAGTGAAAAGTGAAAGTGAAGTTGCTCAGTCGTGTCCGACTCTTAGCGACCCCATGCACTGCAGCCCAGCAGGCTCCTCCATCCATGGGATTTTCCAAACAAGAGTACTGGAGTTGGGTGCCATTGCCTTCTCCAAAATAGAAAATAAGTAACATTTAACTACTGTACGGTGCTGATCAAAACCCAGGTGCTTTTATGTTCTTCATTTCTGTTTGCTTTTTTTTTTTTTTATTTATTTATATATTATTTGGCTTCCTGCGGATCTTAGGTGCAGCATGTAAGATCTGTTTCCTTGTTCAGAAATTGAATCCAGAACCTCTGCATTGCCGGTTAGAGTCTTAGCCACAGGGAAGTTCCCAGGTATTTTGTTTGTTTTTTTGTTTTGTTTTGGGGGGTGTGTCTTTATGTGTTGTTTTTGTTGTTTTTGTTGTTTTTCTTTTAGCAATAGTAGAAAAAAGAAAGGGGAAGGAATTGTGTAAACAAGTGTGTTACTGGGAATGAGTTAACGTTCTGATTGTACTTCCAGAGGACATGCAGTTTACGAAAACCCTTTGCTAGTATTCTATCATATATAGTAAAGAGGAAATGGTAAATTGTAACTAATACAATTATACATCAAGGTAAAGAGAACAAAGTCTGGAGAAAAACCTGACAGCATACAAAACTGGATAAGGGTCCTGTGAAGATAACAACAGCATTCCTTACTCTCAAAGAACTCTTCCTGTCTTTTTGTTTGCATTTGATTTTGTAAATCCTGGGTCAAATAAAAGCCACAATGTTACATGTGATTTTTGATTATTGTTATTTTCTTCTGTTTACCTTAGTCATTTAATGTATTCTATGTTGTGCATGAAAAAATACTTTATCATTTCTAAAACTGTTGCCTGACTTCAGAAACTAATTTTTTTTGTCTTAAAAAAAAAATCCTGTTACTAAAAAGAAATTTTGATAACCTTATTTCTTTTTACAAACCTTGGTGTCGAGGGCTGACTGTCAACAGAGCGAAGCGAGAGAGCTGCTCTGCTACATGCAAAACCCCAACCCAGAAGCAGGTCATCTAGGAATGGTTTAGCACCAAGTTCCCCACAATTGAGAATTGCAGTGTTGGGCGAGGGGTCTGCTGCCTTTCTGGTCATACCCATGTTCCAGGATAAAGAGTTCTCTATACTGGACCCAATCCCAACACACGGAGCGGCGTGCCATGCCATGCCCCAAAGGTCCTGGGTAGTGGCCCCATGGTGGGGACAGGGGACTGGCTATCTGAGGCCAACTGAGGCTCCCATCGCATTTCCAGAATTTTATTTAAACTAATTTTTAAATTAAATTATTTCAAAGCCTCAAATATGTATGACGGAAATGAATCTATTTTAAGTTAAAATATAGGAACATTCTAAGATCAAAATCTACCAGCTACTCTCCCCATGCCCAACAAAAATCAGCGAGAGAGGAATGCTAAAACTTACATCCTTGACACCTCCCTTCCCAGATCTAGCCTATGTAGTTTGCCTACTCCAAGCCATGCGGTCACTTAGATGCAGTCAGTCATAAAGGAAGTCAATCATGAATAGTCACTGCAAGGACTGATGCTAAACCTCAAACTCCAGTACTTTGGCCACCTAATGCAAGGAACTGACTCATTGGCAAGGACTCTGATGCTGGGCAAGGTTGAAGGAAGGAGGAGAAGGGGACGACCGAGGATGAGGTTATTAGATAGCATCACCAACTCAACGGACATGAGTGTGAGCAAGCTCCAGGAGATGATGATTGACAAGGAAGCCTGGCATGCTGCAGTCCCTTGGATGGCAAAGAGTCAGACACAACTGAGCAACTGAACAACAACACTTAGTTGGGAAACCACCTCTCAGATCTATTCTTCCCCCATCCTCACCTCCAGTGTTCTGTTCAGGTCCTTATCGCCTCGATCTTATAGGTCACGTCTCTGTGTGTGTGCTGTGTGCTAACTCGCTTCAGTCGTGTCTGACTCTGCAACTCACTAGATTGAAGCCTGCCAGGCTTCTCTGTCCATGTGGATTCTCAGGCAAGGGTACTGGAGTGGATTGCCATGCACTCCTTCAGGGGATCTTCCTGACCCAGGGACTGAACCCTCTTCTCCTGCATCTCTTGCTTTGACAGGCAGGTTCTTTACCACTAGCAACACCTGGAAAGCCCTTGAGTACCCATAGCACTTGACAGATTTCCTCTACTGTGGCAAATAATAAAGAGGTTTGTGGGCATGTCCATTTCTCCCACTGGGTTCAGGTTTCTCTAGGCCAGAGACTGTTCAGGGTGATTGCAGAATTTCTACCTAGCAGGAGCTTAGGGCCAGCATTCTGAATGGAAGGGACAACAACCAGGGGTTTCTGGGTTTATTTGTGATGTCTGGAGGGAATACACCATGTGGCACCACAGAGAATAGCAAGATGGATGTAGCCTGCTCAGTCTGGGTTTAATTGACTCACAGATTCTTTGTTCTTCAGCAAGTGCTTTTCTTCTAGAAATTTTGTGGGGGTGCACTCAAGGTAGTGCTGTTTACACAAGAGGCCTGTGATGAGATCCTCTGAATTAACCTAAGGCAGAGTAGCAAGGTTCTGGGTGAGTTTCCATCAATGTCCTGAAACCCACTGACCTCTACATCTTCACACTTCTAGCCCAAGATCCCATTCTAATTTCGAATGAATACGATCAATGCTGTCTCTAATAATAAGGCTTAACACTCAAAGCTTGTGTTCTCTCTCCTTCAGTCACAGGAGCTGGCAGAAGCATGCATATGTCGCGAAAAGTCAAGGAAATCACGGGTCATACGCGAGTCATCCATCTCCTTCCTTTACATCTTAACCATCAACCTCTTTCAGTGCTTTCCTTGCAACACCTCTCTTAATTATCCTGATCATACTCAGGTGCTCTGCTGGGTCTCGTGAGGCAGGCAGACATACAGCAGTTAGGCCCGAACCTGGACAGAAGGCGTGCATGACCCATCCTTCCAGGGGCCACCTCCAATCCTAGATTCCTGCGGAGCTTTGCACTCTGTGAGTCCCCCCTCCCTCCAGCCCCACACTCAGTCAAGTCTCCCTGTTGACTTCTCTTCCAGTGTCATTTCCCTCCCTCTGCACCCCAACTCAGCTTCAAGGGCAAATGAAGCCCTTCTGCCTTGACTGGTTTGGCCAATGCACTCTCCTGCCAAGCCAGACTCCTCATTGAGCCCACAGGGGCACCACCACTGTTACTTCTGGGCCTCTGCTCCTGCTCGCCTCCCAAACTGGGAATAACTTCTCCTCCACCAACTCAAATGTCACCCACTCTAAAAGTCTAGCTCAAATTTCAGTTCTTCCTCAGAATCCCCAGCCCTCAGTTTCCCCTCTTCTGAATGCCTACGGTACTTATTGTTTGGACTACACAGTCTGGCAGTCATAAAGCAAGTCTCCAATACATGACCATTTGCTTTTTACCAATGGCCTGTACATACTTGTGTGAATGCCCACCAGTCCTGCCCTGCTGCTCTGGGAGAGGGCCAGCTCCCCTCCCAGCCAAGGACTCCCCTCATTTCTGCAGAGAGAGGCGATGAATGCAGTGGTTAGGGGCATGGTCTCTGAAAGCCACTGCTGGGGTGAGCAGCCTAGCTCCCTCCTGCAGTCTACCACCTACGAGACTCTGGGCAAGCCTCTGGGCCTTGCCGGGCCTCAGTTTCCTCCTATACAAAACAAGAATGGTAACAGCACCAAGAGGAGAGGTTCTGTGGAAAGCTGAAATAGGTCAAGTGGAAAACTTAGAACACTGCCCGGCATAGAGTAAACACTATAGAAATGCTAGTTCTCGTTAAGAATGCCACAATGTGGGCTTACCAATCTACACAGACTAAAACTAAGCTGGTAACCTAATCATTTTTATAAACACTCAAACGAAGAGCTGGAGGAGCCCTTAAACCTTATGGAGTTCAACCTCCTTTCACAGAGAACACTGTTGCACAAGGGAGGGGAAATGACTAGTCCTGAAGTCCCACAGCTGGGTAAGGTCAGACCATTATAATAGTCAAGTCCCTTGTTTTGTTTTGCCTTTTTTCCCCCCACCATATCTTAATGCAATTGTATCAATATTTCCAATGGGAAAAAGTTTCTGTATTTCTAAGTAACCAAGTCACCAATGAACCTCTGTGACAAAACTGATTCGTTGGGCATTGCCCGTATTAGCTAGAGTCAGCAGTTTGTTGTTCCAGGTGTGAGGTGTGTGGGACAGGGAGTCTGGAGGAGGGAGGGGACTGGAGTGGCACGGTGAAAATCAGGAGACTAAGGAGATGGGTGGCTTCCCTGCTGGCTCAGCAGTAAAGAACCCACCTGCGATACAATGCAATGCAGGAGATGCGGGTTCGATCCCTGGGTCGTGAAGATCCCCTGGAGAAGGATATGGCAACCCACTCCAATTTCTTGCCTGGGAAATTCCATGGTCAGAGGGCCTGGAGGGCTACAGTCCATGGGGTCAGAAAAGAGTCGGACGTGACTGAGTGACTCAGTGACACCAACCAAGGGGATGGGTGACGCCCCCTCCCTTCTCTGCACTGTAGCTGCCCCATGATTATGGAAATCAGATCCCCCCAAGTGAACTAGGACCATGGGGGGCACAAGGATTACAGAATATACTCTAAGGCTCTAAGCCAACGCACAATGCCTGGCTTACTACTAAAGAAGGCAGGCACTTGAATGAATGACTGGCAAACTACAAACTTCCCTCAAGTCTCTCCTCAAATGCTGGCAGTCTACGTAGTCCACCCTATTTACAATGGCAAACCCCTGGACTGCTCTGTTTTTCTCCATAGTACTTACTGCCCTTTAACATACCTTATATTTTACTCCCCCCGCCTTAGGCAGACTCTAGCAATAGCATGCCAGCTCCAAAAGGCAAGGACTTGCTCTGTTTTGCTCATCACTGTATTCTCTGTCCCTAGAACACTGCCTGGCACAGGGCACGCAGAGTGGGCATAAGTTTTGTTGACTGAATCAATAGAGGGCATCCAAGTTTCCTAATCAACATTTCAACTTGGGTTTTAAAGCCCTACGCACTGGCTGAAAAAGCAGTAAACAAATTGTGGGTGTTTGTATCAACGTGACAATAAAACCTATCAACTTTGGAGCTACTATCGTCACCAAAAAAAACGTCCAGAACGTCGCTCAGGCCAAATTCTGTCCCTCAGGAATTCATTAGTGCCACTCCCCGCAAGTTTTCACAGTAACTCTGGTTGATTCATTTAAATATCCGCACCAGGTGAGGAGCATATGAGAACTCGCATCTGTGCAACGTTTCTGTAAATCGAAAATCATTCCAAAATATAAAGGTTACTAAAGAATAAGGCTTCCACGCCCATGGTGCTCCGGATTTCCCATGGATTTCTTGTACGCCAGAGGAGACCCGTCCTTTGCTACAGGGACTAGGAGCTTCAGAGGTTCCCTTTGACTGCCGCCACCTCGCTGGACCCGCCGCGCAAGGAGCCTCGGCGCGTCACCCGCACTCCCGGACCTTGGTCTCCGTCCCCGAGGGCTCACGGCCCCTCATCCCATCTCCGGGCCACGGGCGACACTCTGGCCCCCGACCCCGCGAACTCCTTTCGGGCCCCAGGCCTTGGCGCCAGGCTCCTCGGCGCTGCCCGGCGGCCAAGGGAAGTGCGGCGACAAGTCTTCGTCCTCCCGCCCCGCCGACCCCGTTGCCCTGGATCCGGGAAAGCCCGTTCGCCCCGGGTCCCCCAAGCTGGAGCCGGGCGCGGGAGGCGCCTGCCGCCCTCGACCCCGACTCCGCCGCGGCGCTCGGCCCCAGGCGTCCCGGCGGGCCTCTCGGCCGCGATTCCCGCTGCCCCGGCCGGGGGACCGAACTCACGGCGGGTAGAGCAGCAGCGCCCACAGCCTGCAGAGCCGCGCCGGCCGCTCCATGCAGCCCCTCGCTCGGAGCCCGGCCGGGCTGCGGCCGCCGCAGTCTCCGCCTCTTTCGCTCCCTCTCTCACTTCCCGGCTCCGCCGCCCTGGAGGTTGTGGGGGCCAGCGCAGACGGGAAGGGCCGCCCCGCCCACCGGCCGCAGGTAACCCCGGGGCCAGCGCCGGCGGAGGGGCGGGAGGCCCGCGGCTCCAGCAGCGGCTTCCGAGGCGCGACACCTGGCCCCGCGGCAGCCGAGCCTCCTTCGCGCCCCGGGAGTTCGATCGCCGGTCAGGCAGAGCGGCCCCGACCTCGTCACGGCCAGGCCCGGGCACCGCCGGGCTCGGTACGAATGGTGTGCAGCCCGGAGGAACCTCGAACGTGTCCAGCCGACCACCCGGGCAGGGCAGGGCGGCCTCCGGAAGGAGCCTTGACGTGTCGTTGGCCTCTGAACCCTTGTTTCCAAAAACTCTGACCCCAGGGTTAGAAATCCACTTGGTGGGAGCGTGCTTTGTGAACGGGATGGAAGGTATATTTGAAAGTTGGTGATACATAATGCTAAGTTGAACATAGAAAGAAAGAAAAAGCTAAATGTTAAATATGAGAGACAGTGCCATACTGGGCTTCCCTGGTGGCTCAGTTGGTAAGAATCCCTCTGGAATGCAGGAGACCCAGGTTCGATCCCTGGGTGGGAAGATCCTCTGGAGGGAGGGCATGGCAACCCATGCCAGTATTCTTGCCTGGAGAATCCCATGGACAGAGAAGCCTGGCGGGCTACAATTCATGGGGTCACAAAGAGTCAGTCCAGACTGAGCATCTGAGCACAACAGAGTACCATACTATGTACTTGGATTTTTCAAAACTCACAGCCAACTTTCTACACACTTTATTTTCATAGATATATATTGGGAGATGGAAGGTGAGCTGGAAAAGTATGCACTGAATACGTTGAAAGTGGGTGATTGTGAGGATTAAGGATGATGAGGATGGAGGAAGAACCCTTTAGTTTTCCTGTGGCTGCTGTAACAAATTATCACAAATTTAGTGGCTTTAAACCACCCAGTTTTATGATATTCATATTAGAATCCTGTAGGTCAGAAGTCTCATTGGACTAAAGTCAAGCTGTAGGCAAACCTGTGTTCACTTCTGGAGGTTGTGAGGTTGAATCTATTTCCCTGCCTTTCCAGCTTCTAGAAACTGCTACATTCCTTGACTGCTTCCTGCAACACTCAGACCTCTGCTTCCCTTGTCACATCTCTTTCTCTGACTCTGACCCTCCTGCCTTCCTTTTTCATTTATAAAAATCCTGGTGATTTGATTGGACCCAGCAGCTATAGAGAAGCTAGTGCTTGGGGTAGGGGAATGGGAGGTACAAACTACTGGGTGTTAGGTAGGTAGCAAGGATGTATTCTACAACACAAGGAATGTCGCCAATATTTTGTAATAACTGTAAATGGAGTATAGTCTTTTAAAATTTGTGTACAAAATTTTTTTCATGTAAAAGGAAAAAACATATAGGACCAACTAGATAATCCATGATCATCTTCCTATCTCAAAATCCTTGATTTCTATTAATAAAAAGCTACTGTATAGCACAGGAACCTCTACTCAAAACTCTGTAGTGACCTATCTTTGACTGTGTAGATCACAATAAACTGTGGAAAATTCTGAGAGAGATGGGAATACCAGACCACCTGATCTGCCTCTTGAGAAATCTGTATGCAGGTCAGGAAGCAACAGTTAGAACTGGTCATGGAACAACAGACTGGTTCCAAATAGGAAAAGGAGTACGTCAAGGCTGTATATTGTCACCATGTTTATTTAACTTATATGCAGAGTACATCATGAGAAATGCTGGACTGGAAGAAACACAAGCTGGAATCAAGATTGCCGGGAGAAATATCAATAACTTCAGATATGCAGATGATACCACCCTTATGGCAGAAAGTGAAGAGGAACTAAAAGCCTCTTGATGAAAGTGAAAGTGGAGAGTGAAAAGGTTGGCTTAAAGCTCAACATTCAGAAAACGAAGATCATGGCATCTGGTCCCATCACTACATGGGAAATAGATGGGGAAACAGTGGAAACAGTGTCAGACTTTCTTTTCTGGGCTCCAAAATCACTGCAGATGGTGACTGCAGCCATGAAATTAAAAGACGCTTACTCCTTGGAAGGAAAGTTATGACCAACCTAGATAGCATATTCAAAAGCAGAGACATCACTTTGCCAACAAAGGTTCACCTAGTCAAGGCTATGGTCTTTCCTGTGGTCATGTATGGATGTGAGAGCTGGACTGTGAAGAAGGCTGAGCGCCGAAAAATTGATGCTTTTGAACTGTGGTGTTGGAGAAGACTCTTGAGAGTCCCTTGGACTGCAAGGAGATCCAACCAGTCCATTCTGAAGGAGATCAGCCCTGGGATTTCTTTGGAAGGAATGATGCTAAAGCTGAAACTCCAGTATTTTGGCCACCTCATGCGAAGAGTTGACTCATTGGAGAAGACTCTGATGCTGGGAGGGATTGGGGGCAGGAGGAGAAGGGGACGACAGAGGATGAGATGGCTGGATGGCATCACTGACTCGATGGATGTGAGTCTGAGTGACCTCTGAGAGCTGGTGATAGATAGGGAGTCCTGGCGTGCTGCAGTTCATGGGGTCGCAAAGAGTCGGACACGACTGAGCGACTGATCTGATCTGATCTCTGATATGGAAATAGAATCTTAAAAAGAATGGATCTATGTATATGTATAACTGACTCACTTTGCTGTACAGTAGAAACTAAACCAACATTTTAAATTAACTATATGTCAAGAAAAACTAGTTTTTGAAACTCATTGATATAATCACACCTGCAAAGTCACTTTTGCCATATAAGGTAACAAACATATGCACAGTTGTCTGGGATAAGGTCATGGACACCACTGGGAGGGGATTATTTTGTCATTGTGTGCTAGGTGCTTAGTTGTGTTCAACTCTGTGACCTCATGGACTATAGCCAGCCAGCCAGGCTCCTCTGTCTATGGGATTTTCCAGGCAAGAATACTGGAGGGGGTTGCCATTTTCTTCCCCAGGGGATCTTCCTGACACAGGGATCAGACCCATTGCTATTCGTTGGAACTTTGCATTCCAATGGGTAAATCTTCTTTCCTTTTCTCCTTTGCCTTTCGCTTCTCTTCTTTTCTCGCTATTTTTCTCTCAGCTTTTCTCTGCTTTTCTCAGGGATTCTGTGCCGCATTTTTAGTCCAGGGCTTGTCCTTTGGCGGGTGGGCCATTTAAGAGCGACCTCGCCTGCCCGCGACCGGCGCGCCATTTAAGAGCGACCTCGCCTGCCCGCGACCGGCGCGCCATTTAAGAGCGACCTCGCCTGCCCGCGACCAGCGCGTCATTTAAGAGCGACCTCGCCGGCTGCGTCGCGCACTAAGAGCGCGGCCGAGAGGAGCTACCCAACGACCGAGGAAGGACGGCGGTGAGGGCCAGCGCACTAAGCACGGCCGAGAAGAGCTACCCCACGACCAAGGTCAGGAAGGGCGGCGGTGAGGAGAGACCCCTCGTCCAAGGTAAGGTGCGATGGCTGTGCTTCGCTGTCCAGCAGCAGCCAGGAGCAGCCGGGATGAGATACCCCATGCCCAAGGTAAGAGAAACCCAAGTAAGACAGTAGGTCTTGAAAGAGGGCATCAGAGGGCAAATACACTAAAACCATTCTCACAGATAACTAGTCAATCTAATCACACAAGGACCACACCCTTGTCTAACTCAATGAGATTAAGCCATGCCCGAGGGGCAACCTGGGATGGGCGGGTCATGGTGGAGAGATATGACAGGGTGTGGTCCGCTGGAGAAGGGAATGGCAAACCACTTCAGTATTCTTGCCTTGAGAACCCCATGAACAGTATGAAAAGACAAAATGATAGGATACTGAAAGAGAAACTCCCCAGGTCAGTAGGGGCCCAATATGCTACTGGAGATCAGTGGAGAAATAACTCCAGAAAGAATGAAAGGATGGAGCCAAAACAAAAAGAATACCCAGCTGTGGATGTGTCTGGTGATAGAAGCAAAGTCCGATGCTGTAAAGAGCAATATTGCATAGGAACCTGGAATGTCAGGTCCATGAATCAAGGCAAATTGGAAGTGGTCAAACAAGAGATGGCAAGAGTGAATGTTGACATTCTAGGAATTAGCGAACTAAAATGGACTGGAATGGGTGAATTTAACTCAGATGACCATTATATCTACTACTGTGGGCAGGAATCCCTCAGAAGAAATGGAGTGGCCATCATGGTCAACAAAAGAGTCCGAAATGCAGTACTTGGATGCAATCTCAAAAATGACAGAATGATTTCTGTTCGTTTCCAAGGCAAACCATTCAACGTCACAGTAATCCAAATCTATGCCCCAACCAGTAACGCCGAAGAAGCTGAAGTTGAAAGGTTCTATGAAGACCTACAAGACCTTTTAGAACTAACACCCAAAAAAGATGTCCTTTTCATTATAGGGGACTGGGATGCAAAAGTAGGAAGTCAAGAAACACCTGGAGTAACAGGCAAATTTGGCCTTGGGATACGGAATGAAGCAGGGCAAAGACTAATAGAGTTTTGCCAAGAAAATGCACTGGTCATAGCAAATACCCTCTTCCAACAACACAAGAGAAGACTCTATACATGGACATCACCAGATGGTCAACACCGAAATCAGATCGATTATATTCTTTGCAGCCAAAGATGGAGAAGCTCTATACAATCAGCAAAAACAAGACCAGGAGCTGACTGTGGCTCGGACCATGAACTCCTTATTGCCAAATTCAGACTGAAATTGAAGAAAATAGGGAAAAGCACTAGACCATTCAGGTATGACCTAAATCAAATCCCTTATGATTATACAGTGGAAGTGAGAAATAGATTTAAGGGCCTAGATCTGATAGATAGAGTGCCTGATGAACTATGGAATGAGGTTCGTGACATTGTACAGGAGACAGGGATCAAGACCATCCCCATGGAAAAGAAATGCCAAAAAGCAAAATGGCTGTCTGGGGAGGCCTTGCAAATAGCTGTGAAAAGAAGAGAAGCAAAAAGCAAAGGAGAAAAGGAAAGATATAAACATCTGAATGCAGTGTTCCAAAGAATAGCAAGAAGAGATAAGAAAGCCTTCTTCAGCGATCAATTCAAAGAAATAGAGGAAAACAACAGAATGGGAAAGACTAGGGATCTCTTCAAGAAAATCAGAGATACCAAAGGAACATTTCATGCAAAGATGGGCACGATAAAGGACAGAGATGGTGTGGACCTAACAGAAGCAGAAGATATTAAGAAGGGGTGGCAAGAATACACAGAAGAACTGTACAAAAAAGAGCTTCAAGACCTAGATAATCATGATGATGTGATCACTGACCTAGAGCCAGACATCTTGGAATGTGAAGTCAAATGGGCCTTAGAAAGCATCACTACGAACAAAGCTAGTGGAGGTGATGGAATTCCAGTGGAGCTATTCCAAGTCCTGAATGATGATGCTGTGAAAGTGCTGCACTCAATATGCCAGCAAATTTGAAAAACTCAGCAGTGGCCACACGATTGGAAAAGGTCAGTTTTCATCCCAATCCCAAAGAAAGGCAATGCCAAGGAGTGCTCAAACTACCGAACAATTGCACTCATCTCACACACTAGTAAAGTAATGCTCAAAATTCTCCAAGCCAGGCTTCAGCAATATGTGAACCGTGAACTTCCTGATGTTCAAGCTGGTTTTAGAAAAGGCAGAGGAACCAGAGATCAAATTGCCAACATCCGCTGGATCATGGAAAAAGCAAGAGAGTTCCAGAAAAACATCTATTTCTGCTTTATTGACTATGCCAAAGCCTTTGACTGTGTGGATCACAATAAACTATGGAAAATTCTGAAAGAGATGGGAATACCAGACCACCTGATCTGCCTCTTAGGAAATCTGTATGCAGGTCAGGAAGCAACAGTTGGAACTGGTCATGGAACAACAGACTGGTTCCAAATAGGAAAAGGAGTACGTCAAGGCTGTATATTGTCACCATGTTTATTTAACTTATATGCAGACCTCCGGGAGCTGGTGATGGACAGGGAGGCCTGGCGTGCTGCGGTTCATGGGGTCGCAAAGCGTCGGACACGACTGAGCGACTGATCTGATCTGATCTGATCTGATGCAGAGTACATCATGAGAAATGCTGGACTGGAAGAAACACAAGTTGGAATCAAGATTGCTGGGAGAAATATCAATAACCTCAGATATGCAGATAACACCACCCTTATGACAGAAAGTGAAGAGGGGCTAAAAAGCCTCTTGATGAAAGTGAAAGTGGAGAGTGAAAAGGTTGGCTTAAAGCTCAACATTCAGAAAACGAAGATCATGGCATCTGGTCCCATCACTGCATGGGAAATAGATGGGGAAACAGTGGAAACAGTGTCAGACTTTGTTTTTCTGGGCTCCAAAATCACTGCAGATGGTGACTGCAGCCATGAAATTAAAAGACGCTTACTCCTTGGAAGGAAAGTTATGACCAACCTAGATAGCATATTCAAAAGCAGAGACATTACTTTGCCAACAAAGGTTTGCCTAGTCAAGGCTATGGTCTTTCCTGTGGTCATGTATGGTTGTGAGAGCTGGACTGTGAAGAAGGCTGAGCGCCGAAGAATTGATGCTTTTGAACTGTGGTGTTGGAGAAGACTCTTGAGAGTCCCTTGGACTGCAAGGAGATCCAACCAGTCCATTCTGAAGGAGATCAGCCCTGGAATTTCTTTGGAAGGAATGATGCTAAAGCTGAAACTCCAGTATTTTGGCCACCTCATGCGAAGAGTTGACTCATTGGAGAAGACTCTGGTGCTGGGAGGGGTTGAGGGCAGGAGGAGAAGGGGACGACAGAGGATGAGATGGCTGGATGGCATCACTGACTCGATGGATGCGAGTCTGAGTGACCTCCGGGAGCTGGTGATGGACAGGGAGGCCTGGCGTGCTGCAGTTCATGGGGTCGCAAAGAGTCGGACACGACTGAGCGACTGATCTGATCTGTCCTTTGGCCTCAGATTGGGGTGCTGTCATTGGGGCCACTAGCCCAGGTCTCAGCCAGGACCCCTGCCACCTTCTCTCTACACTCTCCACCCTGGATGCTGCTGCGGCTGTGAAGTCGCTTCAGTCATGTCCGACTCTGTGTGACCCCATAGATGGCAGCCCACCAGGCTTCCCCGTGCCTGGGATTCTCCAGGCAAGAACACTGGAGTGAGTTGCCATTTCCTCCTCCAATGCATGAAAGTGAAAAGTGAAAGTGAAGTCACTCAGTCGTGTCCGACTCTTAGCGACCCCATGGACTGCAGCCCACCAGGCTCCTCTGTCCATGGAATTTTCCAGGCAAGAGTACTGGGGTGGGGTGCCATTGCCTTCTCCACTCCACCCTGGAGGTAAGCCCTATTCAGGTCCTGCCCCTTCCCTGACCCAGGCAGGGCCACTCTGTACACACCACCAGGTCTCCAACAGCCCCATCTGTGCTGGTGCCTCAGGACTCAGGACTCTTCACTTTAAAGATGCAAGTACATCATTTGCATGTTAGTTTCCTGCAGCTTCTGGCCCTAAAAAGCCTCCATTGTTTGTCTAGAATGTGTTATGATTTACATCTGAACACCAAATCTCCAGTCCCTCCTGCCTCTTCTCCATCCCCTCTATCCAAGGTGTTTCTCTGAGCAGGGGGCTCTTTGCATAGCTGTGACACTGCTCTGCACACCTGTGTGCTAATTTGCACTTCCAAAGAACAGAAGGAAAAGGCAAAGGAGAAAAGGAAGGATATACCCATTTGAATGCAGAGTTCCAAAGAATAGCAAGGAGAGATAAGAAAGCCTTCCTCAGGGATCAATGCAAAGAAAGAGAGGAAAACAATAGAATGGGAAAGACTAGAGATCTCTTCGAGAAAATTAGAGATACCAAGGGAACATTTCATGCAAAGATGGGCACAATAAAGGACAGAAATGATATGGACCTAACAGAAGCAAACGATATTAAGAGGTGGCAAGAATACATAGAAAAACGATACAAAAAAGATCTTCATGACCCAGATAATCGAGATGGTGTGATCACTCACCTAGAGCCACATCCTGGAATGCGAAGTCAAGTGGGCCTTGGGAAGCATCACAATGAACAAAACTAGTGGAGGTGATGAAATTCCAGTTGAGCTACTTCAAATCCTAAAAGATGATGCTGTGAAAAGGCTGCACTCAATATGCCAGCAAATTTGGATAACTCAGCAGTGGCCACAGGACTGGAAAAGGTCCACTTTCATCTCAGTCCCAAAGAAAGGCAATGCCAAAGAACGCTCAAACTACCACATGATTTCATTCATCTCACACGCTAGCAAAGTAATGCTCAAAATTCTCCAAGCCAGGCTTTCACAGTACGTGAACCATGAACTTCCAGATGATCAAGCTGGATTTAGACAAGGGAGAGGAACCAGATATCGAATTGCAAACATCCCTTGGATCATCAACAAAGTGACAGAGTGCCAGAAAAGCATCTACTTATGTTTTATTGATTATGCCAAAGTCTTGATTGTGTGGATCACAACAAACTGTGGAAAATTCTTCAAGAGATGGGAATACCAGATCACCTGACCTGCCTCCTGAGAAATCTGTATGCAGGTCAAGAAGCAACAGTTAGAAGTGGACATGGAACAACCTACTGGCTCCAAATTGGGAAAGGAGCACCTCAAGGCTGTATATTTTCACCCTGCTTATTTAACTTATATCCAGAGTACATCATGAGAAATGCTGGACTGGATGAAACACAAGCTGGATTCAAGACTGATAGGAGAAATATCAATAACCTCAGATATGCAGATGACACCACCCTTTTATCAGAAAACAAAGAACTAAACAGCCTCTTGATGAAAGTGAAAGAGGAGAGTGAAAAAGTTGGGTTAAAAGTCAGTATTCAGAAAAGGAAGATTATGGCATCTGGTCCCATCATTTCATGGCAAATAGATGAGGAAACAATGGAAACAGTGACAGACTTTCTTTTCTTGGGCTCCAAAATGACTGCAGATGATTACTGTAGCCATGAAATTAAAAGAGGAAAAGCTCCTTGGAAGAAAAGTTATGACCAACCTAGACAGCATATTAAAAAGCCAACAAAGGTCCTTCTAGTCAAAGCTTCGGTTTTTCCAGTAGTCATGTATGGGTGTGAGAACTGGACTATAAAGAAAGCTGAGTGCCAAAGAATTGATGCCTTTGAACTGTGGTGTTGGAGAAGACTCTTGAGAGCCCCTTGGTCTGCAAGGAGATCCAACCAGTCCATCCTAAAGGAAATCAGTCCTGAATATTCATTTTAAGGCCTGATGTTGCATCTGAAACTCCAATGCTTTGGCCACCTGATGCAAAGAACTGACTCTTTTGAAAAGACCCTGATCCTGGGAATGATTGAAGGTAGGAGGAGAAGGGGACAAGAGAGGATGAAATGGTCGGATGGCATCACCGATTCAATGGACATGAACTAGGGCAATCTCTAGGAGTTGGTGATAGACAGGGAAGTCTGGCATGCTGCAGTCCATGTGGTCACAAAGAGTCAGAGCGACTGAACTGAACTGAACTTAGAGGTCACTTTGCTTATCAGGCTGTTGGACATTTGCTTCAGTAAGCAGGGATGGAAGTCTCACTATTCACTTGGAAAACACCAGGCTTGGGGGAGGGCTGGGGAGCAGCAACACCTATCTTGATTTAGTTCCCCAATGAAATGACACCATACTGCCCACAGCTCCTTACCTGGATTGCTCTTTCTGACTCTCTGCTACTTAAAGCAGCATGACTGCAGCTAGACCACGCTGTGAGTCGCATTCCTGGTGCTGGGCCATTGCCTTGGGCTCTCTGGACCAGCCTCCCCACTTCTAAGTCACAGAAGCCAAGGCCAGCACTTAACTCCTCTGCATCCTCACTTCCCAGGATGGTACCTAGCCTTGCAGATTTGATTAGGTTTGCTTTATGACACAATGCATAGCCGATGTTTGTAAATGTTCCATGAGTGTTTGAGGAACAATTCCCCAATTATGGAGCCCAGTGTTCTTTTTGTGTGTTTACATTATATCAAGCCTGTGGGTTGTGTTGGTCAAATCCATGCACGTGCTGAGTTTTTCCTTTTCTTAATGAACCTGCCAGTCACTGAGACATGTTAAATTCTCCCACTATGATACTTTGGTGGTGGATCTATCAAGCTCTCCTTATAATTCTGTTCATTTTTGCTTTACAAAGATGTATTTTTGAAGCTATTTCATCAGAGGCATGCAAATCTAGAACTGTTATAGCTTCATAGTGAACCATCGAGGGCTTCCCCAATAGCTTAGTGATAAAGAATCTGCCTGCCAATATAGCAGATACGGGTTCAACCCCAGGGTTGGGAAGATCCCCTGGAGGAGGGCATGGCAACTCACTCCAGGATTCTTGTCTGGAGAATCCCGTTGACAGAGGAGCCTGGTGAGCTACAGTCCAAAGGGTCGCAAAGAACTGGATATGAGTGATGGATTGAGCACATAGAGAACCGAGTTATTAATCACTAAGAGGTAGGTTACATTAATCTGTGAATGTTATTGGCCTCAGGTTCTGTTTTGACTAATATTAGTCTCACTTCATAAGCTTTCTTTTGGTTAGTAGTGTGTACCTTGTACCTTTCCACACATCCTTACTTGCCTGTCTCTGCTATGTTTTAGATGTGCTCTTGGAAGCAGCATAGAGTGCAAATCTCTTTGTTTTCTATCCTATAGGCAATCACTGTCTTTTAACTGTAGAGTTTAGTTCTAGTATGTTTCAACTTATTTCTACCATCTGGTTTTGTGCTTTCTGTTTGTCCCATTTTTTCTGTTTCTTTTTATCACCTCCTCTTTCGATTTCTTTTAAATGTTGTGTGTGTGTGTGGCTGGGGGGCTCTTCATTGCAAGTGCATGTTTTATTTTTTGTAAAATATACATACCACAGGGTTTGTTGTCAGTACTGAATGCGATGAACAAACTCACATGAAATGCTTATCCAGTGCCTAACACAGAGTAAGCACTCCTAACTGGGAACTATTATTAGAAGTTCTAGTACTCTTTCATCTTTAGTGTTCCCTTGTATCTTGCACTTCCGCTTCTGTTGTTCTCCTTTCTGCTGACAATATCCTATTTGTTTTCAGTCCCTTTTCTTTCATTTCTCCTTTACACCATTTGATTTCCTGTTTCCGCTCAGCCCTCCATCCCCAAGGCAGCTTGGTGGTGAAGCCCTTGGGGGAGGAGTCTGTGTGCTGGGGCTCTGTGGCGCAGTAGGTGTGGGAGAAGACAGTGGCACCTTGACTGAATCCCATTCCACAAGGTGATGGAGGTCCCCCCCAACACGGGGCTTCATTTGCGTGTCCTTCTAGGCTGGCCATGGTGAAACTGAAGCCGCTGCGATTACCAGTTTCTGTGAAATGGGTATAAGGCCGCAGAACCCACCAGCTAGGAAACAGTTTAATTCCTTGTGTCTCTTCCTAGAGAGGATGGTCGGATCCTGGCTGTCTGCTCTCAAGAAGTTGTCCCACTGTGAGAGTGTGGGTGTCACCATACTTGGAATTTGTGTATGTACTAAGCAGAGCCTGGAAAGAGGAACCATTTGTATGCAAACACATTGTGGTCAGAAGGAAACTTTGTTATCATTGTTGTGACAGAACCACAACTAAATTTAGCAAGCTACATACTGTGTGTGTGTGCATGTGCACATGTGTGATGCCTGGAGAAAGTAACACTTTATGTTTCCAAAAAGCAAAATCTCCCCAGACCAAATAGAAAACATTCTTCTTACCTGGTATTTGATTGCCATGACAATTCCTCACCCCACTTACTTCATATCTTCACTTTTTCTGTGTCCTGGGTAGCATCACATTCTTTCAAAAGAGATTATATCACTAGAGGAACACTGGAACTTGGTGAAGTTTTGGGTGTTTTTCTGTTCTCTGGTGGTTTCTGTGCTTGGATTGAAATAAACTGAGGGGTTGAACATCTGTATTTTGAATGGGCTACACAAAATATGAGAGTCTAATCTCTTTTCAATTAATTTATTTTAATTGGAGGATAATTACAATACTGTGATGGGTTTTGCCACACATCAACATGAATCAGAACCCCCTTACCACCTCCCTCCCCACCCTATCCCTCTGGATTGTCGCTGAGCACCAGCTTTGGGTGCCCTGCTTCATGCATGGAACTTGTACTTGTCATCTATTTTACATATGGTAAAGTACATGTTTCAATATCATTCTCTCAAGTCATCCCATAATCTTTTGATAGCAATTATATATATATATATTTTTATTCTTCACAGTAAACAGTACATAGATGCTCTCAGTATTTTTTGAAATTTGTTCTAAACTGCAATATCAACTTACAATGTGAATGAGATGCTACACATCCCTGTTAGCATGTACAGAAACAAAAGGCCTCTCTGGGATTCACATGTTCTAAAAATACAAACTATATATAATGTATTATAACTGTCTTCACCAAAGTGAATGCTTCTGCCAGTGTGGAAAATAGAAGAAGTTTAATTTCCTGAAATCCACAGAAAAGATGTGGAGAAGAAGGTGAGATAAACATGCTGGCGGGGACTTCCCTCGTGGTCCAGTGGTTAAGAATCTTCCTTCCAGTGCAGGGAACATGGTTTCCATCCCTGGTTTGGGAAACAAGATCCTATGTGCCCTTAGGCAACTAAACCCTCACGTTGAAATGAAGACCCAGTGCAGCCAAAAACAATCAGATCAGATCAGATCAGTCGCTCAGTCGTGTCCGACTCTACGACCCCATGAATCGCAGCACGCTAGGCCTCCCTGTCCATCACCAACACCCAGAGATCACTGAGACTCACATCCATCAAGTCAGTGATGTCATCCAGACATCTCATCCTCTGTTATCCCCTTCTCCTCCTGCCCCCAATCCCTCCCAGCATCAGAGTCTTCTCCAATGAGTCAACTCTTCGCATGAGGTGGCCAAAATACTGGAGTTTCAGCTTTAGCATCATTCCTTCCAAAGAAATCCCAGGGCTGATCTCCCTCAGAATGGACCGGTTGGATCTCCTTGCAGTCCAAGGGACTCTCAAGAGTCTTCTCCAACACCACAGTTCAAAAGCATCAATTCTTCGGCGCTCAGCCTTCTTCACAGTCCAGCTCTCACATCCATACATGACCACAGGAAAAACCATAGCCTTGACTAGGCCAACCTTTGTTGGCAAAGTAATGTCTCTGCTTTTGAATATGCTATCTAGGTTGGTCATAACTTTCCTTCCAAGGAGTAAGCGTCTTTTAATTTCATGGCTTCAGTCACCATCTGTAGTGATTTTGGAGCCCAGAAAAATAAAGTCTGACACTGTTTCCACTGTTTCCCCAACTATTTTCCATGAAGTGATGGGACCGGATGCCATGATCTTCATGTTCTGAATGTTGAGATTTAAGCCAACTTTTTCACTCTCCACTTTCACTGTCATCAAGAAGCTTTTGAGTTCCTCTTCACTTTCTGTCATAAGGGTGGTGTTATCTGCATAGCTGAGGTTATTGATATTTCTCCCAGCAATCTTGATTCCAACTTGTGTTTCTTCCAGTCCAGCGTTTCTCATGATGTACTCTGCATATAAGTTAAATAAACAGGGTGAGAATATACAGCCTTGACGGACTACTTTTCCTATTTGGAATCAGTGTGTTGTTCCGTGTCCAGTTCTAACTGTTGCTTCCTGACCTGCATACAAACTTCTCAAGAGGTAGATCAAGTGGTCTGGTGTTCCCATCTCTTTCAGAATTTTCCACAGTTTATTGTGATCCACACAGTCAAAGGCTTTGGCATAGTCAATAAGGCAGAAATAGATGTTTTTCTGGAACTGTCTTGCTTTTTCCATGATCCAGCAGATGTTGGCAATTTGATCTCTGGTTCCTCTGCCTTTTCTGCAACCAGCTTGAACATCAGGAAGTTCACCGTTCACATATTGCTGAAGCCTGGCTTGAAGAAATTTGAGCATTACTTTACTAGCGTGCGAGATGAATGCAATTGTGCGGTAGTTTGAGCATTCTTTGGCATTGCCTTCCTTTGGGATTGGAAATAAAACTGACTTTTTCCAGTGCTGTGGCCACTACTGAGTTTCCCAAATTTGCTGGCATATTGAGTGTAGCACTTTCACAGCATCTTCTTTCAGGATCTGGAATAGTTCAACTGGAATTCCATCACCTCCACTAGCTTTGTTCGTAGTGATGCTTTCTAAGGCCCACTTGACTTCACATTCCAGGATGTCTGGCTCTAGGTCAGTGATCACACCATTGTGATTATCTGGGTCATGAAGATCTTTTTTGTACAGTTCTTCTGTGTATTCTTTCCATCTCTTGTTAATATCTTCTTCTTCTGTTAGGTCCATACCATTTCTGTCCTTTATTGAGCCCATGTTTGCATGAAATGTTCCTTTGGTATCTCTGATTTTCTTGAAGAGATCTCTAGTCTTTCCCATTCTGTTCTTTTCCTCTATTTCTTTACATTGATTGCTGAAGAAGGCTTTCTTATCTCTTCTTGCTATTCTTTGGAACTCTGCATTCAGGTGTTTATATCTTTCCTTTTCTCCTTTGCTTTTCGCTTCTCTTCACAGCTATTTGTAAGGCCTCCCCAGACAGCCATTTTGCTTTTTTGCATTTCTTTTCCATGGGGATGGTCTTGATCCCTGTCTCCTGTACAATGTCACGAACCTCATTCCATAGTTCATCAGGCACTCTATGTATCAGATCTAGGCCCTTAAATCTATTTCTCACTTCCACTGTATAATCATAAGGGATTTGATTTAGGTCATACCTGAATGGTCTAGTGGTTTTCCCTACTTTCTTCAATTTAAGTCTGAATTTGGCAATAAGGAATTCATGGTCTGAGCCACAGTCAGCTCCTGGTCTTGTTTTTGCTGACTGTACAGAGCCTCTCCATCTTTGGCTGCAAAGAATATAATCGGTCTGATTTCCGTGTTGACCATCTGGTGATGTCCATGTATAGAGTCTTCTCTTGTGTTGTTGGAAGAGGGCGTTTGTTATGACTAGTGCATTTTCTTGGCAAAACTCTTAGTCATTGCCCTGCTTCATTCCATATCCCAAGGCCAAATTTGCCTGTTACTCCAGGTGTTTCTTGACTTCCTACTTTTGCATTCCAGTCCCCTATAATGAAAAGGACATCTTTTTTTGGGTGTTAGTTCTAAAACATCTTGTAGGTCTTCATAAAACCGTTCAACTTCAGCTTCTTCAGCGCTACTCGTTGGGACATAGACTTGGATTACTGTGAATTTGAATGGTTTGCCTTGGAAATGAACAGAGATCATTCTGTCGTTTTTGAGATTGCATCCAAGCACTGCATTTTGGACTCTTTTGTTGACCATGATGGCCACTCCATTTCTTCTGAGGGATTCCTGCCCGCAGTAGTAGATATAATGGTCCTCTGAGTTAAATTCACCCATTCCAGTCCATTTGAGTTCGCTGATTCCTAGAACGTCGACATTCACTCTGGCCATCTCTTGTTTGACCACTTCCAATTTGCCTTGATTCATGGACCTGACATTCCAGATTCTTATGCAATATTTCTCTTTACAGCATCGGACCTTGCTTCTATCACCAGGTACATCCACACCTGGGTATTCTTTTTGCTTTGGCTCCATCCCTTCATTCTTTCTGGAGTTATTTCTCCACTGATCTCCAGTAGCATATTGGGCCCCTACTGACCTGGAGAGTTTCTCTTTCAGTATCCTATCATTTTGTCTTTTCATACTGTTCATGGGGTTCTCAAGGCAAGAATACTGAAGTGGTTTGCCATTCCCTTCGCCAGTGGACCACATCCTGTCAGATCTCTCCATCATGACCCGCCCATCCTGGGTTGCCCCACGGGCATGGCTTAGTTTCATTGAGTTAGACAAGGCTGTGGTCCTAGTGTGATTATATTGACTAGTTTTCTGTGAGTATGGTTTCAGTGTGTTTGCCCTCTGATGCCCTCTTGCAAGACCTACCGTCTTACTTGGGTTTCTCTTGCCTTGTGCATGGGGTATCTCTTCACAGCTGCTCCAGCAAAGCACAACCATCGCACCTTACCTTGGACGAGGGTTCTCTCCTCACCACCGCCCTTCCTGACCTTCAACGTGGGATAGCTCCTCTAGGCAAACCCCAAATATATGCCGGAGACCTGGTGCAGAGTGAAACACACCTAGAGATGTGAGACAGTTTTAGGAAAAAGTAGGAAAAGGAATGGAAGAGAGAGAGGGAGGAAATAGAAGAGAGGGTATTAGAATTTTTTATATTTTTAGGTGCATCAACTTTTAGTTGCTCACTTGGGACCTTTGACCGTCATTGTGACATGCAGTTTTTTAAAAAAATTCATTTTATTTGCAGCATGAAGGATCTAGTTCCCTGACCCAGGATCGAACCCAGAGGCCCTGCATTGGGAGCATGGAATCTTAACCACTGAAACACCAGGGAAGTCCTGGGTCTTCCAGTTGTAGTAGTCAGACTACTTGATTTGAAGTGACTCTGAGGGGGTTTTACCTCTCTAATATGTTCTAGGCCTGTGGCTCTCAAATTTTTTGATCTCAGAACAACTTTAAACTCTTAAAAATTTTGGGAACCACAATTCAACTTTGTTTCCCCTTCTCCCACAGGTGTTCATCCCAAGAGCATTCCTTCCTTAACATCCTGCACTCTGAAATGCCTCAGAGTTCACTTCCTGGGAAAATTAACCTGTGACAAGTGTCCAGCCCAGGAACTACCATATTTATGGAATTTACTTGCCACACTAAGGGATATACTTGACTTCAAATAAGTAAATTTAATAATATGTGTAAGGATTATTTGTTTTGTAAACAATTTTTTAAAAAAAAATCTTGTAAGGTAGTTCTTGGATAATATAGCTTAGGAAAATATGGCATAATCATTAGGGAAATGCAAATCAGAACCACAATGAGGTACCACTTCCCACTCATCAGGATGACTATTATTTTAAAAAGAAAGGAAAAGAACAAGTTTTTTTTTTTTTTGACAAAGATTTTTATTTATTTATTTATTTGTTTGTTTGTTTTTTTTTTTTTGGTTTAGAAATAATATTGTAAAGTTAAGAAAAATTAAAAAAAAAAAGAACAAGTTTTGATGAGGATCTAGAGAAGTTGGAATGCTGGGTCACTGCTGGTAAGAATATAAAATGATGAAGCTACTGAGGAAGACTCGCTACTGTGAAAAGTCTGGCAGTTCCTCAAAAAGTTAAACAGGGTTGTCATATGATCCACGCATTCTATTTCTAGATATATATCTAAAAGAATTGAAAGCAGTGACTTTAACAAGCATTTGTACATCCATCTTCATACCAGCATTTTTCACAACAGATGAAACCTGGACACAGCCTAAACATCTCTTGACGGATGGACGATCAAAATGTAGTGGAATATTATTCATTCTTAAAAAGGAAGAAAATTCTGACAATGCTAAAACAATGATGAACACTGAAGACTTTATGCTAAATGAAATAAGCCAGTAGCAAATGGACAAATATTGTATTATTCTTCTTGTCTGAGTTACCTAGAAGAGTCAGATTCATAGAAACAGAAAGAACAGTGGTGGTTGCCAGAGGCTGGAGGGGAGGGAAGAGTGGGGAGCTATTACTTATCTCACACAGCATTTCAGATTGGGATGATGAAAAAGTTCTGGAGATGGATGTTAGTGATGGTTGCACAGCAATGTTAATATTCTTAATGTCACTGAATTGTGCACTTAAAATGGAAAAAAACATTGTGTTATGAATATTGTACTACCTAATACTTTCTAAAAACTAAGTATAAATATGTCTGGAATCTTGCAATACATTAGTAAGTTGGACGCATAAAATAGTTAATGAGGCATTCCTTTTTATTGCCAAATAATAGTTCATTGTAGGGATATTCATTGAAGGACTGATGCTGAAGCTGAAGCTCCAATACTTTGACCACCTCACGTGAAGAGCCAACTAATTGGAAAAGACATTGTTCCTGGGAAAGATTGAGGGCAGAAAGAGAAGAGGACGAGAGAGGATGAGATAGTTGGATGGCATCATCGACTCAATGGACATGAGTTTGAGCAAACTCCTGGAGATTGTGAAGTACAGGGAAGCCTGGCATGCTGCAATCCATGGGGTCACAAAGAGTCGGACACAACTGAGCCACTGAACAACAACAATCACCTTAGAAATATTAAGCTAAGTGAGAGAAGTTACTCACAAAAAAATACATACTGAAAGATGTCTGGAAGATGCAAGTACTTAGAGACAGAAACTAGATTAGTGCTTGCCTAGGGCTGGGAGGAGATGTGGGAAGAAAAGAGGAAAGGCTGCAAAGGGGTGTGAATGGACACAGGGTTTTTTGAGGCAGAGTGATGATAAGGTTTGAAGTTGATTGTGGTGATGATCATACAACTGAATGGCAATACTGAAAATCATTACATTCACTTTATATCTCAATAACGCTTTTTTTAACAAAAAGATTAATGAAAAACCAAACTCATAGAAAAGTGTCTTGAGGAATATCTTTCCTGATTGACCTAAGAAATTAACTTTTTATGCCTCTTTGTGGAAAGGTTCATGAATTTTCTTGTATGTCCCTTCAATCATTCAGTAAATATTTATTGCAAATTTTCTGTGGGCAAATAACGTTATTGAATGACATGCTGCTGCTAAATCGCTTCAGTCGTGTCCGACTCTGTGCAACCCCATAGATGGCAGCCCACCAGGCTCCCCTGTCCCTGGGATTCTCCAGGCAAGAACACTGGAGTGGGTTGCCATTTCCTTCTCCAATGCACGAAAGTGAAAAGTGAAAGTGAAGTTGCTCAGTCGTGTCCGACCCTCAGTGACCCCATGGACTGCAGCCTTCCAGGTTCCTTCGTCCATGGGATTTTCCAGGCAAGAGTACTGGAGTGGGGAGCCATTGCCTTCTCCGATTGAATGACATAGTGATCTACAAAAAAATATTGTCTTAAAACATGGTTTCTGCCTTTCAGAAGCTTTCTCTCTGATTAAGGAGAGAAGCCATACACACACGAAATGAAATTAATTAAGGCAGTGCCACATTGGAGGTCAATTATTGACTCATGTCCATTTGCCACACACAACAAACTGAAAGCATTAGTACTGTAAAATTAACGATACTGAAAATAAGATTTCACAGTGTTTAAGAGCAAGGGCTCTGGAGCCAAGACTGTCTGGTCTGAATCTTGGCTCCATCATTTACCAACTGTGTGACCTTGTGCAAGTTACTTAACTTGTCTGTGCCTCAGCATCCTCCTGTTGAAAATAGGGATGATTATGATAATAATGGCACCTACTTCAGAGAGTTGTTGTGAGGATTAGATGTGTTAATACAGATAAAGTGCTCAGAACAGATACTCGCACATAATAAATGCTCAATGAAAGTATTAGTTACCATTATTTCCAGAAAACTGTGGGTAACCTCTTTGATGAATATTGAATATTTGTGCAGTGAAAAGCTTTAAACCTGCATTAAAGATAGTTCTTAACAGAGCTGAAACCCTATGCTGGAGATTTTGGCAACACATAAGGCAAGTGTCATTCAGGATGTCATAGTTTTATTGGTTCAAGGCATCTACAATGTCCCGAATCCTGACTGAGCATGAAGTACAGGCTCAATAAATATTAGAATTCAAAGAAATAACTTAGATTAAAATGTTAACATTTTGGAGATGCAATTATGTCATTTTCAAGCCATTTTCTAATTTTTTTCTCAAAATGACTGGATTACTTTTATTTGTTTATATATTTTATTTTATTATTTGTTATTATTGAAAGTCAACAGAAATATATAGAGACTAACATGTTGAGCCCTTATGGCAGAAAGTGAAGAAGAACTAAATAGCCTCTTGATGAAAGTGAAAGAGGAGAGTGAAAAAGTTGGCTTAAAGCTCAACATTCAGAAAACAAAGATCATGGCATATGGTCCCATCACTTCATGGTAAATAGATGAAGAAACAGTGGAAACAGTGGCAGACTTAATTTTTGAGACGCCAAAATCACTGCTGATGATGACTGCAGTCATGAAATAAAAAGATGCTTACTCCTTGGAAGAAAAGTTATGACCAAACTAGATAGCATATTAAAAAGCAGAGACGTTACTTTGCCAACAAAGGTCTGTTTAGTCAAGGCTATGGTTTTTCCAGTGGTCGTGTGTGGATGTGAGACTTGTACTTGTAAAGAAAGCTGAGTGCTGAAGAATTGATGCCTTTGAACTGTTGTGTTGGAGAAGACTCTTGAGAGTCCCTTGGACTGCAAGAAGATCCAAATAATCCATCCTAAAGGAAATCAATCCTGAATGTTCATTGGAAGGACTGATGCTGAAGCTGAGACTCCAGTACTTTGGCCACCTGATAGGAAGAACTGAATCATTGGAAAAGACCCTGATGGTGAAAGATTGAAGGTGAGAGAAGAAGGGGATGAGAGAGGATGAGATGTTTGGATGGCATCACCGATTCAATGGACATGAGTTTGAGTAAACTCCAGGAGTTGGTGATGGACAGGGAGGCCTGGCATGCTACAGTCCATGGGGTTGCAAAGTGTCGGACATGACTGAGCAACTGAACTGATCTGAACTGAACATGCTGAGCACTCATATATCCGTTACTTAGCTTTGTTAAACTGCAACCCTAGGAACTTCTCTGGTGGTCCCGTGACTAGGACTCTGTGCTTCCAGTGCAGGGATTCAGGGTTTGATCCCCGGTCAGGGAATTAGATCCCACATGCCCCAGCTAACTAGTTCCAATGCTACAATTGAAAAATCCCACATGCCACAGCTGAGGATCGTGCACTGCACAGCTTAAAAGAAAAGAAAGGAAAAGATCCCTTGTGACACAATGAAGACCAGGCTCAGCCCAAGAAATAAATTCAAAAAATTTTTGAAATATAATAAAAAGGATATCTGGAGCTTTTAAATAAATAAAAGCAACTAGTAAATAAAAGTTCACTTAAAAAAATAAGTACAAATAAACTGTAACCCTAAGCCTTGTGTACCTGTTACCTTTCTTAAGAATTAAAACGTTACAGAGTTGAAACCCTGTATGCACCTTTCTTAGTCTCTCAGACACCATCTCTCCCTAGAAGTGCCCTTATCTTGAGTATTTTTATACTACTACTAGAGTGAGGGTATTCATAAATAATATATGGTTTTTGCATATTTTGAAACTATAACAACCACCACAACAATATTTCTGGGGTATGGTGCCCAGCTTTAAAATCTTTCATATAAATACCCTGTACTATTTAGTGCAGGAACAACTCAAGCAACCGATTATCCTGGTCAGAGGATGTCAGAATACTGTTCTGCAGTGGATGAAAGCACTATATAAAGATGGTATGACTACATACGGGTTGTTTGCCTAAGTGTCTAGTGTGAGAGGCATTACAAGACTGCCTCAAAGGAACAAAACAAAGAAGTTAAGTAAGAAATGTATGAGATTTTTTTCTCTGATAACTGTTGCATCTGGGACCATCTCAGTGCCTGTTTCAGTTGGGTGTTCCCTCTTTTTACTGTAAATCACATTCTATATATATTTGTGAGTCATGTACTTTTTAGTTACTTGCTGTACATTGTGTGTAAAGTAGGGACTGAAATAAACATTTACACCTAGTAAAAACAAAAAACAAACAAAAAAAAGAAACTATATACACAGAGAACAAAGCTGTGGTTGGAAGGGATAGTTAGGGTGTTTGGAATGGGCATATACACACTGCTCTATTTAGAAAGAATAACCAACAAGAACCTACTATATAGCACATAGAACTCTGATCAGTGTTATGTGGCAGCTTAGATGCTGGAGGCAGGTGGGGGAAGTTTGTATACATATGGCTGAGTCCCTTTGCTCTTCACCTGGAACTGTCACAACATTGTTCACTGACTATATCCCAATACAAAATTAAAAGTTAAAAAAATTATATACAAATGGTAATCTGTACATGTATCTTTCTGAAACACCATTTTCATTTAGCACTTTCTGAGACTCCTTCATGTTGCTACATGTAGCTCTAGTTCATTTTCGCTGTTGTAGAGAATTCCAGAAGGTCTATATTTATTTGTCCTTTCTTTTGATGGAGGACATTTATATCCTTTCCATTTTTTCCCTATTACAAATGGGGTTCCTTTGAAAATTCTTGGGTATATGTATAGATTTCTCTAAATGTGCATCTAAAAGAGATATTTGCATCTTCAACTTGACCAGAAATTGCCAAATTGCTCTGTAAAGTACTTCCATTCTCACCAGCAGTGCCAGGAAGTTTCCATTGCTTCACCTCCTTGCCAAAAGTTGATATGTGTTGTGCTTTTAAAAGTTTTGCCAGTTTGATGGATGTGAAATGATATCTTATGGAAAGCCCATAGAATTTTGCCTGGCACATAGTAGGGTCTGAGTAAGGTGAGTTACTATTTTAATGACCATATCCATAATCAGTATGATAATCAATATGGGTTGGGGACCTTTTCCTTTGTTTGTTGGTCAAGAAAATTTCCCTAAGTTACCTCTTCAGGTCTTTTCCACATTGTTCTACTACATTGCCTTTTTCTTACTGATTTATAGGATTCTTTATATTTTCTTGCATTAATCTTTTGTTTCTTATGTATTCTTCAGCATGTCTTTAACTTCATTTCTGGTGTCTTTTGTCATTCAGAATTATGTTTTTTAATTTAAGATACTCAGATTTATCATTACACCCGATGGGTTGTGCTTTTTATACCTTATTTTAAAAAAATCTTTCCCTATTAGTGGGGCTTCCCAGGTGTTTAATGTGGTAAAAAATCCACTTGCCAATGTAGGAGACATAAGATGCAGATCTGATCCCTGGATCAGGAAGATCCCTTGGAAAAGGAAATGTCAGTTCATTCCAGTATTCTTCCCTGTTAGTGGTTATGATTTCCCAAGGGAACTCTATTTTTCCGGACAGAACCCAGGCCTAGGTAGGCAATCTTTCATTTAGTCTTCTCTGCCAGTGGACACATGGTTTTCCCTAATTTTCCATTTCACTGAGGGAATAACGAATTAATGGTCCACGATTAATATGAGGGTCTTGGTCTCAAAGCCTTGGCTCCTCTCTCTGTTTGTACATTGAACTGATTAGTATTAGGTTCAGCTGAGAGCTGAACCTGATACTCCACAATAATAGAGACATCGATAAGAGCAAAACTCTCGCATATACCAGTCCAGAGAAAGGCAGCCCCCTCTGGCATAGAGAGTTTATCTTCGCCATGCTCTCAGGTACCCAGTCTCTTTCTATCTTGTTGTTCCAGTCTATGTGGCCTCTGTATCTCAGGTCACTTCATAGTCCAAGAAGGCCCTTGCTTTCACGTTTACATTCCAGCCAGCAGAAAAGAGCAAGAGGTCAAGAAAAAGGGACATGGCGGCTATCCTTTAAGGATGATTCTCAGTTGCTTCCCAATGACATTTTCTTTAATGTCCCATTGGTCAGAACTTAGTCATGGTCATCTTTATTCTGGATGACTGTCCAACTGAAAATTATGAGTTTGGTTTTAGATACACAGGAGAATGTATATTGGGGGCTAACAATCTTGGCCACAGAGACCAAATCTCAAGTTGCCCATATACTACGCTAGTTTTTAGTTCTCTCATCCTTTCTAGTACCTTATTTTCTTGTACTCTCAACTGTGCCTTTCAGACAGTCATTCAATAATTATTTATTGAGCATCTACTATGAAGCCACGAACTGTTTTCAGAGCAGGACTTATACCAGTGAAGAAGACAAAAGCCCTGCCCGCATGAAGCTTATATTCTAATCGAGGGAGGCAGACCACAAGCAAACCAGAAAATGCAATACCGTAATGTCAGAGGGTATGAATTGGGATGGAGAAAAGTAAAGCATGTTTACTAAAGGGATGAGGGCTGCTGGGAGCGGAGCGAGTGGTTGCCAACAATTGGGTGAGAGCATTTCAGACAGAAGTAAGACCAAGTGCCCTGAGGTGGAAATGGACACTGAATGTTCAAGGAAAAACAATAGGGTGTGTGTCGCTGGAGCCTGGTGGGAAAGTGGAGAGAGAGAAAGAGATCGGGGTACACCAAAGATGCCAAAGCACCAGATCAGCCAGAGCATAGCAGGCTTTTGCTTTTATTGGAGTGAGAAGAGATCCACTGGAGGGTTTGAACAGAAAGGCACGCCATGATCTGATTGACGTTTCATTTATGTATTTGACCTCACCACACTGCATGTGGGATCTTATTTTCCCAACCAGGGATCAAACCTGTGCCCACTGCAGCAGAATAATGGACTCTGAACCATTGGACCACCAGGGACACCCTTGTCTTAAGTTTTATAAAGACCACTTCAGCTGTAGAGGTGAGAATGGACTCTAAGGTAGGAAACGGTGGATGGGGGGAGATAAGTGAGAAGACTACTGTGGGTGGCCAGGCAGGAGATGAAAGTCACTCAGATTAGGATGGTAGCAATGGAGATGGCTTCCCCAGTGGCTCAGTGGTGAAGAATCTGCCTGCAATGCAGGAGACTCCGGAGAGCCAGGTTCGATCCCTGGGTCAGTAAGATCCCCCGGAGGAGGGCACGGCAACCCACTCCAGTATTCTTGCTTGAGGAATCCCAGACAGAGGAGCCTGGCTGGCTGTAGTCTATTGGGTTGCAAAGAGTCAGGCATGACTGAAGTGACTTAGCACAGGACAGCAGAATGGGGGTGACAAGAAAGGGTAAAATTACAGGTATATTGTGACGGTTCAGCCAAAAATATATGCTGACGGATCAAGACAAGGTGTGTGTGTGAGACAGACAGAGGTGATAGAACCAAGTCTTAGGTTTCTGGCCTGAGCAAACATTGAGTGGTGATGTCATTTACAGAGACGAGGAATTCTGGGAATCAAGCAGGCTTGTTTGAGATATGCAAGGGGAGACATGATACAGCTGGGCATAGCATTTGCAAGTTTAGAGATATTTGGGTTGGAGATATGCCTGTGGGAATCATCAGCATATATGTGGTCATGAGATGAGGGGAGATCAGGAGGAAAGGCAGCATAGAATTTGGGAGAGTTGGCAGTAGGGAAGATGGGGACATCCTCTTCTGAGTCCTATTTTTTCAGTGAAATCAGAAGAAAGATCATTTGCTGAGAGTGACATGGTAGAGGAGAAACTGGAGGTTTGAGGAGAGGGGACACAGTGTGAAATATCTATGTGTGATGTTGTATTTTATACAACATTTCTAGGTGTTTGTTTTGGAACAGCGTTTTGTGTTATTCAAGGAGCAGTTTGCTGTGGTGGTCACTTTTACAGAAAGGAAAAGGTCATTTTAAAAGACATGTAGTTACTTCTAATCATCCTATCCTTGGCAACATAGGAAAAAGAAGCTATCAGAAATTAAAAATGTTTCTTACAGATTTTAAGTTGCCATGAGGAAGTGGGGTTGGGGAGGGAAGTATTGGGAGATTGGGATTAGCAAATGCAAACTATTTTATATACCATGAATACACAACAAGGTCCTACTACATAGCACAAAAAAGCCATTTTCAGCATCCCATGATAAACTGTGTGGAAAAGAATATGGAAAAATATATGTGTGTGTGTATACTGAATCACTTTACTATACAGCAGAAGTTAACACAACATTGGAAATCCATCACACTTCCATAATACTTCAAAAAATCTAAAATGCTTCTTAAATTCCAGCAAATGAATAAAATCGAAATGGAATTGGCTTTCCCTTTCTTTACATGGGAGACATGACATCACAGAGTGATTTGCCTAACGTCTCTTGCTCCCACCAGGATTAGGTGACTGTCATCCGACAGACAGGGTGAACTCCAGGGATGTCTGGCTACTGGTCCCCTTTCCAGGGAAGAATTCTGCTGCTCTATAATGCTGCACTGAAAGTGTAGACAGGACAGAGGACTAGAAACTGAGAAGCAATGCCTCAGCTGTCTTGGGCAGATTAGCTGAGTTCTAGCCACCTGAAGATGTCATGGCCCCTAACTAAAATGGATCTGAGTATCTCAGTCTGGAGATCACTGGAGATAAGGGCTTGACCTTGGCCAGGCAATCCCTGAGGTTAGACAGAACCAGTGTGTACTCAGGAACTCTCTCCCATTCTCTGCTTCATAGTCCCTTTCACATGGACTAGATTACAGAGCGTCGTTTCCCCTCTCCTCCCAGGCCACCTCATGAAACACTGGCAGTCATTAACAGATTTTTTCTGCAGTGCCAGATGTACGAAGAAACAAACTCTTCTTTAGCTTATCCTTCACACTGTGAGGAACTTAACCTGAGAGGGACATGTACTTCTGCTTACCACAGTCATAGAGGATCTTTCTCTGCAGTCTTCAATTTTGTTTAACTGTCCATGTCAGGAAGCCAAGTGGTCAAGTGGTGTAGATATGGACAAAGATCTCACGTGGTGTATGTATGGATGTAGAAGTGGGACAGATCCAAGACGCATTCAGGAAGTGAGTTTTGTAGGACTTGCCTGATTAGACTTGGGAAGGAAGGAGCATGAGGATTCTAGACCAACAAAATTTAGCCATTTATTTCTGTACAACCCACAACCTAAGAATGGATTTTACATTTGTAAATAGCTGGGGAAAAAAATCAAAAGGAACCTATCATTTTGGAACCTATGAAAATTATGTGAAAACACTTTAGTGCGCCTAATTGAAGATTGATTGGAACACAGCCCCACCCACTTGCTACATGCTGTCTAATGACTGCTTTCATTCTGCAACGGCAGGGCTGACTAGTTGCGACAGAGACCCTATGGCTGGCAAGCCTCAAATATTTCCCATTTGGCTTTTTACGAAAATGTACGCTGACCTAGGTGACTCGTGGGTTCCTGGCCTGGGTAACTGGATGGCAGATATTGTCATCACTGAGATGGGGAACACAGGAAGAGGAGCAGGTGTTCAGGGAAGAGCAGGAGGTCAGGTGGGGGCATGGTGATCCTCAAGTTCCCACGGGTCTCCAAGGGGAGAAGCCCAGCAAGCAGCTGGGTATAGGCTCTAGAACTTAGGACAGAGGCTGGAGCTGGACGCCAAGCCAGGGTCTATTGACACCCTTCCAGTTCTACCTACCAAATAAACTCGCCAAACCCCATAGTCTTCTTCCCACTCTGGGTAAGGAGCTGAGAGTTCCAGGTTTATTCTCAGGGCCAGTGTTTGATTTAGCCATAAAGCTGTCATTTCTTATAGAACCCTAAAGATGTGGCAAGGTGCAGGTGAAGGTGAGAGGGCTTTTGAGAATTTATTTGAGAATTGGAATGATCTTCTGTTTAGTCTCCAATCTTCCTAGGATCTTAAGGCCTGTTCTTGTTTAAATTGGACTTCCCAGATGGCTCAGTGGGTAAAGAATTCCCCTGCAATGTAGGAGACACAAGAGACTCAGGTTCAATTCCTGGAGGAGGGCAGGGCAACCTACTCCAGTATTCTTGCCTGGAGAATCCCATGGACAGAGGAGCCTGGTGGGCTACAGTCCATGGGGTTGCAAAGTATCTGACACGACTGATGATACTTGGCAAGCACACATGCACACACTTGTTGAAATTACAGCCGTATGGTGAGGGAGGACATAAGTGGACCTTTTGACTTTGTTGTCCTAGGTTGTGCTTTGGCAGAGAGGTGAAAAGCAAAACCCAAATGTAGCATTTTTCTCTTCCTGAATTCAGATGCTTTCGGAAAACCATTTATATATATATATATATAATATAAATAACAGTAGAATGTTACTCAGCCATAAAATAGAAGAAAATAATAGCATTTTCAGGAACATAAATGGACCTAGAGTTTGTCCTATTCAGTGAAGTAAGGAAGACAAACATCATACTATACTGCTTATATGTAAAATCTAAAACAAAAATGGTACAAATGAATTCATTTGCAAAACAGAAATAGAGTCACAGATGTAGAAAACAGATTTCTGGTTACTAGGGGGGAAACTGATGTTGGGGAGGGATATATTTGGAAGGTTAGATTGCCATGTATACATGACTATGTATAACTAGTGAGAACCTACTGTATAGCACAGGTAACTCTACTAAATGCTCTGTGATGATCTAAATGGGAAGGAAATCCAAAAGAAAAGGGATATATGTATACATAGAGCTGATCCAGTTTGCTGTACACCAGAAATCGACAAAATATTATAAAGCAACTGTACTCCAATAAAAAAAAATTTTAATGAAAGAAAACGGTGATTCCTCTGCTGCTGCAGCTGCTAAGTTGCTTCAGTCGTGTCCGACTCTTTGCAACTGTAGAGATGGCAGCCCACCAGGCTCCCCCATCCCTGGGTTTCTCCAGGCAAGAACACTGGAGTGGGTTGCCATTTCCTTCTCCAATGCATGAAAGTGAAAAGTGAAAGGGACGTCGCTCAGTCGTGTCCGACTCCTAGCAACCCCATGGACTGCAGCCTACCAAGCTCCTCTGTCCATGGGATTTTCCAGGCAAGAGTACTGGAGCGATTTGCCATTGCCTTCTCCAAAATAATTGCTAGCAGTTGGTATAGTAAGTGACTGCAGTTGGACCACTGGGAGGTAAGAAGTGAGCCCAAGCTGAGAACAGCTGCTGTAGGATTGTGGACCAAAATGTTACCATCAAACAAGAGTCTGGGGATAGAAGGCCACATGGTTGCCCTACAGATTTTGCACTTAGGAACATGTCCCAGCACTTGCTGTGGCTGCATTTACTCCTATATAAGTCGGTTGTCACTGTAAAGGAAAATTCAGTCTCCTAACAACAGAATCTGCTAGTCAGTAGAAAATCACAGGTCGCAAAGGGGACAAACAGCTTTTGCCATCTACTGTTCTACAATTTAATAGTGATGCTTAGAAATGATGACGTCCTCACAACTAAATATTTGGTAAGCTTCCTGGTGTTAGCGGCTGGAGAAGGAAGAAGGAAGGTTTAAGAAAGCTAAAATTCATACTGAGATTTCTCAGCATTCTGATCATGTATCATGTCTTGGTCTATGGGACACTCATTGAGTAGTAGTGCATTGAGAGAACGTTTTGAAATTTAGAAGAAAATATCCCACTTGATTACCTTTATAAAGTGAAGAGTTAGGCAGTTAAGGATAAGGGCCCAAAACTTGAGTGAGCAGATAAAGAATATAGTCCTTAACAAAGAAAAGAGTCAACCTCCTGAGGGCTTCAGGCAACTACATCCATGACTGGGAGAACAATTCCGTCTACTCTGAGGATACTTTATCCTAAAAGATTCCCACATCCCAGGTTTCTTGAGAAGCCCTGGATTTAGGAGAGGACAAAATGGGGCCAAAGCATCTTGGGAAAGAGTCTTTTGGTGTGTATCTCAAGTAGAGGAAGGGTAAATTATGGTTCCTCTCAGAAACAACAGGTTATGAGTTACTGCAATCCATTCTTCTTGCTAAGTGCATTATCTTGATTCCTATGCCTGATGATGCACCTCCAATTAGAGATCATCTCCTGTATGTGTGTGTATATATATATATATATATATATATGTATACACACACATATACATACATCAATATACAAGCATATACATACATATTTATATATACATATACATATATATATATATATATACACACACACACACACATATATATATATACTTCCCGGTGGCTCAGCTGGTAAAGAATCAGCCTGCTATGCAGGAGACCTGGGTTCGATCCCAACACATGTACACACATATTCATATATATATATATGAATATATATATATACACACGAATATATATGAATATATATATATACACCCACCAAATGATAAGAGGACACTTTTTTGTGGGTCTTCAAAATGCTTGGGGAAAACTTTGATTCCCTTTAGTCTTGTTTCATTTAGTCTTGTTTCAGAGGAAAGAATTACTAAATCTAGGCTGGTGTATATCTGTGTGAGGGCTCTTCTGTAGCCCTATGTAGCCTTATGTCACATGGTCTTGAAGGGTCTGCTTTAAATCTTTCTGGTATGTGACCTGGATTCCTGATTGTGCCCTTCAGAGCTGTAGCTTCTGTTTTCCTGATGTTATCCTAGGGCAAGCAAGATGCAAACTGTCAAACTAGACCACTACCTTGATCACGAAAGATCCTGTGGACAAAGTGGAGGAGAGTTTGGAGGGTGGGAACACAACCCTTGCTAAAATAAGACTGCCAGTTAGAAGAGGGTTAGGAGATAAGCCTCAAGTGGAGGGCTAAAGGGGAAAGGCTGTAAATGGGAAGGAATTGAGGAAAGGAAAAGCTACGCAGAATAGAAGCTGTCAGATCCGGATATAGAGACTTGGGAAAGGGACCAACATTGCCCTATAAGGCATGACAAGAACAGACTCTGTGGGAAAGGAAATTCCTTTTCCTGGTGTGATGGAGGAGCTCTACAGGCCTGAAGCCTTGCTGAATCTTGGATGCTCTGTGGTGGTGGAAGAATGCACACTTGATTCTTGTCTCCCCTGGGGGAAAACAGCTGTGCACTGTCTCAGGAAGAGAAGAGGAAGAGGTGCAGTAGTCTAGTAGTCTAGTCTCCAGAGAATGACACCTAGAACATGTTGAGGTTTGCAGACAAATTACAAGTCAGGAAGTTTAGATCTGTTTTTTGATTATGTATTTTGGGAACTGGGAGTAACTAACATCTTATATCACCGCTTAGAGGTAACATAGAAAAAGGGAAGAAAGTGAGATCCTTGAGATCTCTGGTACAAAGAGCAAGAGCTCTGGCTGAAAGAAGTTTGCAGGTGGGGGTGAGGCAGGGAGCACTGTACCTCTCTCTCCACTTTCCCTTTCTGTTCAGTGCCTGAAGCATGAAAAGCAGGATCTAGAAATGGCCCCTCTCTGGTGTTCTGTGGTCACTTCCGTATGCCTGGGGACCAAGTCTTTGCTCACTGAGCCGACCACCCAATGGGACAAACTATTTTTTTTTCTTAAAAACTCTAAACAGGAGAACATCTGTCTCCAATGCGTCAGCTGTAGCGTTTCATTCCATCTTGATGAAAAAGAAAGCTTTATGATGACTTCAAGAGAAATTACATACAACTTTAAGAAAACTGAAAAATTTTAGCAATTGATATGTCAGACTTTGTCTTAATAATCAAAGGATATTTGATAGAAATCAAAGGGTTCTACAACTGCTCTATTATTTTTGATAAATAAGTTTGTCTTAAGTTTAAATGGAAATTTTTCTTTCAGTCCTGCACTCAAATGTACTTTTATTCACTCTGTGAATATCCAGGTCTTACTTAGGTTATGGATTTCTCAGACTGGAAGACAGGGTAACAGATTGAGTTTAACTTGTGTTTTAACATTAGTGGGTTCATTTCAGTTCAGTTCAGTCACTCAGTCCTGTCTTATTCTTTGCGACACCATGGACTGCAGCACACCTGGCCTCCCTGTCCATCACCAACTCCCGGAGCTTACTTAGACTCATGTCCATCGAGTCGGTGATGCCATCCAACCATCTCATTCTCTGTCGTACCCTTCTCATCCCACGCTTGATGTTTCCCAGCATCAGGGTCTTTTCCAATGAGTCAGTTCTTCGCATCAGGTGGCCAAAGTTTTGGAGTTTCAGCTACAGCATCAGTCCTTCTGATGAATATTCAGGACCCATTTCCTTTAGGATGGACCAGTTCAATCTCCTTGCAGTCCAAGGGACTCTCAAGAGTCTTCTCCATCACCACAGTTCAAAAGCATCAATTCTTTGGCACTCAGCTTTCTTTATAGTCCAACTCTCACATCCATGCATGACTATTGGAAAAACCAAAGGTTTGACTAGATGGACCTTTGTTGGCAAAGTTATGTCTCTGCTTTTTAATATGCTGTCTAGGTTGGTCATAGCGTTTCTTCCAAGGAGCCAGCGAGTGTCTTTTAATTCCATGGTGGCAGTCACCATCTGGTGTGATTTTGGAGCCCCCCCAAATAAAGTCTCTCACTGTTTCCATGGTTTTCCCGTCTATTTGCCATTATGTGGTGGGACCAGATGCCATGATCTTAATTTTCTGAATGTTGAGTTTTAAGCCAACTTTTTCACTCTCCTCTTTCACTTTCATCAAGAGGCTCTTTAGTTCTTCACTTTCTGCCATAAGGATGGTGTCATTTGCCTGTCTGAGGTTATTGATAATCCTCCCAGCAATCTTGATTCCAGCTTGTGCTTCATCCAGTCCAGCATTTCGCATGATGTACTCTGAATATAAGTTAAATAAGCACGGTGACAATATACAACCTTGATGTAATCCTTTTCCTATTTGGAACCAGTCTGTTACTCCATTTCCAGTTCTAACTGTTGCTTTTTGATCTGCATACAGATTTCTCAGGAGGCAGGTCAGGTGGTATGGTATACCCATCTCTTTCAGAATTTTCCACAGTTTGGCATAGTCAATAAAGCAGAAATAGATGTTTTTCTGGAACTCTCTTCCTTTTTCAATGATCCAACATATGTTGGGAATTTGATCTCTGGTTCCTCTGCCTTTTCTAAATCCATCTTGAACATCTGGAAGTTCACGGTTCACATACTTTTGAAGCCTGGCTTAGAGAATTTTGAGCATTATTTTACTAGCATGTGAGATGAGTGCAATTGTGCGGTATTTTGACCATTCTTGGCATTGCCCTTCTGTGGGATTGAAATGAAAACCGACCTTTTCCAGTCCTGTGGCCACTGCTGAGTTTTCCAAATTTGCTGGCATATTGAGTGCAGCACTTTCACAGCATCATCTTTTAGGATTTGATATCTATTTCTGCTTTATTGACTATGCCAAAGCCTTTGACTGTGTGGATCACAATAAACTATGGAAAATTCTGAAAGAGATGGGAATACCAGACCACCTGATCTGCCTCTTAAGAAATCTGTATGCAGGTCAGGAAGCAACAGTTAGAACTGGTCATGGAACAACAGACTGGTTCCAAATAGGAAAAGGAGTACGTCAAGGCTGCATATTGTCACCATGTTTATTTAACTTATATGCAGAGTACATCATGAGAAATGCTGGACTGGAAGAAACACAAGTTGGAATCAAGATTGCCTGGAGAAATATCAATAACCTCAGATATGCAGATGACACCACCCTTATGGCAGAAAGTGAAGAGGGGCTAAAAGCCTCTTGATGAAAGTGAAAGTGGAGAGTGAAAAGGTTGGCTTAAAGCTCAACATTCAGAAAACGAAGATCATGGCATCTGGTCCCATCACTGCATGGGAAATAGATGGGGAAACAGTGGAAACAGTGTCAGACTTTGTTTTTCTGGGCTCCAAAATCACTGCAGATGGTGACTGCAGCCATGAAATTAAAAGACGCTTACTCCTTGGAAGGAAAGTTATGACCAACCTAGATAGCATATTCAAAAGCAGAGACATTACTTTACCAACAAAGGTTCGCCTAGTCAAGGCTGTGGTCTTTCCTGTGGTCATGTATGGATGTGAGAGCTGGACTGTGAAGAAGGCTGAGTGCCGAAAAATTGATGCTTTTGAACTGTGGTGTTGGAGAAGACTCTTGAGAGTCCTTTGGACTGCAAGAAGATCCAACCAGTCCATTCTGAAGGAGATCAATCCTGGAATTTCTTTAGAAGGAATGATGCTAAAGCTGAAACTCCAGTATTTTGGCCACCTCATGCGAAGAGTTGACTCATTGGAGAAGACTCTGATGCTGGGAGGGATTGAGGGCAGGAGGAGAAGGGGACGACAGAGGCTGAGATGGCTGGATGGCATCACTGACTCGATGGATGCGAGTCTGAGTGACCTCTGGGAGCTGGTGATGGACAGGGAGGCCTGGCGTGCTGCGGTTCATGGGGTCGCAAAGAGTCGGACACGACTGAGCGACTGATCTGATCTGATCTGATAGCTCAACTGGAATTCCATCACCTCTACTAGCTTTGTTCTTAGTGAAGCTTCCTAAGGCCCACTTGGCTTTGCATTCCACGATGTCTGGCTCTAGGTGAGTGATCGCACCATCGTGGATATCTGGGTCATGAAGATCTTTTTTATATAGTTCTTCTGTATATTCTTGCCATCTCTTCTTAATATTTTTTGCTTCTGTTTCATCCATACCATTTCTGCCCTTTATTGAGCCCATCTTTGCATGAAATGTTCCCTTGATGTCTCTGATTTTCTTGAAGACATCTCTAGTCTTTCTCAGTCTATTTCTTTCCTCTATTTCTTTACACTGATCACTGAGGAAGGCTTTCTTATCTCTCCTCACTGTTCTTTGGAACCCTGCATTCAAATGGGTATATAATTCCTTTTTTCCTTTGCTTTTCACTTCTCTCCTCTTCACAACTATTTGTAAGGCCTCCTCAGACAACCATTTGTGGTTTACCTTGTCATAACTATCACACTTTAATCACAAAATTAGCAAAATCAGGTGTTTTGGTTCATTGGAATGATTGAGGCTAAGGGAAGGAAACTCTTAAGGATTTTACTAACGCTGCCATTTCAGAATAAGATTTTCTAGTTTAAGTCAGTAGAATCTTCCAGGCTTAAAAAATAGTTTGCACCTATAAATAAATATGTAAACTTCTTCTAAATTTAACAGTACTATTTGTTAAAGTGCAAAATATCATTTTTTCCTACTCAGAGAAGGGCTCTTTGATGTCTATGAAGGAGAAATTCTAAAAAAAAAAACCAACCAAACAAACAAACGAAAAAACAAACCTTGAAAGTACAGTGAAATAAATATTGAAATTACTAGTTTAAAAGCACTGTTTCATATATTGAAATATGTCACATTGTTTGGTGTTTAGGCTGTCGGCCTCAAGCCAATGTCCAAAAAATCTCACAGCAATATTTGTATATTTTAGTTGCACTTTGTCCAATCCTTTAGTTACAATTCTAAAAGCTTAAGTACTGATAATGGAGATGAATAATTCTTGACTTTTGCTTAGTTTTAAGGTCTTTGCACTTGTGAAAAAATTCTGAGGAAATACTTTATTATATTTAACTATTTTCTGTATCTAACAGGTATAGGTTTATACATATGTAGTAGACATAAAACTCATTTCAAATTTCTAATAACTGAAAAGATGACATGATATTAACCTGATATATCTGAAAGACACACCTAAAACTTTATTAGGTACTGTGTTTAGGGGTCTCATATTTGTTAGTTTATTTATAACTACAGGTGTGAAATTTCAATATTTGTTTTTATGGCAATTTCACAGGCATACCATTGATGTAGGAAAAAAAAAAAAAAACAACCTCAAACGAGGCCTAGTTTTGATAATAATATACTTCTCTATTTTAAAACCACATATGAACTAAAAAGAAAATACTAGAGGATACCAATTTCAAACATGATTGTTGAAAAGAAATGTAGTCCCAATAGAAAGTGTTAAATTTAAATACAAGTAAAAATAAATAAATAAAAGTAAAATGAATCATTTTAGTCAAGGCATTTTCTTTGGGGAAAAAATATATATAGCTATCTGCTGGAATTAAAAAATAAAACAAGGTAGTTTTCTCATAGTCAAAACCACAGTAATGTGACTCTCACAAGATGGTTTCATTTTGCAGTAATGTTACTCATTTGACTGCCTTCAAGGAAACACCGGGTTGGCCAAAAAAGTTCTTTCAGGCTTTTCCATATGATATTACAAAAATCCCAAATGAAGCTTTTGGCCAACCTAATAATTTGGCAATTATGATAGACAGTGGGAGTTTTCTTTGCAGTGCCCAATGTCAATCAATTTTTTAAAAAACTTTTATTTTGTATTGGAATAGAGCTGAATAACAATGCTGTGACAGTTTCAGGTGGACAGTAAAGGGCTTGGCCATACATGTATGTGTATCTATTCTCCTAACTCAACTGTTTCACTATTTAAGTAGTTGTTACAGTAGTCAACAATACTAATTTTGGAAAAAGAAGCTTTCAGGCAGATTCCTGAATTACACTGGCTGAATCCCGAGCACTTTAAGACCATGATTTCATTTGTGGTCCCCCTCCCACCCCTGCAACCAGCCCCAGCTCTATTGAGACATAATTGATACTGAGCACTGTGTAAGTTTAAGGTGTATGTGTTGATTGGATACATGTATATATTGCAAAATGATTACCACATTAGGGTTCATCATCGCACATAAGTACCATTTTGGACAGTATGAAAATATTTAAGACCTATTTTCTTAGCAACTTTCACGTATATGACACAATCTTGTTCACTATAATCACTATATACATTAGATATCCAGAACATATTCATCTTGTAAGGAAAAATGTGTACCCTTTGACCAAAATCACCCTATTTTTCCATCCCTCTGGCTACCGCCATTCTATTTTCTGCGGCTACAAGTTTGGCTTTTTAGGAGTCCACATATCAGTGAGATCATACAGTATTTGTCTTTCTCGAACTTATTTCACTTAGCATGATATCCTCAAGTTCCAGCCGTGTTGTCACAAATGGTAGGATTCCCTTCTTTCCATTGACTACGTGTGCCTTGTCTTATTCATCCATTCATGTGGATCCATGTCATGTTTCCATAATACTAATAGCATCCTTTCATTTCAAGTTGAAGAACTTTTCTCAGCATTTCTTGGAAGACAGGTCTAGTGGTGATGGACTCCCTCAACTTTTGTTTGCCTGGGAAAGTGCTCATTTGTCCATTTCTAGGACATCTTTGCTAGATGGAGTATTCTTGGTTGGCAGTTACTTTTTTCTTTCAGAACTTGAAAAATATCATTCTGCGCTCTATTAGCCTTTAAGGTTTCTGCTGATAGCATCCTATAGATCATATAGCCTTTCTTCACTCTTTTTCATTTTTCTTCTTTCTCTTCTGACTCTATAATTTCAAAATATTTAAGATCTACTTTCTTAGCAACTTTCAAGTATATAAAACAATCTTGTTCACTATAATCACTATATACATTAGATAACCAAAACTTATTCAACTTGTAAGTAGAAATGTGTACACTTTGACCAAAATTTAATTCAGACTATTTCTTCTGCTTGATCCATTCTATGTTTAATATACTCTATTTCAGTTTTAACTTCATTCATTGTATTCATAAGCACCATAAAATGTTTGTTTCTTTTTTTGAGATTTCCATATCTATTTACTCCTCATTTTGTCTGCATATTATTTTCCAGATATTACTAAAATTTCTGTTTTAAAATGGCTGTCTGGGGAAGCCTTACAAATAGCTGTGAAAAGAAGAGAGGCAAAAAGCAAAGGAGAAAAGGAAAGATATAAATATTTGAATGCAGAGTTCCAAAGAATAGCAAGAAGAGATAAGAAAGCCTTCTTCAGCGATCAATGCAAAGAAATAGAGGAAAACAACAGAATGGGAAGGACTAGAGATCTATTCAAGAAAATCAGAGATACCAAAGGAACATTTCATGCAAAGATGGGCTCGATAAAGGACAGAAATGGGATGGACCTAACAGAAGAAGAAGATATTAAGAAGAGAATGTAAGAACACACAGAAGAACTGTACAAAAAAGAGCTTCACGACCCAGATAATCACAATGGTGTGATCACTGACCTAGAGTCAGACATCCTGGAATGTGAAGTCAAGTGGGCCTTAGAAAGCATCACTATGAACAAAGCTAGTGGAGGTGATGGAATTCCAGTCGAGCTATTCCAAATCCTGAAAGATGATGCTGTGAAAGTGCTACACTCAATATGCCAGCAAATATGGAAAACTCAGCAGTGGCCACAGGACTGGAAAAGGTCAGTTTTCATTCCAATCCCAAAGAAAGGCAATGCCAAAGAATGCTCAAACTAAAACACAATTGTACTCATCTCACACACTAGTAAAGTTATGCTCAAAATTCTCTAAGCCTGGCTTCAGCAATATGTGAGCCATGAATTTCCTGATGTTCAAGCTGGTTTTAGAAAAGACAGAGGAACCAGAGATCAAATTGCCAACATCCGCTGGATCATGGAAAAAGCAAGAGAGTTCCAGAAAAACATCTATTTCTGCCTTACTGACTATGCCAAAGCCTTTGACTATGTGGATCACAATAAACTGTGGAAAATTCTGAAAGAGATGGGAATACCAGACCACCTCAAATGCCTCTTGAGAAATTTGATTGCAGGTCAGGAAGCAACAGTTAGAACTGGACTTCGAACAACAGACTCTTTCCAAATAGGAAAAGGAGTTCGTCAAGGCTGTATATTGTCACCCTGTTTATTTAATTTATATACACAGTACCTCATGAGAAATGCTGGACTGGAAGAAACACAAGCTGGAATCAAGATTGCCAGGAGAAATATCAATAACCTCAGATATGAAGATGATACCACCCTTATGGTAGAAAGTGAAGAGGAACTAAAAGCCTCTTGATGAAAATGAAAGTGGAGAGTGAAAAAGTTGGCTTAAAGCTCAACATTCAGAAAACGAAGATCATGGCATCTGGTCCCATCACTTCATGGGAAATAGATGGGGAAACAGTGGAAACGGTGTCAGACGTTATTTTTCTGGGCTCCAAAATCACTGCAGATGGTGACTACAGCCATGAATTTAAAAGACGCTTACTCCTTGAAAGGAAAGTTATAACCAACCTAGATCACATATTCAAAAGCAGAGAAATTACTTTGCCAATAAAGGTCCATCTAGTCAAGGCTATGGTTTTCCTGTGGTCATGTATGGATGTGAGAGTTGGAATGTGAAGGAGGCTGAGCGCTGAAGAATTGATGATTTTGTATTTTTTTTTTTTATGGAATATTCTAGTAATTGAAGGTTATGATTAACTATACCTTGTTACGTGCAGGGAAAATACCAATTAAATGAGATCTGATTAATTACTAAATCCAGCTTTTCTGTATTCTACTTTGACATAGAAAAAAAAATAAGCTAGTAGTATTGAGAGCTTAAAAATGATATTCCAGGATATTTTATAGCTGTGATGATATCAGCTTTCCTAGTTGCTCTCATGCTTTTTATATATCAAGAGTATACAGAGTATGAGATCTACAATTGAACAGGCAATTCAGCATAGTCATTAAGACCGTGAACTCTGGAGCCAAAATGCCTGGGTTTTTGTGCCTGCCTGGCTTTACCTCTCTCTCTCTCTCTCTCTCTCTCTCTCTCTCTCTTTCTTCTCTCTCTTTTTTTGCAGGGGAAAATGGACAAAGAAAAGGATCAATGAGGGTGGGAGGGAAATGGGAAGAAAGAACGGGAGTGATGGTGGGGTGGAGTATATGTAATTTCTTAACTAATGGCTTTCTGTTTTTAATCACAAAGAACACTTTAAAAAATCATGTTGAATTCATCCTATATTAGGAGGTTTGATCTGGAAATGAAAAGTTCAGGAAACTAAAAGTCCAGTTTGGGTGTCCTCATCTTAGGCACATCTTGGTATTTTGTATTGGTAGGTCTATCTTTACCACAATATTTTTTTAGGACAGGATCACATTTGACACTTCTTCCTCCCTACTACCCAAGTTGTACCAGACCCATAAAATAGTCAATAAACTTTTACAGAGTGAACAAATAAGTCTATTTTTTTAAACTCTCCTGAGTGAACTGAATTTTTAAAGGCTCATAAGTGAATATGTTTTCCTCTTTACTTTGTCTACTACAGCCAGATTGTATGAATGGGGTATTAAAGTCTCCCACTATTATTGTATTGTTGCATATTTCTTCTATCATATTAATTAATGTTTGTCTTAGATATGTCAATGCTCCAATATTGGATGCATATATGTTTATAATTGTTATAACTTCTTTTTGGATTGTTTCTTTAAGTCGTTATGTATAAGCTTGATTGTCTCCTTTTCAGGATCTTTAAAGTAAATTTTATCTGATATGAGTATTGCTACTCCTGTTTTTTTTTTGGTCCATATTTGCGTAGAAAATCTTTTTCCAGCTCTTCATTTTCAGTCAGTATATATCCCCTATTTTAAGGTGGTTCTCTTGTAGACAACAGATATAGAGGTCTAGTTTTTGTATCCATTTGACCCATTTTAGTCTTTTGGTTGTCTCTTGTAAACAAGGTATGTAGCGGTCTTGTTTTTGTATCGATTCGGCCAGTCTTTGTCTGTTGATTAGGGCATTCAGCCCATTAACGTTTAAAGCAATTATTGATAAATAGGATTTAATTTATTGTTTTGGGTTCGAATTTATATACCCTTTTAGTGATTCCTATCTAGAGAATGTCCTTCAGTTTTTGTTGGAGAAATGGTTTAGTAGTGCTAAATTCTCTCAACTTTTGCTTATCTGTAAAGCTTTTGATTTCTCCTTCATATTTGAATGAGATCCTTGCTGGATACAATAATCTAGGCTGTAAGTTATTTTCTTTCATCATTTTAATTATGTCTTGCCATTCCCTCCTGGCTTGGAGAGTTTCTATTGAAAGATCAGCTGTTATCCTTATGGGAATTCCCTTGTGAGTTATTTGATGTTTTTCCCTTGCTGCTTTTAATATTTGTTCTTTATATTTAATTTTTGTTAATTTGATTAATATGTGTCTTGGGGTGTTTCGCCTTGGGTTTATCCTGTTAGGGACCCTCTGGATTTCTTGAACTTGAGTGGTTATTTCCTTCTCCATTTTAGGGAAGTTTTCAACTATTATCTCCTCAAGTATTTCCTCATGGTCTTTCTTTTTATCTTCTTCTTCTGGAACTCCTATGATTTGAATGTTGTAGCGTTTAATGTTATCCTGGAGGTCTCTGAGATTGTCCTCATTTCTTTTGATTCGTTTTTCTTTTTTCTCCTCTGATTCATTTATTTCTAGGATTCTATCTTCTAATTCACTAATCCTATCTTCTGCCTCTGTTATTCTACTATTCGTTGCCTCCAGGGTGTTTTGGATCTCATTTATTGCATTATTCATTATGTGTTGACTCTTTTTTATTTCTTCTAGGTCCTTGTTAAAACTTTCTTGCATCTTCTCAATCCTTGTCTCCAGACTCTTTAACTGTGATTCCATTTTGATTTCAAGATTTTGGATTAATTTCACTATCATTATTCGGAATTCTTTATCAGGAAGATTCCCTATCTCTTCCTCTTTGGTTTGGTTTGGTGGGCATCTATCCTGTTCCTTTAGCTGCTGGGTATTCTTTTGTCTCTTCATTTTGTTAAAATTGCCAAGTTTAGAGTGTCCTTACTATATTCTGATAGTTTATTGAATTCTCTTTATTGAGGCAGTTTACTGGTCTTTTCAATATCTGATCTCTGCCCTGTTACAGAGGGGGTGGAGATGAACACCCAAATTTAAGCCGGCCAGGTTCAGGCACTCGAATAATCCTCAGAAGCACAGACTCGGTTGAGTCTGCGTTTTATGCTCTTCCCAAGTCCAAGTAGCGCAGGTGATGAAGTGTTTAGCGAGCCCAGCTGCTGTGACTTATTGCCTCCCCACCGCTCAGTTTTCTGGGTATACAACCAGCGCACTTTCTCAGGCAGATGTTGACCATCCAGAGCCCCAAGAAGCGTGAGTCAGCACAGAAACCTACTCACAGTTCTGTAGACAGTGTCTCTCTAGGGCTGTGATTGCCTGCCTCTGGCCCTGGCCGCTTGTCACCGGAGTGGTACGGCCTGCAGCCGGCCATCTCTGTGCATTCCTATGTTCCATATGTAGTCCTGGTGGTGTCTTAAGTTAGGGCTAGCTTTTGATGTAGTAGATAACCAACAGTCTGTTTATTTCACTCAGATAGTGCTCGAGATATCCAGGCCAAATCCTTTCTCAAGCGATGCAGGCTGTGCCGCCCTCCTAGCCCAGCCCCCAATTGCTAATAGCAAATGCTGGTGTCCGTGCCGCTTCTCCACAAAAGGAGTTACTGCAGGGCTCGTTTTCTCCTTTTGAAGACAATGAATTGTCTTTCTAAGTGCCTGATGTCCTCTGCCGGCATTCAGAAGTTGTTTTGTAGAATTTATTCAGCATTCAAATGTTCTTTTAATGGATTTGTGGTGGAGAAAATATTCTCCCCGTCCTACTCGTCCACCATCTTAGCACCTCCGAATTGATGCTTTTGAACTGTGGTGTTGGAGAAGACTCTGGAGAGTCCCTTGGACTGCAAGGAGATCCAACCGGTCCATTCTAAAGGAGATCAGCCCTGGGATTTCTTTGGAAGGATTGATGCTAAAGCTGAAACTCCAGTACTTTGGCCACCTCATGTGAAGAGTTGACTCATTGGAGAAGACTCTGATGCAGGGAGGGATTGAGGGCAAGAGGAGAAGGGGACGACAGAGGATGAGATGGCATTACTGACTCGATGGACGTGAGTCTCAGTGAACTCCGGGAGTTGGTGATGGACAGGGAAGACTGGTATGCTGCAATTCATGGGGTCGCAAAGAGTCGGACACGACTGAGTGACTGATCTGATCTGATCTGATCTGTAGCTCATTAAGCTTCTTTACAAAAGCTATTTTGAATTCTTTATTGGCTAAATTGCAGATCTCCATGTCTTTCATAGCACAAGATTACTGTGATCCTTTGGTAGTGTCATTAGTTCCTTCATTTTTCATGTTCTGTAAAATTTTGCATTGCTATCTTCACATTTGAAATAGAAGCCACCTTCAACAAATTTGACTGACTGATTTTGGGTGAGAAATACTTTCCATCTGTCCTGCTAGGGATTCTGATGCTTTCATAGACCTTGTATGGATACACCTGCTCTGTGCTTCTGGCTCCAATATGACAGAATTCATGAGCACATATATCTTTTCTCCATCATGTAACATACCAGGGCAGGTGCTAACAGCCTCCCATTTGATTTCCCAAGGGTAGTGCTACTTGTGGTCTCTCCCTGGCCCACAAACTCTGGCTGGCTTTGTGCACATGCTCAGTATCCATCTGCCAGTGCTGGCTCTCACTGCCTTCAGCAGCAAGCACATAGATCCAGCTACAGGATGGAGGAGAGTGTGGTTGAGGCACATGGAGCCACAGGGTGTGCCTATGAGCCAATGGAGGATGCACAGGCTAAATATCTCTAGGGATGTGTTGGCAGGATTTTTCATGGAATCCATGATGTGGTTAGTAGGGTCTGTTTCCCTGTAATGCCCTCTCAGAATCCTATCTGCTGCTCCCTCAGCCTCTTCCTGCCTCCATCATTTAGCTCACAACTCAGTACTCTGGATAGAGCAAGAGAGAAATGGGCCTCTTTGAGAGCATCCTGTGCTGCTGAGAAGCACAGTACCTCGTCATATGCTCTCACTTTTCCCTGCATTAGAAATCAAGGGTGAGAAAGTCACTCTTGGCACTGAGCTATGCTACCTTGTGGAAAAGATGACATGAATAAATCAAACTATTCTTCTCACCCTCTTCAATGCATTTAAACTTGTATAATTTTTGCTCCAATAGCATGCTGGAACTTCTCCACTGGACTTCTGGACTTCCCCCAAGGCTTTCTTGTCTGTGGGTGATTATCTAAAGCAAGTGTTCTCCAGGGGATCCTAGACTGCAGCTGACAGGGGCTGGAGCCAGCTCATAGGCCACTGCAAGGTCCACAGACAGAACACAGGACAGGACTGTCTGTCCATTATCTGATACATGGGTGGGTAAAATTCCTCCCAGGTCCCTTGGTATGTGGGGCTGGATCCCACAGATCCCACAGAGGCACTTCATCCATGTATGGATGCCAGATTGTTCTTGAGATGGGTATACAAACAAATGACATACTATAGAGCCATCTAGCTGATGTGTCAACTCCCTTTTTCGTCCTTTTAGCATCTTTTTAAAATCTATTTCTTTCTTTCTTTGCCTGCACTGGGTCTTAGTTGTAGCAGATGAGACCTTTAGTTGTGGCATGCAGGATCTGATTCCCTGACCAGGGACAGAACATGAGCCCTGCACTGGGAGTGCAGGGAAGTCCTCTCAACTTCCTTTTAATACCAAAATGCTATGCTATGCTATGCTAAGTCACTTCAGGCGTGTCCGACTCTGTGTGACCCCATAGACGGCAGCCCACTAGGCTTCCCCGTCCCTGGGATTCTCCAGGCAAGAACACTGGAGTGGGTTGCCATTTCCTTCTCCAATGCATGCAAGTGAAAAGAGAAAGTGAAGTCGCTCAGTCATGTCCAACTCTTAGCGACCCCATGGACTGTAGCCTACCAGGCTCCTCTGTCCGTGGGATTTTCCAGGCAAGAGTACTGGAGTGGGGTGCCATTGCCTTCTCCGAGATACTGTTATACTAAAATGGCTGTAGAGATATAATTCATGGACAGTTGTTCGTAAAGTTGGGGCAGACAGGGGAAAATAAATGATGTATGTTATCCAGAGCTTCCCATAAGCCCTGAGAAGAATTTAATCTGTGGCAGTCTTCCAGGAAGACAGTCTTGGAAAACAAACATTGAGCATCTGGCCTGGCCCTGTACTATTTAACTAATTCTTGTACTCTTAATGAAATCAGAAGGTAAGTGAGCAACCCAGTTTCTTTTAGAACAACTTCTGTTCAACAGTGAGTGAGATGAAAGGTGAGCATATTTTTCAGAGCTCAATCATATCCCATCAATAGCTGCAAGCTACAAAGATACAACTCCTTGGGCTAACTAAAGTTCTCCCCATCACTAAGAATAGGAATATCTCACTTTTTTGATGAACAAGCTCTGAACCAAAGCTCTTATGTGGATATAACACATTGCTGCCTGAAAAAGGAGACAAAGAAGGAACCATGAGATTGTGCTCCAGGGGTTTGGGAGGGCTTGTGTTTCGAACAAAGTCTTAAGTAGTCACCTCTGAAAAATCTCCATTTCTGATATGAATTTTGGCCATGCTATCAAGCCAGGTTTTCCTGAGCTCTGGGGTACTTGCGTAGGACTTGGCTAAGCTATAATGGAGATCAATTACATTTTGGGGTCCTTCACATGCTCCTTCATTTGAGCTGTGGCCGTAAGAACAGTATGGATTCTCTTGGTCAAGTCTTTGACTTCTGAGAGAAAAGCAGTTGCCCAATATCAAAATAAACAAAAAAGACATACTTTTCAGTATTATTGGTGTGCTCTAAGACTAAGTAGCCCATCTTGGGGATAACAGAACTTTTACCCCTTGTCATAGATCTCAGCATTTGCTTCCTGGTTCTTGGCATGTGGGCATGCTTAAAGAGTTTTACATTAATTCTTTTAAAAAAGTAGTCTATCTCAGGCTTCAAAGGCAGTGAGTTGATGACAGTATATTCCTAACACATAAAAGCACAAACTCTGGAGCCAGACTACCTGGTTTGAGACCCCACCTCCTCTGCTGTCAATTCGATTGCCATGAAGGTAATCCATATTCACCTTTATTGTTTAATTTTAATTACAATAGTAACCAAAAATTGATATGATACTATGTGCCAAACAGTGGCCTGGGCACTTTACATGTTTTAAACTTTATAACAACAGTATGAATTAAGTACTATTATAATTCATTTTACCAATGGGAAAACAAATGAACACAGCAGTTATGTAGTTTGGACAAAGTTGTGAAGTTGGTAGGTGGTAGAGACAGGACTGACACTCAGGCAGTTGGGCTACAGAGATCATGACCTTAGTCACTCTTCCATCTACCAACTGCTATATGCTTTAATGCGAAAACCATACTGTAGACATTTCCAATTACGCATATAAGAGTTTACGAATCACAGAACACTCTGAAGAGTTTAAAAAGATAATTACTTTCTCTTAAAGCATTGCTTTTGTCCTCAAAACACAAAGTTAGTGTTTCTTCTTTATCAGTCCTATGGCTTCCTATTCACTCCACCAGAGTAATCACAATTATATGTAGGGTTCTGAGAAGAGGAGTAGGGACAGGTACAAGCCTTAGGGAGCTTTTCAATGTGAATACCACCAAAGGTGGAGAAAATTATATTAAAAAGTGTCTTCTTTAAAAATGACTTTAAAAAAATGACTATCCATATGTCCATGTTTGTGTGTGTGTGTGTGTATACATTAGTATGGATTCTTCTTCCCTTCTTATACATTAGGAGAGATTTCATTTACTGGGAGAAAGCTATACATATGTTGTAATAGAGTTTATTGGCAATGATTGCCCTACCAGAAAAAAACTGTCATCTCACAAATGAGTCATGGAAAAGATTTCCTATCAAGGAGGTCTAAAACAGACCCCATTTACTTTGAAAAAGTTGGTAGTCTAACTTTTATATAACATGGAATTAAGCATGGTAAAAATCTAGGAAAATAAACTCTTAGGGTATGAGTAAAAGATGCTAAATGACATAAGCCATTTCTGTGCTCTTGGGATTAGTTGGAGCATATACTGATTTCTGAGAGAACCTAGAACTGGCTGAAAAGCAAACTATCCCAGCCTGAGAATGGCTGGTACTATTCAGTGTTGTTTTTGTGTTGTTGTTGTTGTTTCAGTCTAAGCAATATTCCTATGGGAATATGTTTTTGTACAAAGATTCAGCACATCCCAAACATCAAGTATGCTGTGACTGTGAACTTTTTTTTTTCCAGATTTTACACAAATTTTTAAATTATGCTGAAAGATGACCTTTCCCAAGAAGGGGGATGATTCCTCTGGGAGGAAATGTTCTCTATTGGCAAGGGAATCTTCTTCCCTTGTACATATACATCACTGAAGAACAGAACCTACTCTCCATGCAACAAAACAACACATGGACTTTTACAACGTTTTAGGTTTTAAGTATATAGGTAGGAAAGACTGACGGTATTCAGGGTCGTGGGTTTGGCCTCAGCCATGTTGCCTAAGAACGACAGCCTTGGACGTGGGTTTGCCAATAAGTATCTCTGGCAGGCCCCAGTTAACAGATGATTCTTTAATCTCAGAAAATCATCAAGTACTGAATCCCTTCTGTGCCATTCCTCATCTGCTGGCAAAGGATCAGGCAGCTGTTAGCTACTCTAGTAAAAGTGAAGTTTTGTGAAATTTCCAACTCACTGCTTAATTAGCCAATCTTATAAATGGTAACAACAGTTGGGGAAAAAAAATTTCGTTTCCAAGTAAGGTTAAACATCAAGCCCATAGAAAATTCAAATTATATCATAATTATGTGTACATAGAATAGTCATTCATTCACCCATTCAAGTAATACTGAATATTTACTGTGTACCTGGCAGTCTTCTAGGTGCTAGAGGTACAGGGATGGACTAGACAAAGCCTTGACCTCTGAAGCTCACATTCTGTACACTTCATACTATATAAGTTGTGAATCCAATGCACAGTTTAACTTGAGCAGTGAAACGCCCCTAACAGTGAACATGGTTCTAATTTTACACTTAAAATGAGAACATACCTTCCTAGGTCTGTCACTGTTTGCAAAGTTATTGATAATGAATATACTCCTGAAATCTTGATCCTCCACTTAGTGCTACATCTACTATCAACTGGCTTACAGCAATTATTATCTGTGAAAAGAAGAAATTTTTTTCCAATGTCACTTTTCAAATGTCATTTTTTCAAATGTCTTTTGAATACATGCTGCTTGTTTTCTTCAATGGACAAACTCATAAGCACTCACACAAAATGCTTCTTTTAAAGATTTCACAGCGTTCCATCAAAATCTAGTTTCCTCCTCCATGAGTGGTTTAAATTCTTCTATTGAAACAGCAACTTTAGGGGCTTGCCTGGGGGCTCAGTGGTAAAGAATCTGCCTGCCAATGCAGGAGATATGGGTTCAATCCCTGGTCCAGGAAGATCCCACATGCTGCGAATCAAGTAAATCTGTGTCACAATTATTGAGCCTGCACTCTAAAGCCCGTGAGCTACAACCACTGAGCCCACATGCCGAGGCTACTGAAGCCTGAGCATCCTAGGGCCCATGCTCTGCAACAAGAGGAGCAAATGCAATGAGAAGCTGGCACAACAATGAAAAATAGACCCTGCTTGCCACAACTAGAGAAAGCCTGCACAGCAATGAAGAACCCAGTATGGGCAAAAATAAAGAAAGAAAAATTGTCAAAAGCTACGACATAGCAAATGAAGCAACTGACAAAGAATTAACCTCAAAAATATACAAGCTGCTCATGCACCTCAATTTCAGAAATATAAACTACCCAATCAAAAAATGGGCCAAAGAACTAAACAAACATTTCTCCAAAAGACATACAGATGGTAACAAACACACGAAAAGATGTTCAACATCACTCATTATCAGAGAAATGCAAATCAAATCCAAAATGAGGTACCATCTCATGCCAGTCAGAATGGCTGCTATCAAAAGTCTACAAACAATAAATTCTGGAGAGGGTGCAGAGAAAAGGGAACCTTCTTACAGTGTTGGTGGGAATGCAAACAAGTACAGCCACTATGGAGAACAGTGTGGAGATTCCTTAAAAGACTGGAAATAGAACTGCCATATGACCCAGCAATCCCATTGCTGGGCATACAATCCGAGGAAACCAGAATTGAAAGAGACATGTGTACCCCAATGTTCACTGCAGCACAGTTTTCAATAGCCAGGATATGGAAGCAATCTAGATGTCCATCGGGAGACAAATGGATAAGAAAGCCGTGGTAGGTATACACAATGGAATATTACTCAGCCATAAAAAAGAATGCATTTGAATCAGTTCTACTGAGGTGGATGAACCTGGAGCCTATTATGCAGAGTGCAATAAGTCAGAAAGAAAAACAGCAATACATTATACTAATACATATATATGGACTTTAGAAAGATGGTAGCGATGACCCTATATGCAAGACAGCAAAAGAGACACAGATGTAAAGAACAGTCTTTTGGACTCCATGAAAGAAGGCTAGGGTGGGATGCTTTGAGAGAAGAGCATTGAAACATCTATATTATCATATGTGAAACAGATCGCCAGTCCAGGTTCGATGCATGAGACAGGGTGTTCAGGGCTGGTGCCCTGGGATGACCCAGAGGGATGGGATGGGAGGTGGAAGGGAGTTAAAGATGTGGAGCATTGTACACTTATGTCTGATTCATGTCAATGTATGGCAAAAACCACTACAATACTGTAAAGTAATTAGCCTTCAATTAAAATAAGTAATTAATTTTAAAAAGCTAACGACAAAGTCATATCATAAAAAAGGGAAACAGCAACTTGACTGAAGTTGCAGGATACAAAATTAATACACAGAAATCCCTTGCATTCCTATACAGTAACAATGAAAAATCAGAAAGAGAAATTAAGGAACAACTCCATTCACTACTTCAACCAAAAAGAATAAAATACCTAGGAATCAACCTACCTAACGAGACAAAAGACTGAAATGGAGAAAACTCTAAGACACTGATGAAAAAATCAAAACACAAATAGATGGAGAGATATACCACGTTCTTGGATCACAAGAATCAATATTATGAAAATGATGATACTACCAGAGGCAATGTACAGATTCGTGCAATCCCTATCAAATTCCCAATGGCAGTTTTCACAGAACTAGAAGAAAATATTTTACAATATGTATGGAAACACAACAGGCCCAAAATAGCCAAAGTAATCTTGAAAAAGAAAAATGGAGCTAGAGGAATCAACCTTGCTGACTTCAGACTATACTACAAAGCTACAGTAATCAAGACAGTATGGTATTGGCACAAAACCAGAATTATACATCAATGGAGGTTCCTAGTTTCAAATTTCATTGGGACTTTTCTTGGTTTGATGTGAAAAACTTTTGAAACACCCAGCACATCTAGATCTGAAACCATTTTCATAATCAGTGAACTGATACAATGTTGGTCAGGTATTTACCTTCAATACGTTTGCTAGCAAATAGTTTTAGCAAAGTTGGGAACAAAGGACATTTCTTTGATGGTTTCTAATTTCTTTCCACTAGTCTATCTCAGTGTGTGGACTTTCAGGTCCAGTACCTCAGCCCCTTTCTTTGCTTCTGACTAGGGCCTATTTAAATAGTTTAGGCAGTAGTATATGTTATAGCATATGTACTACATAATGATACCAGTATAATGCCATGTAATGGTGCTTTTAGGCTTCACCTTTGGCTCAGCAGTAAAGAATCTACCTGCAATGCAGCAGATGCAGGAGATGTCTGTTTGATCCCTGGGCTGGAAAAAAAAAAAAAAACCCTGGAGGAAGGCATGGCAACTCCTTTGGCTAGAGAATCCCATGGAGACAGTAGCCTGGCATTCTACAGTCCATAGGGTCACAAAGAGCCCAGACATGACTGAAGCAACTGAGCGTGTATGCATGGTGCTTTTTAATCTCTCAGGCTCATTTTAATGAATGCTTACATGATTCAGGCTTAAGTGTTCGTGGCCAGAAGCTCTACCCCTGATCTGAGAAGCTAGATACTATAGGAATTGTGTGTAAGCTCTTGAGTCCAAGTGCCCTAGATGCAAACTTTGACTTTATCAATTATTCACTGAACGGCTTTGAGAAAGTGAATTAACCCTCCTGTGTCTCACTTTCCTAAGCAATATAGGGATAATAACAATACCTACATTATAGAGCTGTTATGAGGATTTAAAAGATCATACTCACAATATTACTACTTAACCAGGTTACTGAGCATTTAGACATGGTTCTAAGTCTAATGAATTTATTCATTCATTTTATCTGAATATTTGATGTGAGAGAAATTGATGTTTTACCCCAGAAGGATGGACCCTAATGGGGAAGTTCAAAAAAATCAGCACACTCATTGCAGATATGCTTTGGAGGAAGGTGGTGTTCAAGTGACATCTCTATGAAAGCAAATATTAGATACTCTCACATATAATATTAGACCTAGTATCCAAAAATAATTAGAAGATTTTTACAGAAAGCATATACTTCTATCAGATTTTTACATCACTGATGATGTTTCTAAAAAGCTACTGATGGTCGTTTCCTCATTTATAAGCCAGTCTCCAATAAACAACTGCAATGGGACTGACCATGGCAGTAAGGATAGAAATATGACCAAGCATTTCCCATAGCACAGCTGAGGGCAACTGAGCCAAGAACTCCCAACTGTGTTTTAGTTCAGACCTGTTTCATCACACAAGCAAAAACATTATGGAGATGTTGAATAACAACTGCCACATACTAAGTGTCTACTATAAGCTAAGCATTTTGTACCTGGCACTACACACACTACATACACTTTATTTTTAACCCCCATGACAAACCCCACAAGCTGAAACATAGTTGGCCTCATTTTACAGATGAGGCAAATAGTTAAGATGAACTGAGTAAAATCCTCAGGGTCACATATTAAGTAAGTAGCTAAGCTATGATTTAAGTCCAGGTAGGTCTGATTCCAAAGTCCATGTTTCCACTAAACCTTGAGACTTCGCTCATTATTTTTAACTAACTGGGCATGCTGGAGATGAAAAACACAAGTACTTCATTTGTTCCTTAATCATCTTGTTTAATCCTCACCAAAACCATACGAAGTGGGTAGGGATATTTACCAGTATTTTACTTACGAAGCATCTGAGGTGCTAAGAGACTACAGAAGTCCTCGCTAAGGTCACACAGTGTGTGATACTCATGGAATCTGGAATCGATGCTCTTAACACCTATGTTCTCAAGCAGTGTTGTCCAGTAGAAATAGGATATGAGTCACATGTGTAATATTGAATTGTCTAGCAGCCACATTAAAAAGTAAAATGACACAAGTGAATTTTGATTTACTTTACTTAAACCAACATATCCCAAATATCATTTCAACATGTAGTCAATATAAAGTGATTGAGATATTTTACTTCTTTGCACTTCATCTTCAAAAGTCAATGTGTCCTGAATTCAGACTAGCTAAATTTCAAGTGCCAGATGGCCACCTGTGCCTAATAGCTTTGTAATAGACTGGGGAGTTCTAGATATTATTAATGTAGAGAGGATAAAGATTGAACAAAAGAAAGAAAAGCTTTGGTGTTCATTGCCCTACAGATGTGTCCTTAAAAAGGATTTCCTTTTGGTGTACTCAAAGTTGTTTCTTGTCAGAAGATACAAAAGTGCAGAGGCTTTATTCCTGGTTGAGCCAATCTTTGACGTGCACCACTTTAAAACATTATACCAAAATGCAGCACACATGTTTACTCTTCCTTTGAAAAAAGCCAAGGGAAACTAAACAATAGGAAAAACATAAATAATTATCTGAAAACCCATAAAACAGAAATCAATCAACTATCAAGTGCCTACAGTATTCTCCCTATAACTAAGCTGGGTTCTTTTAGGATACACAATCAACATAAGATTAGGGCACCACTCTGGAGAACCCAAGCTAGATAAAAGCATAAAGACCAGCATGTATTAATGAACTACTGAAATGATGACTCATTTCATGATGATGGTCTCAATTTGGGCCATAAAAATGGGAAGGCTAATCTGCATTACTTACTCTTTTGCTTTATATTTAAACAGTTTCTTAGGTTATAAACTTCCAAATGCTAGGAAAATTATATCAAGGATCTATTCAGCAAATAAAGTTAATCTTTTAACAAAATGGAGTATAGATGAAGTGTACACACACAAACATAAACATGTGCATCCTCTACTCATAAAGAGTGCTGAGTAAAATACAGGTTGGCATAGAAAAAGTACAAAAGTGACTAATCCTCAAAACAGGCAAGGGACTGCTACTTTTAGAAACTATTCAGTCTGCTTTGTGGAATATAAGCTGTACATAGAACATAGGCTTATTGCAAATGTCCATGCTGACATGTCTCGGCAAGTGAGTGACTAAGCTACTCCAGAATGGATATTTTCAGGGAGTGTGAAGATAGATTCTTTCAAAATCATTCTCGGGGGAGGAGCTAAGATGGCAGAGGAATAGGACGGGGAGAACACTTTCTCCTCCACAAATTCATCAAAAGAACACTTAAATGCTGAATAAATTCCACAAAACAACTTCTGAATGCCGGCAGAGGACATCAGGCACCCAGAAAAGCAACTTATTGCCTTCTAAAGGAGGTAGGAAAAAATATAAAAGGCAAAAAAGAGACAATAGAGGGAGGGATGGACCTTTGTCCAGGGAAGGGAGTCTTACAAAGAGAGAAGTTTCCAAACAGCAGGAAACCTTCTCACTGCCGAGTCTGTGCCAAGCCTGGGAAGCATGGAGGGCAACATAACAGGGAGGAAAAATAAACAAACAATTAAAACCCACAGATAACGAGCCCTACGATAACTTTCCCAGCAGAGAAGCAGCGCAAACGCCTGCATCCGCCATTAGCAAGTGGGGGCTGGGCAGGGAGGCACAGTGTGGGCTGTATCACTTAGAGTAAGCATCTGGCCTGAAGATCCCGAGCGCTACCTGAATGAAATAATTTGGGCTAGCAAACCAGACTGTGGGATATCTACCACACGAAAAGCCAGCCCTAACCAAAGACACCACTAGGCCCACGCACGGAACAAAGGACTGTACAGAGATAGCCAGCTGCAGACCGTTCCCCTCCAGTGACAGGCAGCCAGAGCCAGAGGGAGGCAATCGCAGCCCCAGAGAGACATTATCTACAAAACTATAAGCAGGCTTCTTTGCTAATTAAGACTTCTTGGGGCTCTGCTCGGCCAACATCCGCCTGAGAAGGTGCCCCAGTTGTACACCTAGAAAACCGAGCAGCGGGGAGGCGATAAGTCACAGAAGCTGAGCTTGCTAAACACCTCATTACCTGCACTGCTGGAATCTGTGAAGGGCACAAAACACAGGCCCAACCGAGCCTGGGCCTCTGAGGACTACCCAAATGCCTGAACTTGAGTGGCTTAGACCTGGGAGGGGCAAGCAGCCCGGGTCTGGCTGCGGATGGTTTCCAGCGGGGAACCTAGAGCCTGAGCAGAGTGGGCAGGGAGGCTACACGTGCCGTGAGAGGGGGCAGGTCCAGTGTGGCTGAGGCACTGCGAGCACATGCAAGTGTTATTTATTTTCAGTGTCCCTCCCTCCCCACAGCGCGCCTGAACAAGTGAGCCTAAAAAAAAAAAAAAAAAGGGTCTCCACCACCACCCCCTTTGTATCAGGGTGGAAATCAGACACCGAAGAGACCAGGAAACAGAAGAAGCTATAACAGAGGGAACCACTATGGAAGCAACAGGCAATAAACTAAAACCCCATGGTTAGTACCAACGACATAGGACAGGGCCTATAGATTTTGAGAAAGAACTAGCCAAAAATGAACTGAACCCACAATACCCACAACAATATTAGAGAAAGTCCTATATATATTTTTATTATTTTTACCATCATTCTTTCTTTCTTTTTTTTTTTTTGTTAATTAAAAAAAAATTTTTTTAATCCTCCAGTACTCCTTTAATTTTCACTTTTATAACTTACTATTACTTTGTAAAAAAAAATAATAATAAAAATAAATAAATAAATAAAAGACCCTTTAACAAAAAAACCAAACATCATATATATAATTTTTATAACTTTTGTGACCCTTTTTTTTTTTTTTTTTTTTCTTTTCTTTTTTTTTTTAACCTTGTATTTTGGAAACTCCAAACTCTGCTTTAGAGTTTTAATTTTAGCTTATTGGTAATTGTTATCAATTTTGTACCTAATTTTTTTTATAACTTTTGTGACTTTTTTTCCCTCTCTCTTTCTATCTCTTCAGCTCTTCTTTAACATTGCATTCCTGAAATTCCAAACTCTAATCTATATCTTTAATTTATGCTTTGTTATCAATTTGTTATTTGTTATCAAATTGTAAGAAATTCGGTATTTGTTATCAATTTGTGCCTATATCTTCTTTATAATTTTTGTGACTTTGTTTTTGGTTTTGTTTTTCTTTCTCTCTTTCTCTCTTCTCTTTTTTGTTCTTTCTATCTTTCTTTTTCTTCTTTTCTTTAACATTGTATGTTTGAAACTCCAAACTCTACATTAGATTTTTAACTTTTGCTTTTTAGTATTTGTTATCATTTTATACCTATATTTTCTTTATAACATTTATGACTCTTCAGTTTCTTTTTCTTTTTCTCCCTTTCTTTTCCTTCTTTTCTTTAACATTGTATTTTTGAAACTTCAAACTCTACTCTAGATTTGTAATTTTTGCTTTTAGGTATTTGTTACCAATTTTGTACCTTTAAGAAACTAATCTTCAGTACCCACTTTTTACTAGGGGGCGAGATTACTGGCTTGACTGTTCTCTCCACCTCCGGACTCTCCTTTTTCTTCACCAGGTCGCCTGTGTCTCCTCTCTAACCCCTCTCTACTCTATCCAATTCTGTGAATTTCTGTGTGTTCCAAATAAAGGAAAACCCTTAGGGAACTGATTACTGACTGGATCTGTCTCTCTCCTTTTCATTCCCTCCTTTTATCCTCCCGACCACCTCTGTCTCCTTCCTCCCTCTTCTCTTCTCTGTATACCTCCGTGAAGATCTCTGAGTGGTCCAGCTGTGGAGTGCACATAAGGAAGTGATTACTCGTTAGCCTACTTTCTCCTCTATTGATTCCACCACATCTCATTCGGGTCACCTCTAACTCCCTCCTCCCTCTTCTCTTCCCCATGTAACGCTATGAACCTCACTGGGTGACCCTCATGGTGGAGAAACTTTTCATCTTTAACCTAGATGTTTTGTCAATGGTGCTGTATAGAAGGAGAAGTTTTGAGAACACTGTAAAAATAAGACCGATAACTGGAGGCAGGAGGCTTAAGTCCAAACCCTGACTTCAGGGAACATTAATTGACAGGAGCTCATCAAATGCCTCCATACCTACACTGAAACCAAGCATCACACAAGGGCCAACAAGTTCCATGGCAAGACATACCAAGCAAATTCTCCATCAACACAGGAACACAGCCCTGAGCTCCAATATACAGGCTATCCAAAGTCACCCCAAAATCATAGACATCTCAACTAATTACTGAAAACTTCATTGCACTCCAGAGAGAAGAAATCCAGCTCCATCCACCAGAACACAGACACAAGCTTCCCTAACCAAGAAAACTTGACAAGCCACCGGTACAAACCCACACATAGTGAGGAAAGCCACAATATAGAGAACCACACAAACTGCCAGAATACAGTAAGGACAAGCCAAACCCAGCAATTTAAACAAGATGAAGAGACAGAAGAATACCCAGTAGGTAAAGGAACAGGATAAATGCCCACCAAACCGAACAAAAGAGGAAGAAATAGCTAATCTACCTGATAAAGAATTCAGAATAATTATAGTGAAATTAATCCAAAATCTGGAAATCAAAATGGAATCACAGATAAATAGCCTGGAGAAAAGCATTGAGAAGATGCAAGAAACGTTTAACAAGGACCTAAAAGAAATAAAAAAGAGTCAATATATAATGAATAATGCAATAAATGAGATCCAAAGCACTCTGGAGGCAACAGATAGTAGAATAACAGAGGCAGAAGATAGGATTAGTGAATTAGAAGATAGAATGGTAGAAATAAATGAAGCAGAGGAGAAAAAAGAAAAATGAATTTAAAGAAATGAGGACAATCTCAGAGACCTCCAGGACAATATTAAACGTAACAACATTCGAATCATAGGAGTCCCAGAAGAAGAAGACAAAAAGAAAGACCATGAGAAAATACTAGAGGAGATAATAGTTGAAAACTTCCCTAAAATGGGGGAGGAAACAATCGCTCAAGTCCAAGAAACCCAGAGCGTCCCTAACAGGATAAACCTAAGGCGAAACACATCAAGACACATATTAATCAATGTAACAAAGATCAAACACAAAGAACAAATATTAAAAGCAGCAAGGGAAAAACAACAAATAACACACAAGGGAATTCCCATAAGGATAACAGCTGATCTTTCAATAGAAACTCTCCAAGCCAGGAGGGATGACAAGACATACTTAAAGTGATGAAAGAAAATAACCTACAGCCCAGATTATTGTACCCAGCAAGGATCTCATTCAAATATGAAGGAGAAATCAAAAGCTTTATAGACAAGCAAAAGCTGAGACAATTCAGCACCACCGAACCAACTCTCGAACAAATACTAAAGGACATTCTCTAGACAGGAAACACAAAAAGGGTATATAAATTCGAACCAAAACCAATAAAGTAAATGGCAACGGGATCATACTTATCAATAATTACCTTAAATGTAAATGAGTTGAATGCCCCAACCAAAAGACAGAGACTGTCCAAATGGATACAAAAACAAGACCCCTACATATGTTGTCTACAAGAGACCCACCTCAAAATAGGGGACACATACAGACGGAAAGTGAAGGGCTGGAAAAAGATTTTCCATGCAAATAGGGACCAAAAGAAAGCAGGAGTAGCAATACTCATATCAGATAAAATAGACTTTAAAACAAAGGTTGTGAAAAGAGACAAAGAAGGTCACTACATAATGATCAAAGGATCAATGCAAGAAGAAGATATAACAACTATAAATATATATGCACCCAACATAGGAGCACCGCAATATGTAAGACAAATACTAACAAGTATGAAAGGAGAAATCAACAGTAACACAATAACAGTGGGAGACTTTAATACCCCACTCACACCAATGGATAGATCAACTAAACAGAAAATCAACAAGGAAACACAAACTTTAAACGATACAATAGACCAGTTAGAACTAATTGATATCTATAGGACATTTCATCCCAAAACAATGAATTTCACCTTTTCTCAAGCGCACACGGAACCTTCTCCAGGATAGACCACATCCTGGGCCATAAATCTAGCCTTGGTAAGTTCAGAAAAATTGAAATCATTCCAAGCATCTTTTCTGACCACAATGCAGTAAGATTAGATCTCAATAACAGGAGAAAAACTATTAAAAATTCCAACATATGCAGGCTGAACAACACACTGCTGAATAACCAACAAATCATAGAAGAAATCAAAAAAGAAATCAAAATCTGAATAGAAATGAATGAAAATGAAAACACAACAACCCAAAACCTGTGGGACACTGTAAAAGCAGTCCTAAGGGGAAAGTTCAAAGCAATACAGGCATACCTCAAGAAAGAAGAAAAAAGTCAAATAAATAACCTAACTCTACACCTGAAGCAGAGCTGGTGATGGATAGGGAGGCCTGGCATGCTGCAGTTCATGGGGTCGCAAAGAGTCGGACACGACTGAGCGACTGATCTGATCTGATTTGACACCTGAAGCAACTAGAAAAGGAAGAAATGAAGAACCCCAAGGTTAGTAGAAGGAAAGAAATCTTAAAAATTAGGGCAGAAATAAATGCAGAAGAAACAAAAGAGACCATAGCAAAAATCAACAAAGCCAAAAGCTGGTTCTTTGAAAGGGTAAATAAAATGGACAAACCATTAGCCAGACTCATCAAGAAACAAAGGGAGAAAAATCAAATCCATAAAATTAGAAATGAAAATGGAGAGATCACAACAGACAACACAGAAATACAAAGGATCGTAAGAGACTACTATCAGCAATTATATGGCAATAAAATGGACAACGTGGAAGAAATGGACAAATTCTTAGAAAAGTACAACTTTCCAAAACTGGAGCAGGAAGAAATAGAAACTCTTAACAGACCCATTACAAGCATGGAAATTGAAACTGTAATCAGAAATCTTCCAGCAAACAAAAGCCCAGGCCCAGACGGCTTCACAGCTGAATTCTACCAAAAATTTAGAGAAGAGCTAACACCTATCCTACTCAAACTGTTCCAGAAAATTGCAGAGGAAGGCAAACTTCCAAACTCATTCTATGAGGCCACCATCACCCTAATACCAAAACTGGACAAAGATGCCACAAAAAAGAAAACTACAGACCAATATCCCTCATGAACATAGATGCAAAAATCCTTAACAAAATTCTAGCAATCAGAATCCAACAACACATTAAAAAGATCATACACCATGACCAAGTGGGCTTTATCCCAGGAATGCAAGGATTCTTCAATATCTGCAAATCAATCAACGTAATACACCACATTAACAAATTGAAAAATAAAAACCATATGATTATATCAATAGATGCAGAGAAAGCCTTTGACAAAGTTCAAGATCCATTTATGATAAAAAGTCTCCAGAAAGCAGGAATAGAAGGAAAATACCTCAACATAATAAAAGCTATATATGACAAACCCATAGCAAACATTATCCTCAATGGTGAAAAATTGAAAGCATTTCCTCTAAAGTTAGGAACAAGACAAGGATGTCCACTTTCACCATTACTATTCAACATAGTTTCGGAAGTTTTGGCCACAGCAATCAGAGCAGAAAAAGAAATAAAAGGAATCCAAATTGGAAAAGAAGAAGTAAAACTCTGACTGTTTGCAGATGACATGATCCTCTACATAGAAAACCCTAAAGACTCCACCAGAAAATAACGAGAACTAATCAATGAATATAGTAAAGTTGCAGGATATAAAATCAACACACAGAAATCCCTTGCATTCCTGTGCACTAATAATGAGAAAATAGAGAAATTAAGGAAACAATTCCATTCACCATTGCAATGAAAAGAACAAAATATTTAGGGATATATCTACTGAAAGAAACTAAAGACCTATATATAGAAAACTATAAAACACTGGTGAAAGAAATCAAAGAGGACACTAATAGATGGAGAAATATACCATGTTCATGGATTTGTAGAATCAATATAGTGAAAATGAGTATACTACCCAAAGCAATTTATAGATTCAATGCAATCCCCATCAAGCTACCATTGCAATCCCCATCAAGCTTCACAGAACTAGAACAAATAATTTCTCAATTTGTATGGAAATACAAAAAACCTCGAATAGCCAAAGCTATCTTGAGAAAGAAGAATGGAACTGGAGGAATCAACCTGCCTGACTTCAGGCTCTACTACAAAGCCACAGTCATCAAGACAGTATGGTACTGGCACAAAGACAGAAATATAGATCAATGGAACAAAATAGAAAGCCCAGAGATAAATCCACGCACATATGGACACCTTATCTTTGACAAAGGAGGCAAGAATATACAATGGATTAAAGACAATCTCTTTAATAAGTGGTGCTGGGAAAACTGGTCAAACACTTGTAAAAGAATGAAACTAGAACACTTTATAACACCATACACAAAAATAAACTCAAAATGGATTAAAGATCTAAACATAAGATCAGAAACTATAAAACTCCTAGAGGAGAACCTAGGCAAAACACTCTCTGACATACATCACAACAAGATCCTCTGTGTATGACCCACCTCCCAGAATATTGGAAATAAAAACAAAAATAAACAAATGGGACCTAATTAAACTTAAAAGCTTCTGCACAACAAAGGAAACTATAAGCAAGGTGAAAAGACAGCCTTCAGAATGGGAGAAAATAATAGCAAATGAAGCAACAGGTAAACAACTAATCTCAAAAATATACAAGCAACTCCTACAGCTCAATTTCAGAAAAATAAATGACCCAATCAAAAAATGGGCTAAAGAACTAAATAGACATTTCTCCAAAGAAGACGTACAGATGACTAACAAACACATCAAAAGATGCTCAAAATCACTCATTATCAGAGAAATGCAAATCAAAACCACTATGAGGTACCATTTCACTCCAGTCAGAATGGCTGTGATCCAAAAGTCTACAAGCAATAAATGCTGGAGAGGGTGTGGAGAAAAGGGAACCCTCTTACACTGTTGGTGGGAATGCAAACTAGTGCAGCCACTATGGAGAACAGTATGGAGATTCTTCAAAAAACTGGGAATAGAACTGCCTTATGATCCAGCAATCCCACTGCTGGGCATACACACTGAGAAAACCAGAATTGAAAGAGACACGTGTACCCCAATGTTCATAGCAGCACTGTTTATACTAGCCAGGACTCAGAAGCAACCTAGATGTCCATCAGCAGATGAATGGATAAAGAAAGCAGTGGTACATATACACAATGGAGTATTACTCATCCATTAAAAAGAATACATTTGAATCAGTTCTAATGAGGTGGATGGAACTGGAGCCTATTATACAGAGTGAAGTAAGCCAGAAAGAAAAACACCAATACAGTATACTAATGCATATATATGGAATTTAGAAAGATGGTAACAATAAAGCTGTATACGAGACAGCAAAAGAGACACTGATGTATAGAACAGTCTTTTGGACTCTGGGAGAGGGGGATGGTGGGATGATTTCGGAGAATAGCATTGAAATATGTATAATATCATATTTGAAACGAGTCTCCAGTCCAGGTTCGATGCCTGATACTGGATGCTTGGGGCTGGTGCACTGGGACGACGCAGAGGGATGGTATGGGGAGGAAGGATGGAGGAGGGTTCAGGATGGGGAACACATGTATGCCTGTGGCGGATTCATTTTGATGTATGGCAAAAGCAATACAATATTGTAAATTTAAGCAAAATAAAATTAAAAACAAAAAAAAAAATCATTCTCAAGAATATTGGATTTAAACCCATATTATAGGAATCAATGTAAGGCTAGGGCCTAATTTCAATATTATTTTTCAGAAATATTGAATTTAAGCCCATATGTTAGGAATCTATCTTCTTTTTATCACCTTAACACTACATACAGTGCTTATTACTGTTTATGGGTCTTCATCTATTAATGAACATTTAATATATGTTTTCTAGCTGGCATTGAAAAAATCTCATCAATGGTTTCATCAGATTAAATAAATCTTGTTGGGAAAGATACTCCTGTATGAAAATACAGGACAGGAAGGAACAGAGGGAGAGTAGTTAATCTGCTATAGGAAGCCTTCTATCTATCAGTTCTCTGAGTGGGCAATCACCAAAATTATCAATGACCTTGTAATGCCAATTCCAATGGACTCCCTTTGCACCTTATCTTGTTAGGCCACTCTGTATTGCATAATAATGCTGATACTCTCTTCTCCTTTGGCTTCTTTCTTGCCTTTCTTCCTATTTCTGTGACTGCTCCCTTTCATCTCCTCCATAGACTCCTCTTCCAACCCCTTCTAGGTTGCTTTTCTCCAACATACTGCTCTTAACTTTTTGTTGTTGTTCTTGCTCTTCCAGTGGAACTTAAACGACTCCCATGGCTCCAACTGCCACTGGTATGCTGATGATCTCCCTAACTCACTCCATTCCAGCTAAACTGAACTTTCAGTTCCCAGCATTTCAAGCTCTATCCCTTCTCGCTAAAATGTTTTTCCTTGAGCTTTCCAAATGGCTGGCCCCTTTTCATATTTCAGGTCTCATTTTAGAAGTGACAAATCCAGATTCCAACTATATGACATTCTGGAAAAGGCAAGACTGGGGAGACAGTAAAAAGACTGTAGATTTCCAGGGGTGATGGGGAAGGGAGTGGTGAATTGATGGGGATTTTTAGGGCAGTTAAAATACTTTGTTTGATACCAAGATGGGTACATGCCACTTGTCCAAACCCATGGGATATGCACCAAGAATGAGCCTTAATGTGCACTGTGCACCTTGTTTAGTTGCTAAGTCGTGTCTGACTCTTTTGCAACCACATGGGCTTTACCCTGCCAGGCTCCTTTGTCCATGGGCTTTCCCAGGCAAGAATACTGGAGTCAGTAGCCATTTCCTTCTCCAGGGGATCTTCCAAGCCCAGGGATCGAACCTGCATCTCCTGCATTGGCAGATGAGTTGTTTTTACCACAGAGCCACCAGGGAAGCCCATGTGCAAGATTATTATGTGTCAATGTAAGGTCATCAGTTGTAATGAACGCAGCACTCTGCTGGCAGATGTTGATAATGCGGGAAATGGTATGTATCTATGTGGGGGTGGGAATATATAGGGAATTTCTGTATTTCCCAATGGATTTTGCTGTGAATTTAAAATTGGTTTCAAAACATAAAGTCTTAATTTAAAAAGTGAAAATATACAAATAAGTGACAAACCCATCAAAAGTAGTTCCCACAAATCATTATCTTCTATCTCACCGCCTTGTTTCCTTCCAAGAACTTGTTCCAATTACTATTTTATTTACTTATTTACTTTCTATACCCCTCTCACCACTGAAAGCTTCATGAGAGCAGAGATTATGCTTCCGTACTACATTTAAGGAGATTTTCTCCTCCCTGCAACAATTTTCTTAATAAAAATCTAATTATGTTGCTTTCATGCTCCCTGACACCTAAAACATGAAATCCAACTCCTAGACATGAGGACACAGTCATCTGGTCCCCACTGACCTCTTCAAGTCTATCTCAGTTGCTGAGTCCAGACTGAATCCTAACTTGAGTGCTGCAGAGAAATGTTGCTCAATTAGTGTTTCCTGTCCTTCCATTTACCCTCAGTTCTCTGGAGGCTTCCTTTATCCTAATGGTATTTCTGATGCGCATCAATGTGTGCTTTCCTCTACTGGACAATAAGTCTTCATACTGTATCCTCGACACAAAGTCTGACACCAGGAATTGCCCATCTGGTCACTGTTCATTAAATGAGTTATTTCTGAATCACTTTCTCTTAGTTTCTTGTCATATCTTTCTACTGAACTCAGTTTTTCATTTATTTCTTTACTCACAAAATTGCATTAAAGAATGGCAATTTAAAAATAAACCTTCAAAATCAACTACTTTCTCTGTCCATTTACAACAATAAGTTGCCATGCTGCTGCTGCTGCTGCTGCTAAGTCGCTTCAGTCGTGTCCGACTCTGTGCGACCCCATAGATGGAAGCTCACCAGGCTCCCCTGTCCCTGGGATCCTCCAGGCAAGAACACTGGAATGGGTTGCCATTTCCTTCTCCAATGAATGAAAGTGAAAAGTGAAAGTGAAGTCGCTCAGTTGTGTCCAACTCTCAGCGACCCCATGGACTGGAGCCCACCAGGCTCCTCTGTCCATGGGATTCTCCAGGCAAAAGTACTGGGGTGGGGTGCCATTGCCTTCCCCAAAGTTGCCATACAAATAATGATAAAAACGTTGCTCAGCTAGCCTATTCCACAAATCAGTTAACTGCATTTCTCTTGCTGGAGTTATACATACCAGCGTGGAGGCCTAGACTGTAATTTCCATAATTTTAACTTCATCTTGGTTTCTGATGCTTTTAATTCTTTTTAAAATCTCTCAAAAATAAACCAGAAATAAATCTTTGCTATCTGTTTGAGTCATATTTATTCCTAAAAGCCTAGTCTGAAGTTTTAGTTTACATGAGGTAAATGGCCTGAAATTTTGGAGTCCCCAGATACAATTAGCACTAAAAGGAAGGCCTTCTGATCACTAGCTACCAGAGGATTGAAAAAAAGACTCTGATAGGGCCATAACTCCTGCAGCTGAGACAGTCCATGTCCTTGCACCCTTGGCGCCACCAGGGTCCCCACAACCCAAGTACCTGCATTTCCTTCACATTCAACCCTCACTGGAGCAGAGCTACCACAAGCAAAAAAAAAAAAAAAAGTCTTCCGTCTATGCATGTGGGATCACTTCAGTTGTTTCCAGCTCTTTGCAACCCTGTGGGCTGTGGCCTGCCAGGCTTCTCTGTCGGGGGATTCTCCAGACAAGAATATTGGGGTCCAATACTGGTTGCCATATGCTTCTAGAGCACTATATTTCCTGCTGCCCTAGCCACCAACTCCCCTGAGTACCTGGTGCTGCCAGAACCCCTGCAACCCAAGCAGCTGCACTACCTCCACAACTGGCACTCACTGGGGCAGAACCCAAAACCTCCAGGGCTGCCTCAGGAGCATGCCTCCAGATCAAACACCAGTGGATGACCCACATGCAGAGGTGGAAATAAAACCACAATTGAAACCCAGGGCTGAGCCAAAACCTTCCCACCAGCTATAAAAGCTGCAGACTAAACCCACACAATCAACTAGGCAGATTCTGTGTCTACAGAATATATAAAAGGACAATGAGAGCTCCCACACAAAAAAATGTACTAGTTCTGATAGCTGTGTACATTGGAGGCAAGAACACACAGGAGTAGGATCAGATTACAATCTGAGCTACCTCCACAGCAGGTCCAGAGACCAGCACGGTGTTGGGGGGCACCCTAGGGAGGTGAGGTGAACTGTGACTCCCAGCAAGGAAAACAACTCTGACAGCAGTGGCTCAAGAAAAGCATTTATTATTCTTATGTTTTGACTTGTTCTGGAGTTTCTTTTGGATTTTTTTTTTTCTTTTCCTTTTTTATTCCTTTTCCCGCCCCCTGTGTTGTAGTTGTGATTTTATTGGCACTATGAAATCAAATTAAGCTTTAGAGTTCTGGTTTTTTTTTTTTTTTTTTTTTTTCAATAACACGTTTTGTTATTATAAACCTTTGTTTCTATGTTGGGCTTTTGCAGTCCTGTGAAGTTTTCCTTTTTTTTTTTTTTTTTCCTTTTTGCCTTTCCTCTTCCTTATCTCTTTAATTTTAATTTTTTAAACCTATTATTGTTTTTCCTAAAATTATTCCTTTATTTGCTTTTCCTATAGTTCTTCTCCCTTTGCAGTTAATCTTTAATGTATATAAATCTTCTTTATCTACCTCTATTTAATTTTGCAAATCTAGTCTTTCTTTCCATCCCTCTCAACATATGTGTTAGTTTTTTTTTTTTCATTGATTATTCCCCACGTGGAACCTTGCTTTAGTTTTGTTTTGCAGTTTTTGCTTTAGTTAGCTTTTTTCTTTTTTTCTTTTTAATTTTTTAAAGCTGTTTTTATTTATTTATTTTTAAAATTCATTTATTTTAGTTGGAGCCTAATTATCTTACAATATTGTAGTGGTTTTGCCATACATTGACATGACTCAGCCATGGGTGTACATGTGTTCCAAGATTTTTCTTCACAGTTACATAAATTTTTGATTTCCTTTGTGTGATGGATCAATCTATTGTACTTTATTTTGTTAGACTGTTTTGATTTTGCTTATGGGTGTATATATATGTATATATATATAAGTGTGTATATTCCCTTATCTTAATTAATATTTGCCTGATTTTGTAACTGCCATTTGTCTGAGGTTCATCTTTGGTTGCTCATTCTTGGATATTTTTTTAATCTCACTTAATGCCATAACCTGCTTATTTAACTTCTATGCAGAGTACATCATGAGAAATGCTGGGCTAGAAGAAGCACAAGCTGGAATCAAGATTGCCAGGAGAAATATCAATAACCTCAGATATGCAGATGACACCACCCTTATGGCAGAAAGTGAAGAGGAACTAAAAAGCCTCTTGATGAAGGTGAAAGAGGAGAGTGAAAAAGTTGGCTTAAAGCTCAACATTCAGAAAATGAAGATCATGGTATCTGGTCCCATCACTTCATGGGAAATAGATGGGGAAACAGTGGAAACAGTGACAGACTTTATATTTTTGAGCTCCAAAATCACTGCAGATGATGACTGTACCCATGAAATTAAAAGACACTTACTCCATGGAAGAACAGTTATGATCAACCTAGATAGCATATTGAAAAGCAGAGACATTCCTTTGCCAACAAAGGTCTGTCTAGTCAAGGCTATGGTTTTTCCAGTGGTCATGTATGGCTGTGAGAGTTGGACTGTGAAGAAACTGAGCTCCAAAGAATTGATGCTTTTGAACTGTGGTGTTGGAGAAGACTCTGGAGAGTCCCTTGGACTGCAAGGAGATCAAGCCAGTCCATTCTGAAGGAGATCAGCCCTGGGATTTCTTTGGAAGGGATGATGCTACAGCTGAAACTTCAGTACTTTGGCCACCTCATGCAAAGTGTTGACTCATTGGAAAAGACTCTGATGCTGAGAGGGGTTGGGGGCAGGAGGAGAAGGGGACGACAGAGGATGAGATGGCTGGATGGCATCCCTGACTCGATGGACGTGAGTCTGAGTGAACTCCAGGAGTTGGTGATGGACAGGGAGGCCTGGCGTGCTGCAGTTCATGGGGTCGCAAAGAGTCGGACACGACTGAGTGACTGAACTGAACTGAAATGAATGCCATAACAAACCACTTGTGGAATTTTCACTCCTTACCAGAGATTAAGCCCTGAGCCTTCGGAGTGGGAGCACTGACTCCAAGACTCTAGATGACCAGAGAACTAACCCTAGGTAGTATCAAATGGTGAGAAATCCCACAAAGGACAACACATGAATACAAGACCCAGCATCACCCAACCACTAGTAACACGCAGTGCAGGATGCTTCATCTCCACAAATAAAACAAAACTACAAACCAAATCAGCAGCAGCAGGATTCCAACCTCATTCAGCCTTGCTCAAGAGAGGAAATTCAACAAACAAAAAAATACTCAGCACAAATTTCACCCTATATGAAGATTACACAAACCACTGGACCAACTTTAGGAGGGCAGAAAGCAAAAGGAAGAAAGAACTCAACCTTGAAACCTGGGAAACGGAGACCTCAAACACAATAAGTTTAAAAGAAAATAATGAAAAGGCAGACAAATAATGCACAAATGAAGGAACAAACTAGAAACGCAGAAAGTCCAAATAAACGAAGAGGAAATAGACAAACTACCTGAAAAATATAGAAAAAAGATACTAAAGATGATCAAAAACCTTGAGAACAGAATGGAGAAAATGCAAGAATCAACTAACAAAGACCTAGAAGAATTAAAGCATAAATATACAGAGATGAACGACACAATTACTGAAATCAAAAATACTCTAGCAGGAATTAATAGTAGAATATCTGAAGCAGAAGAAGGGATCAGTTAGCTGGAAGATAAAGTGGTGGAAATAACTGCTGAAGAGCAGAATAAAGTAAAAAGAATAAAAAGAACTGAGCATAGTCTCAGAGACATCTGGAACAATGTTAAATGCACCAACATTAGAATTATTGGGGTCCCAGAAGGAGAGAAAAAGAAAGGTTATGAGAAAAGTTTTTAAGAGATTATAATTGAAACTTTCCACAACATGGAAAAGAAAATGGCCAATCAAGTCCAAGAAGTGCAAAGAGTCCCATACAGGGTAAACCCAATGAGAAACATGCCAAGACACATACGAATCAAACTAACAAAGACTAAACACAAAGAATATTAAAAGCAGCAAGGGAGAAGCAACAAGTAACACACAAGGGAAACTGCATATGTTTAACAGCTGATCTTTCAGCAGAAACTGTGCAGGCCAGAAGGGAATGGCATGATATATTTAAAGTAATGAAACAGAAAAATCTACAGCTAAGATTACCCTACGTGTCAAGGATCTTATTCAAAATTGATGGAGAAATCAAAAACTTTTCAAACAACCAGAAGTTAAGAGAATTCAATACCACCAAACCAGCTTTACAACAAATGTTACAGGGACTATATAGTCAGGAAATACAAGAGAAGAAAAAAAGATCTACAGAAACAAACCCCAAACAATTAAGACAATGACATTAGGAACATATCAGTAATTACTTTAAGTGCAAATGGATTCATTGCTCCAACCAAAAGACAGACTAGCTGAATGGATACAAAAACAAGACCTATGTATATGCTGTCTACAAGAAACCCACTTTATACCTAAAGACACATATAGACCGAAAGTGAGAGGATGGAAAAATATATTCCATGCAAATGGAAAGCAAAATAAAGCTATGGTAGCAATCCTCATATCAGACAAAGTAGACCTTAAAATATAGAATATTACAGGAAATAAGGAAGGACACTACATAATGATCAAGGGATCAATCCAAGAGGAAGACAAAACAATTGCAAATATCTATGCACCCAACATAGGAGCACCTCAATACATAAGATAAGCACTAACAGATATAAAAGGAGAATTTGACAGTAACACAATAATAGTAGGAGACTAACACCCCACTCACACCAACGGACAGATCATCAAAACAGAAAAGTAACAATGAAATACAAGTCTTAAATGATACATTAGATGAAATGGGTCTCATTGATATCTTCAGGACATTCCATCCAAATGCAGAAGAATACACCTATTTCTCAAGTGCACATGAAACAGTCTCCAGGATTTGACCACATCTCGGGTCAAAAATGAAACCTCAGTAAATTTAAGAAAATTGAAATCGTATCAAGTATCTTTTCTGACCATGCTATGAGATGAGATGAGGTTTTTTCAGAAGAAAAAAATCTGTAAAAAACACAAACAGATGGAGATTGAACAACACGTTCCTAAATAACCAACAGGTTACTGAAGAAATCAAAAGGGAAATCAAAAAATTTCAGAAACAAATGACAATGAAAACACGGCAACTCAAAATGAATGGGATGCAGCAAAAGCAGTTCTAAGAGGGAAGTTGATAGCAACACAATCCTACCTCAAGAAATAAGAAAAACATCAAATAGACAACCTAACTTTACACCTAAAACAACTGGGAAAAGAACAAAAAAACTGAAAATTAGTAGAAGGAAAGAAATCAAAAGATCTGAGCAGAAATAAATGAAAAAGAAAGGAAAGAAACAATAATCAAGATTAATAAAACTAAAATCTGGTTCTTTGAGAAGATAACAAAATTGACAAACCCTTAGCCAGACTCATCAAGAAAAAAAGAGAGAAGAATCAAATCAACAAAGTTAGAAATGAAGGAGAGGTTACAACAGATGATGCAGAAATACAAAGGATTATAAGAGACTATTACAGACAACTATATGGCAATAAAATGGATAAACTGGAAGAAAAGGACAGATTCTTAGAAAAGTTCAATCTTCCATGACTGAACCAGGAAGAAATAGAAATTATGAACAGCCCAATTACAAGCACTGAAATTGAAAGTGTGATCAAAAATCTCCCAAAAAACAAAAGCCCAGGACCTGATGGCTTCACAGGAGAACTCTATCAAACATTTACAAAGAGCTAATGCCTATCTTTCTAAAACTCTTTCAAAAAATTGCAGAGAAAGGAACACTTCCAAACTCATTCTATGAGACCACCATCACCCTGATACCAGAACCTGACAAAGACAACACCAAAAAAGAAAACTACAGGCCAATAACACTGATGAACATAGATTCAAAAATCCTCAACAAAATTTTAGCAAACAGAATTCAATAACACATTAAAAAGCTCATACACCATGATCAAGTTGGGTTTATTCCAGAGATGCAAGGATTCATCAACATAGGCAAATCAATCAATGTGAAATACCATATTAACTAATGGAAAGATAGAAACTGCATAATCTGAATAGATGCAGAAAAAGCCTTTAACAAATTTCAGCACCCATTTATGATTAAAACTCTTTGAAAAATGGGCATAGAACGAACCTACCTCAACGTAGTAAAGGTCATATATGATAAAACTGTAGTAAACATTATTCTCAATAGTGAAAACTGAAAACATTCCCCCTAAGATCAGGAACGAGACAAGGGGGTCCACGTTTACCACTATTCAACATAGTTTTGGAAGTCCTACCTACAGGAATCAGAAAAGAAAAAGAAATAACAGGAATCCAGATGGAAAAGAAGAAGTAAAGCTCTCACTGTTTGCAGGTGACATGGTAATGTACATAGAAAACTCAAAAGATATAATCAGAAAATTAATAGACCTAACCAAAGGTAAAAATAATACATTTGAATCAGTTCTAATGAGGTGGGTGGAACTGGAGCCTATTATACAGAGCAAAGTAAGCCAGAAAGAAAAACACAAATACAGTATACTAATGCATATATATGGAATTTAGAAAGATGGTAACAATAAACCTGTATCAGATCAGATCAGATCAGATCAGTCGCTCAGTCGTATCCGACTCTTTGCGACCCCATGAACCGCAGCACGCCAGGCCTCCCTGTCCATCACCAGCTCCCGGAGGTCACTCAGACTCGCATCCATCGAGTCAGTGATGCCATCCAGCCATCTCATCCTCTGTCGTCCCCTTCTCCTCCTGCCCTCAATCCCTCCCAGCATCAGAGTCTTCTCCAATGAGTCAACTCTTCTCATGAGGTGGCCAAAATACTGGAGTTTCAGCTTTAGCATCATTCCTTCTAAAGAAATTTCAGGATTGATCTCCTTCAGAATGGACTGGTTGGATCTTCTTGTAGTCCAAGGGACTCTCAAGAGTCTTCTCCAACACCACAGTTCAAAAGCATCAATTCTTCGGCGCTCAGCCTTCTTCACAGTCCAGCTCTCACATCCATACATGACCACAGGAAAGACCATAGCCTTGACTAGGCGAACCTTTGTTGGTAAAGTGATGTCTCTGCTTTTGAATATGCTATCTAGGTTGGTCATAACTTTCCTTCCAAGAAGCAAGCGTCTTTTAATTTCATGGCTGCAGTCACCATCTGCAGTGATTTTGGAGCCCAGAAAAACAAAGTCTGACACTGTTTCCACTGTTTCCCCATCTATTTCCCATGTAGTGATGGGACCAGATGCCATGATCTTCGTTTTCTGAATGTTGAGCTTTAAGCCAACCTTTTCACTGTATACGAGACAGCAAAAGAGACAAAGATGTATAGAACAGTCTTTTGGACTCTGGGAGAGGGAGAGGGTGGGATGATTGGGGAGAATGGCATTGAAATATGCATAATATCATATTTGAAACGAGTTGCCAGTCCTGGTTCGATGCCTGATATCGGATGCCTAGGGCTGGTGCACTGGGAGGACCCAGAGGGATGGTATGGGAAGGGAGGAGGGAGGAGGGTTCAGGATGGGAAACACATGTATACCTGTGGCAGATTCATTTTGATGTAAGGCAAAACCAATAAAATATTGTGCTGCTGCTGCTACTAAGTCGCTTCAGTCGTATCCGACTCTGTGTGACCCCATAGACGGCAGCCCAACAGGCTCCCTGTCCCTGAGATTGTCCAGGCAAGAACACTGGAGTGGGTTGCTATTTCCTTCTCCAATGCATGAAAGTGAAAAGTGAAAGTGAAGTCGCTCAGTCATGTCTGACTTCTAGCGAACCCATGGACTGCAGCCTACCAGGCCCCTCCGTCCATGGGATTTTCCAGGCAAGAGTACTGGAGTGGATTGCCATTGCCTTAAAGTTAAGTAAAATAAAATTTAAAAAAGAGAAAATTAATAGACCTAATCAGTGAGTTTAGCAAAGTTGCAGGATACAAAATCAATACTCAGAAATCATTTGCATTTCTATATACTAACAAAGAAAAATCAGAAAAAGAAATTAAGGAATCAATCCCATTCACCATTGCAACAGAAAGAATTAAATATCTAGCAATAAACTACCTAAGGAAGCAAAAGAACTGTACACAGAAAATTATAAGGCACTGCTGAAAGAAATCAAAGATGGCATAAACAGATGGAAGGATATTCCATGTTCCTGGGAAGGAGGAATCAATATTGTGAAAGTGACTATACTACCAAACGCAATCTATAGATTCAGTGTGATCCCTATCAAATTACCAATGGCACTTTTCACAGAACTAGAACAAAATATTTCACCATTCGTATGGAAACACATAATGACCCTGAATAGCCAAAGCAATACTGAGAAAGAAGAACACAACTGGAGGCATCAACTTTCCCGATTTCAAATTATACTACAAAGCTGCAGTCATCAAGACGGTATGTTACTGGTAGAAAAACAGAAATATAGACCAATGGAACAAGATAGAAATCCCAGAAATAAACCCATGCACCTATGGGTACCTTATTTTTGACAAAGGAGGTAAGAATATACAATGGGGTAGAGACAGCCTCTTCAATGAATGGTGTTGGGAAAACTGGACAGCTCCATGTAAAAGAATGAAATTAGAACACTTCCTAACAGCACACACAAAGATAAACTCAAAATGGATTAAAGACCTAAATGTAAGACCAGAAACTATAAAACTCTTAGAGGAAAACAGAGGCAGAACACTCAATGACATAAATCAAAGCCAGATCCTCTGACCCAGCTCCTAGAGTAATGGAAATAAAAACAAAAGTGAACAAGTGGGACCTGATTAAACTTAAAAGACTTTGCACAGCAAAGGGTACTATAAGCAAGGTGAAAAGACAACCCTCAGAATGAGAGAAAATAATGGCAAATGAAACAACAGACACAGGATTAATTTCCAAAATATACAAGTAGCACATACAACTCAATACTAGAAAAACAAACAACCCAATCAAAAAGTGGGGAAAAGAGCAAAACAGATATTTCTCCAAAGAAGACATACAGATGGCTAACAAACACATGAAAAGATACTCAACATTGCTTATTATTAGAGAAATGCAAATCAAAACTACAATGAGATATCACCTCATACTGGTCAGAATGACCATCATCAAAAAGTCTACAAACAACGAATACTGGAGAGCTTATGGAGAAAAGGGAATGCTCTTGCACTGCTGGCAGGAATGTAAATTGATACAGCCACTATGGCAGACGGTATGGAGATTCCTTTAAAAACTATGAATAAAACGGTCGTATGACCCAGCAGTCCCACTCCTAGGTGTATATCCTGAGGAAACCAAAACTGAAAAGATGCATGTATCCCATTGTTCACTGCAGCATTCTTTACAATAGCTACAACATGGAAGGAACCTAGATGTCCATAGACAGATGAATGGATAAAGAAGTTGTCATACATATACACAATAGAATATTACTCAGTCATAAAAAGGAACACATTTGAGTCAGCTCTGATGAAGTGGATGAACCTAGAGCCTATTACACAGAGTGAAGTAAGTCAGAAAGAGAAAGATAAATATCGTATACTGACACATATATATGGAATCTAGAAAAATGATACTGAAAAATTTATTTGCAGGGTAGCACGGAGAAACAGACATGGAGAATAGACTTATGGATGTGGGAGGAGGGGAGGATAGGGTGAGATGTATGAGAGTAACATGGAAACTTACATTACCATATGTAGATAGCCAACAGGAATTTGCTGTTGTCTCAGGAAACTCAAACAGGGGCTTTGTATCAACCTAGAGGGGTGGGAGGGGCGGGAGATGGGACGGAGGTTCTAAAGGGAGGAGATATATGTATACCTATGGCTGATTCATGTTGAAGTTTGATAGACAATGATAAGAATCTGTAAAGCTGCTGCTGCTGCTAAGTCGATTCAGTCGTGTCCGACTCTGTGCGACCTCATAGATGGCAGCCCACCAGGCTCCCCCGTCCCTGGGATTCTCCAGGCAAGAACACTGGAGTGGGTTGCCAATTCCTCCTCCAATGCATAAAAGTGAAAAGTAAAAGTGAAGTCTCTCAGTCGTCTCCGACTCTTAGCGACCCCATGGACTGCAGCCTACCAGGCTCCTCCATCCGTGGAATTTTCCCGGCAAGAGTATTGGAGTGGGGTGCCATTGCCTTCTCTGTCTGTAAAGCAATTATCCTTTAATTAAAAAAAAATTAGAATGAGATCTAAAAAAAAAAAAAAAAAAAAATATGAAACTTGTAACAGATTTATTGGCAACGTTGGTAGACAGAATCCCGGAATGGTGCTCCATCTTTCTGGCTATTTCCTTGTCTACTTTTAAAAAAAAAAAAAAAAATGGGGTAGTGTATAGAAGCATGGGCTCATGATAATTGGCAAGATCTGAATCCTGATCTGCTACCAGCTAGCTACGTGACATTAAGTTCCCTATGAGCTTCACTTCTCTCACTTTAAATTGGGAAAATATAGAGACTTCCCTGGTGGTCCATTGGTTAAGACTCCACACTGGCAACGTGAGGGGCCTAGGTTCAAATCCTAGTCAAGGAACTAGATCCCACATGCTGCAACTAAGAGTTTCATGCCACGATGAAAAGATTCTGCATCCCGAGAAGATCAAACATCATGAGAGCTGCAACTAAGACCCATGGAGCTACATAAGTAAAAAAAAAAAAAAAAAAATTTAATGGGAAAAATAACAGCATCTACATCGCAAAGCTAGTGTGAGAATTAAAGGTCAGTTCTCATTTGTACTTTTAATTTGATTGAGGTTTAATTTACATACAACAAAACTTACCTATTTTAAATTTATCATTAAATTATTTTTAGTAAATTTACGGAGTTGTCCACTTATTACAATCTAGTCATTCCCATCATCTCAAAAAGATCCGTGGTGCCCATCTGCAGTCCCCTTTTCTACCTCCAGTCCGACAATAAAAAATGAGATAATATTTCTAAATCACTTAGGATAGTGCCTGTCATCTACCAAGAGATATATCTTACATAAATAAAAAATGTCTGAACAGGAGGAAGAAATACAACGCAAACCATGAAACCAAATGTCTTATTTACTGGCATAATAAAAAATGAATTTGGGTTGCATTTTAATCAGAACAAACTTAATACTTCATATAAAGATACTGCAGCTTTTTTCTGATTAGTATCTAATTTAGTTTTCCGTTATAAGCCTCTTTGATAGCACAGTCTTGGTTTCCACAGTAAATCTGGAGGCCTGAGCAATTAACTGAATTACTTTGAGAAGGGGAAAGAAAAAATAAATCTATGTAACTCAGATGAAAAGCCAGCAAGAGTTTACACTTTTGACTTCTCCTACTACTGTTACCTCACATTATGGTTATATGGGCTCCCCTGGTATCTGAGCTCCTAAAGAATTCTCCTGCAATGTGGGAAACCTGGGTTGAACTTCTCAGTTTGGAAGATCCCCTGGAGGAGGAAATGGCAACCCACTCCAGCATTCTTGCCTAGAGAATCCCAGGGACAGAGGAGCCTGTTGGGCTACAGTCCATGTGGTCCCAAAGAGTCAGACACGACTGAGCAAATAAGCAAAGCACATAGTTATACAGTGTTTATTCAAAGCTCTCTAACATCCATTATCTCATTGTACACCTTCAACAACCCTGCAAGATAACTGCTTTCAATTTCTTCTTCTTCAATTTTTTAATCCTAGCAATGATGATTTCTACTGAGAGGCAAGCATCTGAGTAAAACCAATAAGCACCTGACAAGGGAAGCCAGCCAGCCAGCCTGCCTGGACAACTTCTGGCTTCACAAGACACCTATTTTCAACGGGTATTTGGATAAACGGACATAATCATGCTGCTGCTGCTGCTAAGTCGCTTCAGTCATGTCCGACTCTGTGTGACCCCATAGATGGCAGCCCACCAGGCTTCCCGTCCCTGGGATTCTCCTGGCAAGAACACTGGAGTGGGTTGCCATTTCCTTCTCTAATGCATGAAAGTGAAGTCGCTTAGTCCTGTCTGACTCTAGCGACCCCACAGACTGCAGCCTATCAGGCTCCTCCATCCATGGGATTTTCTAGGCAAAAGTACTGGAGTGGGGTGCCATTGCCTTCTCCCCATTACCTACTGAGCCACCAGCAAAGCTCTAGCTGGCAACTCTGTAACTGATTACTGTTGTGATCCATGCTAGAGCTTTGCTGGTGGTGGTACCTTCTGAGCCACCAACACCACCACGAAAGCTCTAGCATGGATCACAGCAGTAATCAGTTACAGAATTGGCAGTCTCCTCAGAGCCTCTAAATCTAGGAATGGACAACTAAGCAATGTTGCCTAAACGGAGGGGTGACAGGGAGGAAAGAGTTCATGGCTTTTGTCTTTATGTCCAACTTACTAATGACCATGGGTATTTGTGGTTTTCAATGATTATAAAATACTGACTGTCAGGAAGAAAGATGCTAAAATCGGGTCAAATTAATTTGTTTCAAAAATAAAGCAAGGGGTAAGTTCCAAGCCCCCCCCCCCCCCCCTTTTGGGATGCACTTCAGCTCAGTGGGGCTTTCCCAGAAGTCACTGCGTTTCCGGTCTCCATTGTCTCCAGTCTGGCACAGGGTGGCTTGAAGGCGCCATCTTCCCTGCCTGGTGCCTTCGCACTTCTCAGCAAAAGGAGGCTGGTGTCTCCTTCCAGCCCCCCACCTACGTCCTGCTGTCCTCCCCTGAGCCATCTTTGATCCATCCTCTCACCCACCTGGTGCCCTGAGACCACTTCACAGGTCTGTAAAAGCAGTGGAACTCTCGATCGGTCACCGGCCCAGTTCTAGTTGACAGCCCTTCTGCCATTTTTTGGTGGTGCCTGTCTCCATTTGCCAGTCCCAGTCAGAGAATCAAGATGAAGGTGGGGGACGTGGGTGAAGAAGACAGGGAAAGTGGGCAGAACTCTTCTGAAGAAGATAAAATGCAGAAGGTTAGCCTCTGTGATGTGCCTTCTGAAGATTTAAAAAAAAACCTGGCTAACACTAAAAGAGCTCCATGACAGAGAGCTAGGCAGACTTCAGGGGAAAGTAACCAGTTTGAGGAAAGAGCGATTGTCAGATGGGAGGAGGACAGGCTCCATATTCAGAATTAAAGAGTTGGTGGAGCAAGGGAGAGCCCTTAATGACACTATTCATGACCTGCGAGTTCAGTTAAATGCCAAAATATGTGATGGCTGTACAGTAAATGAAATGTACAGAAATACGCTACAGCAAGAATTTTATGATATCCAACAACAAAATCTGAAGTTTATTGGTGAGCTCACAGCAGAAAGGAATAAATTAAGAGAAGAAAACAAGCAGCTTTTGGCTAGGCTCAAGAGGAAACAGCAACAATTTCACTGTTATTTTACTGATAGTGATGACGACTTCATCCCTGGGTCTAGAAAGAGAGAGTCAGTTACTTCGATCAGGCTCCTCCCCCGGACCTGAGAGGCATGTGGCTGTCAAACTGATAACACAAATGAAAACCAAACAGATGAAATCTAGAGGGAAGAAGAAACAGCCACACAGTTCCGAGCTTCAGGTTCCATTGTACAGTCAGGACGTCTTTGAGGTGCCAGAGAGCCCTCAGGAGAAGATTTCCTCTAGCAGCACTAAGACTATCACAATAAGCAGTGGCAGTCAGAAGTCATCTAGCACTGTTCTTTCAGCATCTACACTCGGCCCTCAGACAGTGTTTGGATTTCAAGATGACTCCAGCCTTCATGATGCCAGGCTTGGCCATCCACAAAGCAAATCCATTTTCACACAGAGGACCTCCCCACTGAGGATCTCCACACCAAAGCATGGAACTGAGAATGATTTGCCTTGGACCCTTTCCATTATTTCTCCAGAAGAAGAGCTACCTACTGAAATATTATCTGAAACGTCAGAGGAAAGTATGATTGACTACAGCAAAAGCATATTTTCTCCTATTACACAGAGAGATGAAAACACCACTTTACATCTATTTCCTTTTGACTATACTTCAAGCTCTAATGTGCAAAGACCATCATTTGGTGTTTTTCGTGTTTCAATGAGAGAGAGCAGTAGCCAGACACCTTGCAGTGAACAGTCCACAGCAAGGAAGGATACGAGTGGACCTACAGGTGCAGCCCATGATGCTGATAAGCCACAAGATGAGACTCAGGCTGGCACTCAGGGTCTTCAATAAAGAGAAAAGTCAAGATACAGTTAGAGAAAGGGTGGGAGTAGCTATCGCTCCATCTCTCTCTCAAGGAGACTGCTTTTCCTTTCCAAGAGGACAGTCTTTCTATCAATTCAGACTATTTAACATTTGTATTCAGACTATGTAACTGACAATTCTGACTTTGATTCTACCTCCCAGAATATAATATACAGGCAATAAAAAGTTGGGCAAATGACTGAGGCTTTGAAACAGTGACTTATTGCCAGTTAATACAATTCAGCTACAAAGAAAGAAACTTAGTTTTCAGAATCCCTCTACTTCTATATAAAAGTGTATAGATTATCAACTTTTTGTTGAAATTAAGCTGCTAGTGTCTATGAGTCAGTCTGTGCCCTGCTAAGTTAGTTTAGTTGTGTGCTAGTTTTTGCAACACTGTGGACTGTAGCCTGCCAGGCTCCTCTATCCCTGGGATTCTCTAGAAGAATATGGCAGTGGGTTGTCATGCCCTCCTCCTGGGTATCTTCCCATCCTTCGAGTCTCTTAGACTCTTGCATTGGCCGGTGAGTTCTTTATTACTGGTGCCACCTTGGAAGCCCTTTTGAGTCAATGAGAAGGCTTAAAAAAAAAAAATAAAGCCAAGAGAACACCTAAAAGGCCTGGACTGTAACAGTTCATCCCTATAATACTTGTGAAATACTTACTGGACTTGACAAGGTAACTACAATACTTACACTGAGAAAGATTCAGAAGCAGATATTTTTCAGAGTAAAATGAGTATGACTTTCCAGATACCATACAGCATGACTTAAATTACAAAAGAGAACATGTGACACAGATTGTATACTAGTTATTAAAATTTCCTTTTAAAAATCAAAAAGCAAGAGCAGAAGAAGGAAAAACCTCATTAAGAAAGACCAACTATTTAGCAAGCACGGGCAACATTTGCAAGAGGAGGAGAACTTTTCGAGAAACAAAGCAGTTATGGTTTTATCTGTAACATAATGCAGCCAGTTGCTTGTCACTGGTTATCACAGTGTGTCTGTGTGTGTGTGTGTGTGTGTGTGTGTGTGTGTGTGTGTGTCTGCCTGTGCGTGTGTGCACATGTATATTGAATGGAGGAGGGGAGAGCTAGTCAGCAATGCGTGTCCCTCTCCTTCCTTTCTTCTGTCCTCCCCCTACCACCCTCCTTACTTTCCCTGGGCCATGGTGGTATTCAACTACTTTTTTCTTTACAGTTTTTTTTTTTTCCTTATTCCTCTGTGTCCTTGGACGTGTAGAAAAAGCAAAGTTATTGAATGAATTCATATGCCATAAAAGTCACCCTTTAAAATAGAGTACAATACAGTAGTTTATATGGTATATTTAAAAACTTGTAAAACCATCACCACAGTTTTAGAATATTTTCATCACCCTTTAAAAAAGCCCATACATAATAGCAGTCACTTTCTACATTCCCCCACTTTTTCGCTTGTGGGGAGACTAAATAAGCTGTTGTTGTGGTTATTAATTTGATTCAATATCTCTTGGAGTGAAGTACCACCAGGGTTGAATATTTTCTCCCTTTACATATTTCTTTCCCAAAACGTGGAAGCTTATAACATAGCATCAATAGTTTTTGACTTTTACTCTAAATCATACATTGTAAGTAGTTGAAGGTTGTAGTTATTTAAGACTGTTTTATTAATGTACTTTAGAATTCATATCTAGCTTTTGATGTGTTTCAATCTCTCTGGCAAGTTAACTGTCAACTTATTTTATGTTTCTATACCCTACATTATTACAAAAATATTTAAAATAATATTTACTAAAAACAATGGAAAAGAAGTAAAATTTACTGTATTATGATTTGACTTTTGCTGTAAATCATACATTCTAAGTACTTGATTCTAGTAATTTAAAACTTTTATTAATGTACTTTAGAATTAGTTATTCATATCTAACATTTGATGCGTTTCAATTTCTGGCAAGTTAACTGTCAATTTATTTTATGTTTTTATACCCTGTATTATTAGAAAAAGTATTTAATATTTACTAAAAACTAAATAGAAAATAAGTAACATATAACTACTGTATTATACTGATCAAAACTGGCGCTTTTATGTTCTTCATGCTGTTTACTTTTTTAAAAAGTATTTATTTATTTATTATTTGGCTTCCTGGGGGTCTTAGGTGCAGCATGGAGATCTGTTTCCCTGTTCAGAGATTGAATCCAGGATCTCTGCTTTGCCAGTGCAGAGTCTTAGCCACAGGGAATTTCCCAGGGATTTTGTTTGTTTGTTTTGTTTTTTGGGGGGTGTTTTTTTGTGTTTTATTTTTTTTTTTTTTAGCAAAAGTAAAAAAAGAAAGGGGGAAGGAACTGTGTAAACAAGTGTGGTACTGGGAAAGAGTTAACCTTCTGATTGTACTTCCAGAGGACATGCAGTTTACGAAAACCCTTTGCTTGTATTCTATCATATATAGTAAAGAGGAAATGGTAAATTGTAAATAATACAATTTATACATCAAGGTAAAGAGAACAGAGTCTGGAAAAGAACCTGACAGCATACAAAACTGGATAATGGTCCCGTGAAGATAGGAACAGCATTGCTTACTCTCAAAGAACCCTTCCTGTCTTTTTGTTTGCATTTGATTTTGTAAATCCTGGGTCAAATAAAAGCCACAATGTTAAATATGACTTTTGGTTATTGTTATTTTTTTCTGTTTACCTTGGTCATTTAATGTATTCTATGCTCTGCATGAAAAAATACTTTAGCACTTCTAAAACTATTGCCTGACCTTAGAAACTAATTTTTTTGTTTTTAAAAAAAAATCCTGTCATTAAAAAGAAATTTTGAGAACCTTATTTCTATTTATAAGGCCTTGTGTTGAGGGCTGACTTTCAACATATCAAAGCGGGAGAGCTGCTCTGCTACATGCAAAACTCCAACCCAGAAGCAGGTCATTTAGGAATGGTTTAGCACCAGGTTCCCCCAGGTTCCCCACAATTGAGTGCTGCAGTGTTGGGCGAGGGGGCTGCTGCCTTTTTTGGTCGTGCCCGTGTTCCAGGATGAAGAGTTCTCTGTCCTGGACCTGGTCCCAACACGTGGAGGGGCGTGCCATGCCATGACCTAAGGGACCTGGGCAGTGGGGATGGTGGGGGACTGGCTATCTGAGGCCAACCAAGTCTCCCATGGCACTGCCAGAAACTAATTTTTAAATAAAATTATTTCAAAGGCTCAAATCTGTATGATGGAAATAAATCTATTTTAAGTTAAAATATAGGAATATTCTAAGGTCAAAGTCTACCAGCTACTGTCCCCATGCCCAACAAAAATCAGCGAGAGAGGAATGCTAAAACTTAAGTCCTTGACATCTCCCTTCCCAGATCTAGCCTATGTAGTTTGCCCATTCCACCGATTAGCCATGCAGTCACTTAGATGCAGTCAATCACAAAGGAAGTCAATCATGTATAGTCACTGCAAGGACTGATGCTAAACCTCAATCTCCAGTACTTTTGCCACCTAATGCAAAGAACTGACTCATTGGCAAAGACCCTGATGCTGGGCAAGGTTGAAGGCAGGAGGAGAAGGGGACATCAGAGGATGAGGTGGTTGGATGGCATCACCAACTCAACGGACATGAGTGTGAGCAAGCTCCAGGGGATGATGATTGACAGGGAAGCCTGGCATGCTGCAGTCCCTTGAGTGGCAAAGAGTCAGACACAACTGAGCAACTGAACAAAAGCACTTAGTGGGAAACCACCTCTCAGATCTACTCTTCCCCCATCCTCACCTCTAGTGTTCTGTTCAGGTCCTTATCGCCTCGCTCTTATAGGTCACGTCTGTGTGTGTGTGTGCTGTGTGCTAACTTGCTTCAGTCATGTCTGACTCTGCAACCTACTGGACTGCAGCCTGCCAGGCTTCTCTGTCCATGTGGATTCTCAGGCAAGGGTACTGGAGTGGGTTGCCACACACTCCTTCAGGGGATCTTCCTGACCCAGGGATTGAACCCTCTTCTCCTGCATCTCTTGCTTTGGCAGGCAGGTTCTTTACCACTAGCGACACCTAGAAAGCCCTTGAGTACCCATAGCACTTGACAGATTTCCTCTACTGTAGCAAATAATAAAGAGGTTTGTGGGCATGTCCATTTCTCCCACTGGATTCAGGTTTCTCTAGGCCAGAGACTGTTCGGGGTGATTGCAGAATTTCTACCTAGAAGGAGCATAGGGCCAGCAATCTGATTGGAAGGGACAACAACCAACGGATTCTGGGTTTATTTGTGGTGTCTGGAGGGAATACACCACGTAGCACCACAGAGAATATAAAGATGGATGTAGCCTGATCAGTCTGGGTTTAATTGACTCATAGGTTCTTTGCTCTTCAGCAAGTGCTTTTCTTCTAGAAATTTTGTGGGGTGCACTCAAGGTAGTGCTGTTTATGCAAGAGACCTGTGATGGGATCCTCTGAATTTAACCTAAGGCAGAGTAGCAAGGTTCTGGGTGAGTCTCCATCAATTTCCTGAAACCCACTGACCTTTACATCTTCACACTTGACAGTAGTGGTTTAAATTGACTCTTTTAAAAAATATATATTTTATTGGGTTATAATTTACCATGCTGTCTTAGTTTCAAGTGTACAGCAAAGTGAACCAGTTATACATATATGCATTCTTTTTAGCTTATTATCCCGTGTAGGCCATTACAGAGTATTGAGTAGAGTTCCGTGTACTGTACAGTAGGTCCCTACTAGCTTTCTATTTTATATATAGTAAAGTATATTTGTCAATCTCAATTTTCAATTTTATCCCTCCCCTTACCTCCCAGTAACCATGTCTGTAACTCTTTTTGTTTTGTAGATAAGTTCATTTGTAGCCTTTTATTTTTTATATTCCACATATAAGCAATATTATATGATATTTTCTTTTCTCTTTATGACTTCCTTCACTCTGTATGACAGTCTTCAGGTCCATCCATGTCTCTGCAAATGGCACAGTTTCATACCTTTTTATGGTTGAGTAATATTCCATTCTATACACGTGTCACATCTTCTTTATCTATTCCTCTGTTGATGGACATTTAGGTTGCTTCCATATCTTGGCTATTGTGAGTAGTGCTGCAATAAATACTGGGATGTATGTATCTTTTTGAATTATGGTTTTCTCCAGCTATTTGCCCAGGAATGGGATTGCTGGATCGCAGAAGCAATAAGGATACTTTCATGAGCCAGATGGTAACATACATAGTAAAAGTGTTTAGAAGATCTGGTGGTCTAAGATGAATCATCAAGACTTCCTTCATTCTTGCCTAAAGGGAAGAAGGTGGGGGAAGGATGATTTGAGGTTTTGGCACTCAGGGACAGAGTCAGCCTCTAGGCAAATTGTGGGCTCCACCATCAGATCCCAGGGGCCTGGAGGCTGATTTATCCCTGGGCTCTGCTACAAAGAGCACATGGCAGGGGTCCTGGCGACCCTACTCTCTCTTTCTCTTCCCTTGAGAGCATTCAATATCCCCTTCAGAGACTCCATGGCCTCACTCCCTTCAGGACACAAACCCTTCCTCAATGGAATTGACCCTCTTCTGCTTTCTGACTCTTTGGAGGAAGGGCCCCTGTGCCTCGTTGTTAATCCAAGGCTCTTCCTTCGGCCTCAGATTGGGGTGCTGTCATTGTGGCCACTAGCCCAGGTTTCAGCCAGGAACTCTGCCACCTTCGCACTGTACTCTCCACCATGGAGGTAAGCCCTGTTCAGGTCCTGTCCCCTTTCCGGGCCCAGCTATGACCAGTCTACACACCATCAAGCCCAGCTTTCCACAGCCCCATCTGTGCTGGTGCCTCAGGGCTCAGGACTCTTCAGTTTAAAGATTCAAATACATCATTTGCATGTTAGTTGCCTGAAGCTTCTGGCCCTGAAAAGTCTCCATTGTTTGTCTAGAATGTGTTGGATAGTTACTATTTACATTTGAACACAGAAATTTCTAGTCCCTCAAGCTTCTTTGTCTCTTCTCTGCCCCCTCTATCCAAGGTGCCTCTCTCTGGTGGGAGCTCTTTGCATAACTGTGACACTGCTCCCAGGCATCAGTGTGCTAATTTGCACTTCCCAGAGGTCACTTTGCCTATCAGGCTGTTTGACATTTCCTTCAGCAAGCAAGGAATGGAAGTCTCACTATTCAAGTGGAAAACACCAGGCTTGGGGGAGGGCAGGGGAGCAGCAACACCTATCTTGGTTTGAAAGTGAAAGTGAAGTCCCTCAGTCATGTGAAAGTGAAAGTGAAGTTCCTCAGTCATGTCCAACTCTTTGCGACCCCATGGACTGTAGCCTACCAGGCTCCTCTGTCCATGGACTTTTCCAGGCAAGAGTACTGGAGTGGGTTGCCATTCCCTTCTCCAGGGGATCTTCCTGACCCAGGGATAGAACCTGGGTCTCCCACATTGCAGGCAGATGCTTTCCCTTCTGAGCCACCAGGGAAGCTAGTTCCCTAAGGAAATGACACCATATCACCCACAGCTCCTTACCTGGATTGCCCTTTCTCACTCTGCTACTTAAAGCAGCCTGACTGCAGCTAGACCACTTGGTGGGTCGCATTCCTGGTGCTGGGCCATGGTTGTGGGCATTCTGGCCCAGCCTCCCCAATTCTCAGTCACAGAAACCAGGACCAGAACTTGATTCCTTTGCATCCTCACTTCTCAGGATAGTATCAAGCCTTGCAGATTTGATTAGGTTTGCTTTATGACACAATGCATAGTTGGTATTTGTAAATGTTCCATGAGAGTTTGAGGAACAATTCTCCAATTATGGAGCCCAGTGTTGTGTGTGTGTTCATTATATCAAGTCTGTGGGTTGTGTTGGTCAAATCCATGCACTTGCTGAGGTCTTTTTTTTTTTTTCTTATTGAACCTTCCAGTCACTGAGACATGTTAAAATCTCCCACTATGATACTCTGATGGTGGATCTATCAAGCTCTCCTTATAATTCTGTTCATTTTTTACTTTACAAAGATACATTTTTGAAGCTATTTCAACAGAGGCATGCAAATCTAGAACTGTTATAGCTTCATAGTGAACCACTGAGGGCTTCCTCAATGTTAAAGAATCTGGCACTACTGGTAAAGAATCTGGCTGCCAATGCAGATTCATGGATTTGATCCCTGGGTTGGGAAGATCCCCTGGAGGAGGGCATGGCAACTTACTCCAGTATTCTTGTCTGGAGAATCCCATGGACAGAGGAGCCTGGTGAGCTACAGTTCAAAGGGTCACAAACAACTGGATACGACTGATGGACTGAGCACATAGAGAACCAAGTTATTAATCACTAAGATGTAATTTTCATTAATGTATGAATGCTTTTGGCCTCAGGGTCTGTTTTGACTAATATTAGTCTAACTTCACAAGCTTGCTTTTGGTTAGTAGTGTGTACCTTGTATGTTTCCACACATCCTTACTTTCCTATCTCTGCTATTATGTTTTAGATGTGCTCTTGGAAGCAACATACAGTACAAATTTCTTTCTTTTCTATCCCATAGGCAATCATTGTCTTTTAACTGTAGAGTTTAGTTCTAGTATGTTTAAATTTATCTCTACCATCTGGTTTTGTGCTTTCTGTTGGTCGCATTTTTTTCTGTTTCTTTTTATTGTCTCCTCTTTTGATTTCTTTTAAAGGTTTTCTGTGTGTGGCCAGGAGGCTCTTCATTGCAAAAGCATGTCATATTTTTTGTAAAATATGCATACCACAGGCTTTCTTGTCAGGATTAAATGAGATGAAGAAACTCATATGAAATATTTATCCAGTGCCTAACACAGAGTTAGTGGAGGTGATGGAATTCCAGTGGAGCTAGTCCAAGTCCTGAATGATGATGCTGTGAAAGTACTACACTCAATATGCCAGCAAATTTGGAAAACTCAGCAGTGGCCACAAGATTGGAAAAGGTCAGTTTTCATCCCAATCCCAAAGAAAGGCAATGCCAAGGAGTGCTCAAACTACCGAACAATTGCACTCATCTCACACGTTAGTAAAGTAATGCTCAAAATTCTCCAAGCCAGGCTTCAGCAATATGTGAACCGAGAACTTCCTGATGTTCAAGCTGGTAGTTGTTAGAAAAGGCAGAGGAACCAGAGATCAAATTGCCAACATCCGCTGGATCATGGAAAAAGCAAGAGAATTCCAGAAAAACATCTATTTCTGCTTTATTGACTATGCCAAAGCCTTTGACTGTGTGGATCACAATAAACTATGGAAAATTCTGAAAGAGATGGGAATACCAGACCACCTGATCTGCCTCTTAAGAACTGATCTGCCTCTTAAGAAATCTGTATGCAGGTCAGGAAGCAACAGTTATAACTGGTCATGGAACAACAGACTGGTTCCAAATAGGAAAAGGAGTACGTCAAGGCTGCATATTGTCACCATGTTTATTTAACTTATATGCAGAGTACATCATGAGAAATGCTGGACTGGAAGAAACACAAGTTGGAATCAAGATTGCCGGGAGAAATATCAATAACCTCAGATATGCAGATGACACGACTCTTATGGCAGAAAGTGAAGAGGGGCTAAAAAGCCTCTTGATGAAAGTGAAAGTGGAGAGTGAAAAGGTTGGCTTAAAGCTCAACATTCAGAAAACGAAGATCATGGCATCTGGTCCCATCACTGCATGGGAAATAGATGGGGAAACAGTGGAAACAGTGTCAGACTTTGTTTTTCTGGGCTCCAAAATCACTGCAGATGGTGACTGCAGCCATGAAATTAAAAGACGCTTGCTCCTTGGAAGGAAAGTTATGACCAACCTAGATAGCATATTCAAAAGCAGAGACATCACTTTGCCAACAAAGGTTCGCCTAGTCAAGGCTATGGTCTTTCCTGTGGTCATGTATGGATGTGAGAGCTGGACTGTGAAGAAGGCTGAGCGCCGAAGAATTGATGCTTTTGAACTGTGGTGTTGGAGAAGACTCTTGAGAGTCCCTTGGACTGCGAGAAGATCCAACCAGTCCATTCTGAAGGAGATCAATCCTGGTATTTCTTTAGAAGGAATGATGCTAAAGCTGAAACTCCAGTATTTTGGCCACCTCATGCGAAGAGTTGACTCATTGGAGAAGACTCTGATGCTGGGAGGGATTGAGGGCAGGAGGAGAAGGGGACGACAGAGGATGAGATGGCTGGATGGCATCACTGACTCGATGGATGCGAGTCTGAGTGACCTCCGGGAGCTGGTGATGGACAGGGAGGCCTGGCGTGCTGCGGTTCATGGGGTCGCAAAGAGTCGGACACGACTGAGCGACTGATCTGATCTGATCTGATCTAACACAGAGTAAGCACAGCTAAATGGGAAGTATTATTAGAGGTTCCAGTACTCGTTCATCTTTAGTTTTCCCTTGTCTCTTGCAGTTCCACTTCTGTTGTGCTCCTTTCTGCTGACAATATCCCGTTTGTTTTCAGTCTGTTTTCTTTCATTTCTCCTTTCCAGGCTTTTGATTTCCTGTTTCTGTTCACTCTTCAATCCCTAAGGCAGCTCCATGGTGAAGCCCTTTGGGGAGAGGCCTGTGTGCTGCGGCTCTGGGGCACAGTAGGTGTGGGAGAAGACAGTGTCACCTTGACTGAATCCCATTCCACAGGTGATGGAGGTCCTGCCCAACACAGGGGTGCATTTGCATGTCATTCTAGGCTGACCACAGTGAAACTGAATCTGCTGCAATCATCAGTTTCTATGAAATGGGTATAAGACCACAAAACCCACCAGCCAAGGAACAGTTTAATTCCTTATGTCTCTTCCTAGAGAAGATGGCCGGATCCTGGCTGACTGCTCTTAAGAAGTTGTCCCGCGGTGAGAGTGTGGCTGTCACCACACTAAGAATTTGAATATGTACTAAGCAAAGCCTGGAAAGAGGAACCATTTGCACCCAAATGGTTGGTCAGAAGAAAACTTTGTCATCATTGTTGTAACAAAACCGCAACTAAATTTAGCAAGCTACATATTTTGTGCGTGTGCCTGTGTGTGTGTGTGATGCCTGGAGAAAATAACACATTATGTTTCCAAAAGTGAAAACTTCCCAGACCAAAAAGAAATCCTTCTTCTCACCTGGTATTTGATTGCCATGATGATTCCTCACTCCCCTTACTTCATATCTCTGCTTTTTCTGTATCCTGTGTTCAGTTCAGTCATTCAGTCATGTCGGCTTCCCAGTCCATCACCAACTCCTGGAGCTTGCTCAAAGTCATGTCCATAAAGTCGGGAATGCCATCCAACCATCTCATCCTCTGTCATCCTCTTCTCCTCCTGCCTTCAATCTTCCCCAGTGTCAGACTTTTTCCAATGAGTCAATTCTTCGTATCAGGTGGCCAAACCATTGGAGTTTCAGTTTCAGCATCAGTCCTTCCAATGAATATTCAGGACTCATTTCCTTTAAGTTTGACTGATTTGATCTCCTTGCAGTCCAACGAAGAGTCTTCTTCACCACCACAGTTCAAAAGCATCAATTCTTCGGCACTGAGCTTTCTTCATGGTCCAACTCTCACAGCCATACGTGACTGCTGGAAAAAACATAGTGTTAACTAGATGGACCTTTGTTGGCAAAGTAATGTCTCTGCTTTTTAATATGCCATCTAGGTTGGTCATAGCTTTTCTTCCAAGGAGCAAGCATCTTTTAATTTTATGGCTGCAGTCACCATCTGCAGTGATTTTGGAGCCCCCCAAAATAAAGTGTCTCACTGTTTCCACAGTTTTCCCATCTATTTGCCATGACCTGATGGGACTGGATGCCATGGTTTCAGTTTTCTGAATGTTGAGTTTTAAGCCAGCTTTTTCACTCTCCTCTTTCACTTTCATCAAGAGGCTGTTTAGTTCTTCTTCACTTAGCATGACATTCTTTCAAGAGAAATTATGTCACTAGGGGAACACTGGAACTTGGTAGAGTTTGGGGTGTTTTTCTGTTCTCTGGTGGTTTCTATTCTTGGATTGAAATAAACTGAGGTGTTGAACATCCGTATTTTGAATGAGCCTCCCACAGATGTGACTGTCTAATCTTTTTTCTTAAATAATTAATTTTAATTGGAGGAAAATTATGATATTGTGATGGGTTTTGGCATACATCAACATGAATTGGCCATAGGTATTTCCTGTCCCCCCCAATCCTGAACCCCCTTCCCACCTCCCTCCCTACCCTATCCCTCTGGGTTGTCCCAGAGCACCAACTTTGGGTGCCCTGGTTCATGCATAGAACTTGCACTGGTCATCTATTTTACATAGAGTAATGTATGTATTTCAATGCTATTCTCTCAAATCATAATCTTTTTTTTTTTTTTTTGGTCATGACCTACTTCTTTAATTTGAATGTAGCAATAGTTTTCAGTTGGCAGTTTAATTAAAATGCAGGCATTTAGTACCTATCAATCTATTCTGAACCTCTGAACTTCTGTGTCTTGGATATGTATTTAATAAATTTTGTAAATTATACATATTTATATCTCAGTATAATATTGTTACAGCTCAAGATTTCTTTCTCAGTGAAGATTGCATTCATTCATTTTTATTTATTTTTTAAATTCTATTTTATCTAACTTTACAGTATTGTATTGGTTTTGCCATATATCAAAATGAATCTGCCACAGGTATACATGTGTTCCCCATCTTGAACCCACCTCCCTCCTCCCTCCCCATACCATCCCTCTGGGTCATCCCAGTGCACCAACCCCAGGCATCCAGTATCGTGCATCCAACCTGGAGTGGCGACTCGTTTCAGATATGATATTAAACATATCTCAATGCAATTCTCCCAAATCTTCCCACCCTCTCCCTCTCCCAGAGTCCAAAAGACTGTTCTATACATCAGTGTCTCTTTTGCTGTCTTGTACATAGGGTTATTGTTACCATCTTTCTAAATTCCATATAAATGCGTTAGTATACTGTATTGGTATTTTTCTTTCTGGCTTACTTGACTCTGTATAATAGGCTCCAGTTTCACCCACCTCATTAGAACTGATTCAAATGTATTCTTTTTAATGGCTGATAATACTCCATTGTGTATATGTACCACTGCTTTCTTATCCATTCATCTGCTGATGGACATCTAGGTTGCTTCCTTGTCCTGGCTATTATAAACAGTGCTGCGATGAACATTGAGGTACACGTATCTCTTTCAATTCTGGTTTCCTCAGTGTGTATGCCCAGCAGTGGGATTGGTGGATCATAAGGCAGTTCTATTTCCAGTTTTTTAAGGAATCTCCACACTGTTCTCCATAGTGGCTGCAATAGTTTGCATTCCCACCAACAGTGTAAGGGGGTTCCCTTTTCTCCACAACTTCCCCAGCATTTATTGCTTGTAGACCTTTGGATCGCAGCCATTCTGACTGGCGTGAAATGGTACCTCATAATCATAATCTTTTGATAGTAATTTAAGAAAATAATTTATTTACTTTAATTGGAGCCTAATTACTTTACAATTTTTGTAGTGGTTTTTGCCATTTTGTATATACTTTTATTCTTTACAATAAGCATTAAATAGATGCTGTCAGTATTTTTTGAAATTTGTTCCAAAATTGCAATATCAACTTACAATGTGAATGAGATGCTATACATCCCTGTTAGCATGTACAGTAACAAAAGGCCTCTCTGGGATTCACATGTTCTAAAAATACAAACTATATATAATGTATTATAACTATCTTCACCAAAGAGAATGCTTCTGCCAGTGTGGAAAACAGGAGCAGTTTAATTTCTTGAAATCGAAATTCACATAAAAGATGTGGAGAAGAAGGTGAGATAAACATATGCTGGAGGAGACTTCCTTCGTGGTCCAGTGGTTAGGAATTTTCCTTCCAATGCAGGGAACATGGTTTCCCTGGTTGGGGAACCAAGATCCTATGTGCCTTTAGGCAACTAAACCCGCATGTTGCAATGAAGACCCAGTGCAGCCAAAAACAATAAAACCCCCAATATATGCCAGAGACCTGGTGCAGAGTGAAACGCACCTAGAGATGTGAGACAGTTTTAGGAAAAAGTAGGAAAAGGAATGGAAGAGAGAGAGGGAGGAAATAGAAGAGAGGGTATTAGAATTTTTTATATTTTTAGGTGAATCAAGTTTTAGCTGCACATTTGGGATCTTTGACCTTCATTGTTGCATGCAGTTTTTTTTTTTTTTTTTTTTTTTTTTAATTTGCAGCAGAAGGATCTAGTTCCCTGACTTGAGACTGAACCCAGAGCCCCTGCATTGGGAGCATGGAATCTTAACCACTGAACCACCAAGGAAGTCCTGGGTCTTCCAGTTTTAGTAGTCAGGTAAGAAGATGATTTGAAGTGACTCTGAGGAGGTGTTCAGATCAGATCAGATCAGATCAGTCGCTCAGTCATGTCCGCCTCTTTGCAACCCCATGAATCGTAGCACACCAGGCCTCCCTATGCATCACCAACTCCTGGAGTTCACTGAGGCTCACGTCCATCAAGTCAGTGATGCCATCCAGCCATCTCATCCTCTGTCGTCCCCTTCTCCTATTGCCCCCAATCCCTCCCAGCATTAGAGTCTTCTCCAGTGAGTCAACTCTTCGCATGCGGTGGCCAAAGTACTGGAGTTTCAGCTTTAGCATCATTCTCCCCTAATATGTTCTAGGCCTGTAGCTCTCAAATTTTTGATCTCAGGACTGCTTTAAACTCTTAAAAATTCATTGTTCACAGGAAGGACTGATGCTAAAGCTGAAGCTCCAATACTTTGGCCGCCTCATGCGAAGAGCTGACTCATTAGAAAAGACCCTGCTCATGGGAAAGATTGAGGGCAGGAGAAGGGGATGAGAGAGGATGAGGTGGTTGAATGGGATCACCAACTCAATGGACATGAAAGTGAAAGTGAAGTTGCTCAGTCATGTCTGACTCTTTGCGACCCTATGAACTGTAGCCCACCAGGCTCCTCCATCCATGGGATTCTCCAGGCAAGAATACTGGAGTGAGTTGCCATGTCCTCCTCCAGGAGATCTTCCCGACCCAGGGATCGAACCCAGGTCTCCTGCATTGCAGGCAGACGCTTTAACCTCTGAGCCACCAGGGAAGCTCTGGACATGAGTTTGAGAAAACTCCTGGAGATTGTGAGGTACAGGGAAGCCTGGCATGCTGCAATCCATGGGGTCACAAAGAATCAGACACAACTGAGAGACTGAACAACAACAATCACCTTAAAATACTAAGCTAAGTGAGAGATCAGATCAGATCAGTTGCTCAGTCGTGTCCGACTCCTTGCGACCCCATGAATCGCAGCATGCTAGGCCTCCCTGTCCATCACTAACTCCTGGAGGTCACTCAGACTCACATCCATCGACTCAGTGATGCCATCCAGCCATCTCATCCTCTGTCGTCCTCTTCTCCTCCTGCCCCCAATCCCGCCCAGCATCAGAATCTTTTCCAATGAGTCAACTCTTCGCATGAGGTGGGCAAAATACTGGAGTTTCAGCTTTAGCATCATTCCTTCCAAAGAAATCCCAGGGCTGATCTCCTTCAGAATGGACCGGTTGGATCTCCTTGCAGTCCACGGGACTCTCAAGAGTCTTCTCCAACACCACAGTTCAAAAGCATCAATTCTTCGGCGCTCAGCCTTCTTCACAGTCCAGCTCTCACACCCATACATGACCGCAGGAAAGACCATAGCCTTGACTAGGAGAACCTTTGTTGGCAAAGTAATGTCTCTGCTTTTGAATATGCTATCTAGGTTGGTCATAACTTTCCTTCCAAGGAATAAGCGTCTTTTAATTTCATGGCTGCAGTCACCATCTGCAGTGATTTTGGAGCCCAGAAAAACAAAGTCTGACACTGTTTCCACTGTTTCCCCATGTATTTGCCATGTAGTGATGGGACAAGATGCCATGATATTCGTTTTCTGAATGTTGAGCTAAGTGAGAGACATTAGTCACAAAAAAAGGCGTATTAGAAGATGTCTGGAAGATGCAAGCCCTTAGAGACAGAAACTAGTTTAGTGCTTGCCTAGGGCTGGAGGAGATGTGGGAAGAAAAGAGGAAAGGCTACAAAATGGTGTTAATGGACACAGGGTTTTTTGAGGCAGAGTGATGATAAGGTTTTAAGTTGATTGTGGTGATGATCATGCACCTCAATGGCAATATTAAAAATCATTAAATTCACTTTATAGCTCAATAAAGCTTTTGTTTACAAAAAGATTAATGAAAACCAAACTCATAGAAAAGTCTCTTGAGGAATATCTTCCCTGATTGACCTAGGAAATTAACCTTTTATGCCTCCATGTGGAAAAGTTCATGGATTTTCTTGTATTTCCCTTCAATCATTTAGTAAACATTTATTGCAAATTTTCTGAGGGCAAATAACACTATTGAATGACATAGTGATCTACCAAAAAAATATTGTCTTAAAACACGGTGTCTGCCTTTCAGAAGCTTTCTGTCTGATTAAGGAGACAAGCCATACACACACAAAATGAAATTAATTAAGGCACTGCCACATTGGAGTTCAGTTATTGACTCATGTCTATTTGCCACACACAACAAACTGAAAGCATTATTATTGTAAAATTAACGATACTGAAAATAAGATTTCACAGTGGTTAAGAGCAAGGGCTCTGGAGCCGGACTGTCTGGTCTGAATCTTGGCTCCATTTCTACCAACTGTGTGACCTTGTACAAGTTACTTAATTTGTCTGTGCCTCAGCATTCTCCTGTTGAAAATGGGGGTGATTATGATAATAACAACGCCTACATTGGAAAGTTATTGTTAAGATTAGATGTGTTAATACAGATAAAGTGCTTAGAACAGACCCTCACACATAGTAAATGCTTAATGAAAGTATTAGTTACTGCTATTTCCAGAAAACTGTGGGTAACCTCTTTGATGAATATTGAATATTTGTGCAGTGAAAAGCTTTAAACCTACATGTTAAAGATACTTCTTAACAGAAGTGTAACACTTTGCTGGAGATTTTGGCAAAATGTATGACAGGGTATCATTCAGGATATTATGGTCTTATTGACTCCAGGCATCTACAATATCCCGTATCCTGACTGAGCATGAAGTACAGGCTCAATAAATATTGGAATTCAAGGAAAAAATTTAGATTAAAATGTTAACATTTTGGATGAGGCAATTATGTCATTTTTAGCCATTTTCTAAATTTTTTCTCAAAATAACTGGACTACTTTTCAGTTCAGTTCAGTTGCTCAGTCATGTCCAAGTCTTTGTGACCCCAGGGACTGCACCACGCCAGGCTCCCCTGTCCATCACCAATTCCTGGAGCTTGCTCAAACTCATGTCCATTGAGTTGGTGATGTCATCCAACCATCTCATCCTCTGTCATGCCCTTCTCTTCCTGCCTTCAATCTTTCCCAGCATCACGGTCTTTTCCAATGAGTCATTTCTTCCCAACAGGTGGCCAAACTTGGAGTTTCAGTTTCAGCATCAGTCCTTCCAATGAATATTCAGGACTAATTTTCTTTAGGGTTGACTGGGTTGATCTCCTTGCAGACCAAGGGACTCTCAAGAGTCTTCTCCAACACCACAGTTCAAAAGCATCAGTTCTTCAGTACTCAGCTTTCTTTATAGTCCAACTCACACATTCATACATAACTACTGGAAAAACAATGGCTTTGACTAGTAGGACTTTTGTTGTCAATGTCTCTGCTTTTAGTATGTTGTCTAGGTAGGACATAGCTTTTTTCCCAATGAGCAAGCATCTTTCAATTTCATGGCTGCATCCACCATCTGCAGTAATTTTCGAGCCCTCCCCCCCCACCCCAAATAAAGTCTCTCACTGTTACCATTTTTTTCCCCATCTATTTGCCACGAAGCGATGGGACCAGATGCTATACCTTAGTTTTTTGAATGTTGAGTTTTAAGCCAGCTTTTCACTCTCCTCTTTCATTTTCATCAAAAGGCTCCTTAGTTCTTCATCACTTTCTGCCATAAGGGTGGTGTCATCTGCCTATCTGAGGTTATTGATATTTCTCCCAGCAATCTTGATTCCAGTTTGTGCTTCATCCAGCCCTGCATTTTGCATGATGTACTCTGCATATAAGTTAAATAAGCAGGGTGACAATATATAGACTTGAAATTCTCCTTTCCCAATTAGAAACCAGTCTGTTGTTTCATGTCCGGTTCTAACTGTTGCTTCTTGATCTCCATACAGATATCTCAGGAGGCATGCCAGGTGGTCTGGTATTCCCATCTCTTTCAGAATTTTCGACAGTTTGTTGTGATCCACAGTCAAAGGCTTTGGCATAATCAATAAGGCAGAAATAGATATTTTTCTGGAATTCTCTTGCTTTTTCTATGATCCAGCAGATATTGGCAATTTGATCTCTGGTTCCTCTGCCTTTTCTAAAGCCAGCTTGAACATCTGGAAGTTCATAGTTCACATACTGTTGAAGCCTGGCTTGGAGAATTTTGAGCATTACTTTGCTAGCGTGTGAGATGAGTGCAATTGTGCAGTAGTTTGAGCATTCTTTGAGATTGTTCTTCTTTGGGATTGGAATGAAAACTGACATTTCCAGTCCTGTGGCCACTGCTGAGTTTTCCAAATATTCTGGCATATTGCTTTCACAGCACCATCTTTTAGGATTTGAAATAGCTCAACTGGAATTCCATCACCCCCACTAGCTTTGTTCCTAGGCTGCTTCCTAAGGGCCTGTTGACTTCACATTCGAGGATGTCTGGCTCTAAGTGAGTGATCACACCATCGTGGTTATCTGGGTCACGAAGATCTGGTTTGTATAGTTCTGTGTATTTTTCCTACCTCTTCTTAATATTTTCTGCTTCTGTTAGGTTCATACAATTTCTGTCCTTTATTGTGCCCATCTTTGCATAAAATGTTCCCTTGATATCACTAGTTTTCTTGAAGAGATCTCTAGTCTTTCCCATTCTATTGTTTTGCTCTATTTCTTTGCATTGATCACTGAGGAAGGCTTTCTTATCTTTCCTTGCTATTCTTTGGAACTTTGCATACACATGGGTATATCTTTCCTTTTCTCCTTTGCCTTTCACTTCTCTTCTTTCCATAGCTATTTGTAAGGCATCCTCAGACAACCATTTTACATTTCTTTTTCATGGAGATTGTCTTGATCACTGCCTCCTGTACAATGTCTGGAACCTCCATCCATGGTTCTTCAGGCACTCTGTCTATCAGATCTAATCACTTGAATATATTTGTCACTTCCACTGTAAGGGATGTGATTTATGAATGGTCTAATTGTTAGACTATTAGACCTGAATGGTCTAATGGTTTTCCCTACTTTCTTCAATTTAAGCCTGAAGTTGGCAATAAGGAGTTCATGATTTGAGTGACAGTCAGCTCCCAGTCTTGTTTTTACTGACTGTATAGATGGTCTCCATCTTTGACTTCAAAGAATATAATCAATTTGATTTAGGTATTGACCATCTGGTGATGTCCATGTGTAGAGTCTTCATTTATGTTGTTGGAAGAAGATGTTTTCTATGATCAGTTGATTCTCCTGACAAAACTCTGTTACTGGTTGCCCTGCTTCATGTTGTACTCCAAGGCCAAGTTAGCCTGGTACTCCATATATCTCTTGATTCATGGACTTAACATTCCAGGTTCCTATGCAGTATTGCTCTTTACAGCATCAGACTTTACTTCCATCATCAGTCACATCCACAATTGGGCATTGTTTTCACTTTGGCTCTGTCTCTTCTTTCTTTCTGGTGTTATTTCTCCATTCTTCTTCAATAGCACATTGGGCACCTACTGACATGGGGAGTTCATCTTCTAGTGTCATATCTTTTTGCCTTTTTGTACTGTTAATGTTTTGTACTGTTTTTTGCCTTTTTGTACTTTTTTTGCCTTTTTGTACTGTTCTTTTCCCCTTTTTGTACTGTTCATTGTACTGTTCATCGCTGGCTGCGCGGCGCACTGAGAGCCCCTCGCTGGCTGCGTGGCGCACTGAGAGCACGCCCGAGAGGAGCTACCCAACAACCGAGGAAGGATGGCGGTGAGGACTGACGCACTAAGCATGGCCAAGAGGAGCTATCCCATGACTGAGGTCAGGAAGGGCGGCGGTAGGAGAGACCCCTCATCCAAGGTAAGGTGGGATGGCTGTGCTTTGCTGGAGCAGCCGGGAAGAGATACCCCACGGCCAAGGTAAGAGAAACACAAGTAAGACGGTAGGTCTTGCAAGAGGGCATCAGAGGGCAAATACACTGAAACCACACTCACAGAAAACTAGTCAATCTAATCACAGCAGGACCACAGCATTGTCTAACTCAATGAAATTAAGCCATGCCCGTGGGGCAATCCAGGATGGGCGGGTCATGGTGGAGAGATCTGACAGGGTGTGGTCCGCTGGAGAAGGGAATGGCAAACCAGTTCAGTATTCTTGCCTTGAGAACCCCATGAACAGTATGAAAAGGCAAAATGATAGGATACTGAAAGAGAAACTCCCCAGGTCAGTAGGGGCCCAATATGCTACTGGAGATCAGTGGAGAAATAACTCCAGAAAGAATGAAGGGATGGAACCAAAGCAGAAAGAATACCCAGCTGTAGATGTGTCTGGTGATAGAAGCAAAGTCCAATGCTGTAAAGAGCAATATTGCATAGGAATCTGGAATGTCAGGTCCATGAATCAAGGCAAATTGGAAGTGGTCAAACAAGAGATGGCAAGAGTGAATGTTGACATTCTAGGAATTAGTGAACTAAAATGGACTCGAATGGGTGAATTTAACTCAGAGGACCATTATATCTACTACTGCGGGCAGGAATCCCTCAGAAGAAATGGAGTGGCCATCATGGTCAACAAAAGAGTCCGAAATGCAATACTTGGATACAATCTCAAAAACGACAGAATGATCTCTGTTCGTTTCCAAGGCAAACCATTCAATGTCACAGTAATCCAAGTCTATGCCCCAACCAGTAACGCTGAAGAAGCTGAAGTTGAACCGTTCTATGAAGACCTACAAGACCTTTTAGAACTAACACCCAAAAAAGATGTCCTTTTCATTATAGGGGACTGGGATGCAAAAGTAGGAAGTCAAGAAACACCTGGAGTAACAGGCAAATTTGGCCTTGGAATACAGAATGAAGCAGGGCAAACACTAACAGAGTTTTGCCAAGAAAATGCATTGGTCATAGCAAATACCCTCTTCCAACAACACAAGAGAAGACTCTATACATGGACATCACCAGATGGTCAACACCGAAATCAGATCGATTATATTCTTTGCAGCCAAAGATGGAGAAGCTCTATACAATCAGCAAAAACAAGACCAGGAGCTGACTGTGGCTCGGACCATGAACTCCTTATTGCCAAATTCAGACTTAAGTTGAAGAAAGTAGGGAAAACCACTACACCATTCAGGTATGACCTAAATCAAATCCCTTATGATTATACAGTGGAAGTGAGAAATAGATTTAAGGGCCTAGATCTGATAGATAGAGTGCCTGATGAACTATGGAATGAGGTTCGTGACATTGTACAGGAGATAGGGATCAAGACCATCCCCATGGAAAAGAAATGCAAAAAAGCAAAATGGCTGTCTGGGGAGGCCTTGCAAATAGCTGCGAAAAGAAGAGAAGCAAAAAGCAAAGGAGAAAAGGAAAGATATAAACATCTGAATGCAGAGTTTCAAAGAATAGCAAGAAGAGATAAGAAAGCCTTATTCAGCGATCAATGCAAAGAAATAGAGGAAAACAACAGAATGGGAAAGACTAGGGATCTCTTCAAGAAAATCAGAGATACCAAAGGAACATTTCATGCAAAAATGGGCTTGATAAAGGACAGAAATGGTGTGGACCTAATGGAAGCAGAAGATATTAAGAAGAGGTGGCAAGAATACACAGAAGAACTGTACAAAAAAGAGCTTCACGACCCAGATAATCATGATGCTGTGATCACTGACCTAGAGCCAGACATCCTGGAATGTGAAGTCAAGTGGGCCTTAGAAAGCATCACTATGAACAAAGCTAGTGGAGGTGATGGAATTCCAGTGGAGCTATTCCAAATCCTGAAAGATGATGCTGTGAAAGTGCTGCACTCAATATGCCAGCAAATTTGGAAAACTCAGCAGTGGCCACAAGATTGGAAAAGGTCAGTTTTTATCCCAATCCCAAAGAAAGGCAATGCCAAAGAATGCTCAGACTACCGCACAATTGCACTCATCTCACACGCTAGTAAAGTAATGCTCAAAATTCTCCAAGCCAGGCTTCAGCAATATGTGAACCGTGAACTTCCTGATGTTCAAGCTGGATTTAGAAAAGGCAGAGGAACCAGAGATCAAATTGCCAACATCTACTGGATCATCGAAAAAGCAAGAGAGTTCCAGTAAAACATCTATTTCTGCTTTATTGACTATGCCAAAGCCTTTGACTATGTAGATCACAATAAACTGTGGAAAATTCTGAGAGAGATGGGAATACCAGACCACCTGATCTGCCTCTTGAGAAATCTGTATGCAGGTCAGGAAGCAACAGTTGGAACTGGACATGGAACAACAGACTGGTTCCAAATAGGGAAAGGAGTACGTCAAGGCTGTATATTGTCACCCTGCTTGTTTAACTTATATGCAGAGTACATCATGAGAAATGCTGGACTGGAAGAAACACAAGCTGGAATCAAGATTGCCGGGAGAAATATCAATAACCTCAGATATGCAGATGACAGCACCCTTTTGGCAGAAAGTGAAGAGGAACTAAAAAGCCTCTTGATGACAGTGAAAGTGGAGAGTGAAAAGGTTGGCTTAAAGCTCAACATTCAGAAAACGAAGATCATGGCATCTGGTCCCATCACTACATGGGAAATAGATGGAGAAACAGTGGAAACAGTGTCAGACTTTATTTTTCTGGGCTCCAAAATCACTGCAAATGGTGACTGCAGCCATGAAATTAAAAGACGCTTACTCCTTGGAAGGAAAGTTATGACCAACCTAGATAGCATATTCAAAAGCAGAGACATCACCTTGCCAACAAAGGTTCGCCTAGTCAAGTCTATGGTCTTTCCTGTGGTCATGTATGGATGTGAGAGCTGGACTGTGAAGAAGGCTGAGAGCCGAAGAATTGATGCTTTTGAACTGTGGTGTTGGAGAAGACTCTTGAGAGTCCCTTGGACTGCAAGGAGATCCAACCGGTCCATTCTGAAGGAGATCAGCCCTGGGATTTCTTTGGAAGGAATGATGCTAAAGCTGAAACTCCAGTATTTTGGCCACCTCATGCGAAGAGTTGACTCATTGGAGAAGACTCTGATGCTGGGAGGGATTGGGGGCAGGAGGAGAAGGGGATGACAGAGGGTGAGATGGCTGGATGGCATCACTGACTCGATGGATGTGAGTCTTAGTGACCTCCGAGAGCTGGTGATGTATAGGGAGGCCTGGCGTGCTGCAGTTCATGCGGTCACAAAGAACCCGACACGACTGAGCGACTGATCTGATCTGACTGTTCATTGGGTTCTCAAATCAAGAATACTGAAGCGATTTGCCACTCCCGTCTTCAGTAGACCACGTTTGGTCAGAATCTCCACCATGACCTCTCCATCTTGGGTGGCCCTACACAGCATGGCTCATAGTTTCATTGAGTTAGACAAGGCTGTGGTCCATGATCAGTTTGATTAGTTTTCTGTGACTGTGGTTTTATTCTGTCTTCCCTCTGTGGGATAAGGATAAGAGGCTTATGGAAGCTTCCTGATGGGAGAGACTGACTGTGGGCAAACTGGGTCTTATTCTGATGAGGAGGGCCAGGCCCAGTAAATCTTTAGTCCAATTTTCTGTTGATGGGCGGGGCTGTATTCCCTCCCTGTTGTTTGATCTGAGACCAAACTGTGGTGGAGGTAATGAAGATAATGGCGATCTGTTTCAAAAGGACCCATGCACACACTGGCCCACTCAGTGCCCCTGACCCTGCAGCAGGCCACCGCCGACCCACGCCTCAGCCGGAGACTCCTGGACCCCCACAGGCATGTCTGGGTCAATCTCTTGTAGGGTCATTACTCCTTTCTCCTGGGTCCTGGTGCACACAAGGTTTTGTTTGTGCCCTCCAAGTGTCTACTTCCCCAGTCCTGTGTAAGTTCTGTAGTCAGATCCCTCCAAAGTCAAATTCTCTGGGGGTTCTCAGTTGCTTTGCCAGATCCCCAGGTTGGGAAATCTGTAGTGGGTCCTAGGATTTTCTTAACCGTGCGAGAATTTCTTGGGTATATGTTGTGCAGTTTGTGGGTCATCTGCTCGGTGGCTCTGTGGTGGGATTAATGGCAGTCTCCTCCAAGAGGGCTTATGCCACAGGCCGTATGACCCAGGACTACTTTTGTTTATATACTTTATTGTTAATATCTCAAGCCTATGGAAATATATAGAGACTAACATGGTGAGTGCACATATACCCATTACTTAGCTTTATTAAACTGTAACCCTAGGAACTTCCTCGGTGGTTCAGTGGCTAGGACTCTGTACTCCCAATGCAGGGAACCAGGGCTCAATCCCTGGTAGGGGAATTAGATTCCACATGCCAAAACTAAAAGTTCAAATGCCACAACTAAAAAATCACACATGCTGCAACTAAGGATTCTGCATTACACAACTTAAAAGAAAGAAAGCAGAAGATCCCCTTCTGCTGCAATGAAGACCAGGCTCAGCCAAACAAATAAATTTAAAAATCTTTTTCAAATACAATAAAAAGTATGGCTAGAGCTTGTAAATAAAAGCAACTCATAAATAAAAGGTCACTTTAAATGAATAAATAAAAATAAAATGTAACCCTGTGCATTATTTACCTGAGTTTCCTTTTTTAAGAATTAAAACATTGCAGAGTTGACACTCTGTATGCACGTTTCCCCAGAGAAGGCAATGGCACCCCACTCCAGTACTCTTGCCTGGAAAATCCCATGGACGGAGGAGCCTGGTAGGCTGCAGTCCATGGGGTCGCTAAGAGTCGGACACGACTGAGTGACTTCACTTTCACGCATTGGAGAAGGAACTGGAAACCCACTCCAGTATTCTTGCCTGGAGAATCCCAGGGACAGGGGAGCCTGTTGGGCTGCCGTCTATGTGGTCACACAGGGTCGGACATGGCTGAAGCGACTTAGCAGCAGCAGCAGCATGCATGCATGTTTCCCAGTCTCTCAGATACCATCTCTTCCTAGAAGTGCCGTTATCTTGAGCACTTTTGTATTATTACTACAGTGAGGGTATTCATAAATAATGTAGGGTTTTTTTTGCATACTTTAAACTATATACACAGAAAATGAACTTATGCTTAGAAGGGATAGTTAGGGACTTTGGGATTGGTATGAACATATTGCTATATTTAAAATTAGTAACCAACCAGGACCTACTGTATACATGGAACACTGTTAAATGTTACGTGGCAGCTTAGATGAGAGGGAGTGGAGTTTGGATACATGTATACATATGGCTTAGTCCCTTTGATGTTCACCTGAAACTATCACAACATTGTTAACTGACCATTCCTCAACACAAAATAAAAACTTAAAAAAAAAAACTATATATAAATGGTAATCTGTACATATATCATTCTGAAACACCTTTTTCATTCAGCACTTTCTGAGACTCCTTCGTGTTGATACATGTGTCATGTTGATATATTTTTCTTGCTATAGAGAATTCCAGAGTGTGTATGTTTACTTATCCTTTCTCTTGATGAAGGACATTTATATCCTTTACTTTTTTTCCCTATTCTAAATGGGGTTGCTCTGAAAATTATTGGGCATCTGTATCAGTCAGTTCAGTTCAGTTCAGTTGCTCAGTCGTGTCTGACTCTTTGCAACCCCATGAATCGCAGCACACCAGGCCTTTGTGTCCATCACCAACTCCCGGTGTTCACACAGACTCATGTCCATTGAGTAAGGGATGCCATCCAGCCATCTCATCCTCTGTCGTCCCCTTCTCCTCCTGCCCCCAATCCCAGCCAGAATCAGAGTCTTTTCCAATGAATCAACTCTTTGCATGAAGTGGCCAAAGTACTGGAGTTTCAGCTTTAGCATCATTCCTTCCAAAGAAATCCCAGGGCTGATCTCCTTCAGAATGGACTGGTTGGATCTCCTTGCAGTCCAAGGGACTCTCAAGAATCTTCTCCAACAACACAGTTCAAAAGCAATTCTTTGGCGCTCAGCCTTCTTCATAGTCCAACACTCACATCCATACATGACCACAGGAAAAACCATAGCCTTGACTAGATGAACCTTTGTTAGCAAGTAATGTCTCTGCTTTTCAATATGCCAAGCATCTGTATAGATTTCTTTATATGTCCATCTAGAAGAGATATCTGCACCTTCAGCTTGACCAGATATTGCCAAATTGCTCTGTAAAGTACTTCTATTCTCATCAGCAATGCATGGGAGTTTCCATTGCTTTGATCTTTGCCAAAAGTTGATATGTGTTGTGCTTTTAAAAGTTTTGCCAGTTTGATGGATGTAACATGATATCTTATGTAAAGCACTTAGAATGTTGCCTGGCACATAGCAGAGTCTCAGTAAGGGTGAGTTACTATTTTAATGACCATATCCATTATCAGTACGATAATAAATATGGGTTGGGCATCTTTTCATTTGTTTGTTGGTCATTAAAAGTTTTCTGTAAGGTACCTCTTCATGTCTTTTCCCCATTGTTCTACTAGATTGCCTTTTTCTTATTGATTTATAGAATTCTTTATATTTTTCTTGCACTAATCCTTTGTTGCTTATGTATTCTGTGGCATGTCTTTAACTTCATTTATGGTGTTTATAGTCATTCAGAATTATGTTTTCAAATTTAATATACCCAGATTTATCATTTCTCCCTTTGGGTTTTGCTTTTTCTATCCTTCCCTATTAGTGGGGCCCACCAGGTGGCTAACGTGGTAAAGAATCCACATGCCATTGTGGGAGACACAAGAGAAGAAGGTTTGATCCCTGGATCAGGAAGATGCCCTGGAGAAGGAAATCGCAATTCACTCCAGTATTCTTCCCTATTAGTGGTTATGAATTCCCAAGGGAACTCTTATTGTTCTGGACAGAACTCAGGTCCAGGTAGGCAATCCTTCATTTGGTCTCCCCTGCCAGTGGACACATGGTTTTCCCTAATTTTCCATTTCACTGAGGGAATAACGAAATAATGGTCCACGATTAATATGAGGGTCTTGATCTCAAAGCCTTGGCTCCTCTCTCTGTATATACATTGAACTGATTAGTATTAGGTTCAGCTGAGAGCTAAACCTGATATTCCACAATAATAGAGACATCGATAAGAGCAAAACTGTCTCGTATACCAGTCCAGAGAAAGGCAGTCCACACTGGCATAGAGTATTTATCTTCACCATGTCCTCAGGTACCCAGGCTCTTTCTATCTTGTTGTTCTAGTCTATGTGGCCTCTGTATCTCAGGTAACTTCATAGTCCAAGAAGGCCCTTGCTTTCACTTTTACATTCCAGCCAGCAGAAAAGAGCAAGAGGTCAAGAAAAAGATTCTCAGTAGCTTCCAAATGACATTTTCTTTAATATCCAATTGGTCAGAACTTAGTCATGGTCATCTTTATTCTGGGTGACTGTGTCCAATTGAAAAGTAAGGAGCTCAGATTTATATACAGAGGAAAATGGATATTGGGGACCTAAGGCTTGGCCACAGAGATCAGATCTCAAGTCATTAGATGACAAGTTGCCCATATACTACTCTAGTTTTTAGTTCTCTCATCCTTTCTGGTACCTTATTTTCTTTTACTCTCAACTGTGCCTTTCAGATAGTCATTCAATAATTATTTATTGAGCATCTACTATGAAGCCAGGAACTATTTTCAGAGTAGGACTTACACCAGTGAAGAAGACAAGAGCCCTGCCTGCATGAATCTTACATTCTAATTGAGGGAGGCAGACCACAAGCAAACCTGAAAATGCAATACCTTAATGTCAGAGGGTATGAATTGTAGAAATGGAGAAGGGTAAATCATATTTACTAAGGGGATGAGGACTGCTGGGAGTGGAGCGAGTGGTTATTATTTCAGGGAAATCTGACATTTGGATAGAAACCCTAATGAAATGAGGGAGAAAGCTATAGTGTTATTTTGGGTGAGAACATTTCAGGCAGAGGTAAGACCAAATGCCCTGAGGTGTAAGTGGACACTCTATGTTAAAGGAACAGCAAGAGGGCATGTGTGGCTACTCGAGCATGGTAGGAAAGTGGAGAGAGAGATCAGAGGTATACCAAAGATGCCAAAGCACCAAATCAGCCAAAGCACAACAGGCTTTTGCTTGTATTGGAGTAAGAAGAGAGATCATTGGAGGGTTTAAACAGAGGGGAATGCCATGATCTGGCGTTTTATTTATTATTTATAATAATAAATTATAAATTTCCACCCCCTGCAATGGAAAAGTGGAGTCTTAAACACTGGACCACCAGGGAAGACCTTGGCTTAAGTTTTATGAAGACCACTTCAGCTGTAGAGTTGAGAATAGACTCTAAGTTAGTAAACGGTGGAAGTGGGGAGATAAGTGAGAAGACTACTGAGCTTGGCCAGGCAAGAGATGAAAGTCACTCAGATTAGGATGGTAGTAATGAGGTGGCATCGCTGGTGGCACAGTGGTAAATAATTTTCCTGCAATGCAGGAGACAGGAGACCCAGGCTCAATCAGTGGGTCAGGAAGATGCTCTGGCAGAGGCCATGGCGTCTCACTCCAGTATTCTTGCTCAGAGAATCCCAAGGACAGAGTATCCTGGTGGGCTACAGTCTATTGGGTCGCAAAAAGTTGGACATGACTGAAGTGACTGAGCACAGCACAGCACAATGGAGAGACAAGAAAGGGTAAAATTAGAGGTATATTTTGAAGGTTCAGCCAAAAGTATTTGCTGAAGTATCAAAACAAGGTGTGTGTGAGAGACAGAGAGAGATGGTAGAACCAAGTCTTACGTTTCTGGCCTGAGCAAACATTCAGTGGTGATATCATTTACACAGAAGAATTCTGGGAAACAAACAGGTTTGGGGGATGGAAATCAAGAGACCAGGTTAAATTTGAGATACACAAGGAGAGACATCATGATACAGTTGACATAGGATTTGCAAGTTTAGAGATATCTGGGTTGGAGATATGCCCATGAGCGTCATTGGCAGATACATGGCCATGAGATGGGAGGAGATCAGGAGGAAAGACATCATGGAATTTGGGAGAGTTGGTAGTAGGGAATATGGGGACATCCTCTTCTGATTCGTACTTTTTCAGTGAAATCAGAAGAAAGATCATTTGCTGACAGTGGTAGAGAAGAAAAAGGAGGTTTGAGGAAAGGGGAAAGTGAAAGTGAAAGTCGCTCAGTCGTGTCTGATTCTTTGTGCCCATGGACTGTAGGCTGCCAGGCTCGTCTGTGCATAGAATTCTCCAGGCCAGAGTATTGGAGTGGGTAGGCATTCCCTTCTCCAGGGGATCTTCCCAGTGTGAAATATCTATGTGTGTTGTTATATTTTATACAACATTTCTAGGTGTTTTGTGTTATCCAAGGAGCAGTTTGCTGTCATAGCTCCCTTTTATAAAGAGAGGAAAAGGTCATTTTAAAAGACATGTAGACACCTTAAAAAACATTCTAATCATCCTATCTATCCTTGGCAACATAGAAAAAAGAAACAATCAGAAATCGAAAATGTTTCTTACATATTTTCAGTTGCCAAGAGGGAGTGGGCTAGGGGAGGGAAGTTTGGGAATTAAGGATTAGCAGAGGCAAAGTATTATATATAGCACGGAAACATAAAAAATTCCTACTGCATAGCACAAAATTATTTTCAGTATCCCATGATAAATCATGTGGAGAAGAATGTGAAAAAATATATATTTGTGTGTATAACTGAATCACTTTCTTATACAGCAGAAATTAACACAACATTGCAAATCAATCACACTTCAATAAATATTTTTTAAATCAAAAATGCTTCTTAAATTCCAGCAAATGAATAAAATCAACCAAAACCAAGCTTCACCCAACAGCCAACAAGTTCCAGTACAAGATACACCATGCTAATTCTCCAGCAAAACAGGAACACAACCCTGAACATTAAAAGGTATGTTGCCCAAAGCCATGCTAAACCAATAGACACTTCAAAACTCACTACTGGACACTTTATTGCACTCCAGTGAGAAAAGATGTAGTTCCACTCACCAGAACACAGACATAAGCTCCCAACATTGACAAGCCATTAGTCCAACCCCACCCACAGGGAGCAGACTCCACAATTAAGAGGAACCATGAACTTCCAGTCTGCAGAAAGGGCACCTCAAACACAACAATTTAAACAAAATAAAAAGGCAGAGAAATATTCAGCAGGTGAGGGAACATGATAAAAACCCACCAAACCAAACAAAAGAGGAGGAGATAAGGATTGACCTGAAAAAGAATTCAGATTAGTGATAGGAAGATGATCCAAAAAATCTTGAAAACAAAATGGAGTTACAGATAAATAGACTCAAGACAGGACTGAGGAGATGCAAGAAATTTTTAAAAAAGGACCTAGAAGAAATAAAGAAAAATCAGTCAATCATGAATAATGCAATAACTGAGATCAAAAGCACTCTGGAGGGAACCAACAGTAGAATAACAGGCAAAAGAGAGGATAAGTGAGGTGGAAGATAGAATGGTGGAAATAAATGAAGCAGAGAGGAAAAGAGAAAAAAGAATGAAAAGAAATGAGAACAACCTTAGACCTCTGGAACAATGTTAAATGCCCCAACATTTGAATCATAGGTTTCCCAGAAGAAGACAATAAGAAAGGGCATGAACAAATACTTGAGGAGATAATAGTCAAAAACTTCCCTAATATGGGGAAAGAAATAGCCACCCAAGTCCAAGAAACTGAGAGAGTCCCAAACAGGATAAACCCAAAGCAAAACACCCCAAGACATATATTAATCAAACTAACAAAGATCAAATACAAAGAGCAAATATTAAAAGCAGCAAGGGAAAAGCAACAAATAACACACAAGGGGATCCCCATAAGGATAACACCTGATCTTTCAATAAAAAATCTTCAGGCCAGAATGGAATGGCAGGACATACTTAAAGTGATGAAAGAGAAAAACTTACAACCAAGATTACTCTACCCAGCAAGGATCTCATTCAGATATGATGGAGAAATCAAAAACTTTACACAAGCAAAAGCTGAGTGAATTCAGTACCACCAAACCAGCTCTTTAACAAATGCTAAAGGATCTTCTCTAGAGAGGAAACACAGTAACGGTTTATAAAAACGAACCAAAAACAACAAAGTAAATGGTAATGGGATCATACTGATCAATAATTAGCTTAAATGTAAATGGGTTAAATGCTCCAAACAAAAGATAAAGACTGGCCGAATATATACAAAAACAAGAGCCCTATATATGCTGTCTACAAGAGACCCACCTCAAACCTAGGGACACATACAGACGGAAAGTGAAGGGCTGGGAAAATATATTAGATGCAAATGGGGACCAAAAGAAAGCAGGAGTAGCAATACTCATATCAGATAAAATAGACTTTGAAATAAAGACCATGATAAGAGACAAAGAAGGACACTACATAATGATCAAAGGATCAATGCAAGAGGAAGATATAACAATTATAAATATTTATGCACCCAAGATAGGAGCACCTCAGTGCATAAGGCAAATGCTAACAAGTATGAAAGGAGAAATTAACAGTAACACGATGATAGTGGGGGACTTTAATATCCCACACATACCAATGGCTAGATCAACCAAACAGAAAATTAGTACGGAAACACAAATTCTAAATGATACAATGGAAAAGTTAGAACTCATTGTTACCTATAGGACATTTCATCCCAAAACAATGGCATTCACCTTTTTTTTTCAAGTGCCCATGGAACATTCTCCAGGGTAGATCACATTCTGAGCCATAAATCTGGCCTTGGTAAATTCAAAAAAGTTGAGATCATTGCAAGCATCTTTTCCTATCACAATGCAGTAAGATTAGATGTCAACTACAGGGGGGAAAATCTATTAAAAATACAAAAATATGGAGGCTAAACAACACACTTCTGAATAACCAACAGATCATGGAAGAAATCAAAAAAGAAATAAAAATATGCATAGAAACAAATGAAAATGAAAAAAAAAATGACAACCCAAAACCTATAGGATGCAGTAAAAGCAGTCCTAAGAGGGAGATTCATAACATTACAAGCTGACCTCAAGAATCAAGAGAAACATCACATAAACAAACTTACTTTTCATCTAAAGTAGTTAGAAAAAGAAGAACCCCAAAGTTAGCAGAAAGAAAGAAATCATAAAAATCAGAGCAAAAATAAATGGAAAAAAAAAAAAAACACACACAAAGGAGACTGTAGCAAAAATCAAGAAAACGAAAAGCTAGTTCTTTGAGAAGATAAATAAAATAAACAAACTATTAGCCAGATTCATCCCGAAAAAAAGAGAAGAATCAAATCAATAAAATTAAAAATTAAAATGGAGAAATCACAACAGACAACACAGAAATACAAAAGATCATAAGAGACTACTATGAATAAGTATATGCGAATCAAATGGACAATTTGGAAGAAATGGACAAATTCTTAGTAAAGTTTAACCTTCCAAAACTGAACCAGGAAGAAATAGAAAACCTTAACAGACCCATCACAAGCAGGGAAATTGAAGCTGCAATCAAAAATCTTCCAACAAACAAAAGCACAGGAAGATGGCCTCAGAGGTGAATTCTACCAGAAATTTAGAGAAGAGCTAACACGGGGAAGGCAATGGCACCCCACCCCAGTACTCTTGCCTGGAAAATCCCATGGACTGAGGAGCCTGGTAGGCTCCAGTCCATGGGGTCGCACAGAGTCGGAGACGACTGAGCGACTTCACTTTTACTTTTCACTTTCATGCATTGGAGAAGGAAATGGCAACCCACTCCAGTATTCTTGCCTGGAGAATCCCAGGGACAGAGGAGCCTGGTGGGCTGCTGTCTATGGGATCGCACAAGTCGGACACGACTGAAGCGACTTACGCAGCAGCAGCAACACCTATCCACCAGGGCTTCCCAGGTGGCTCAGAGAGTAGTCTGCCTGTAGTATGGGAGATCCAGGTTCAATCCCTGGGTTGGGAAGATCCCCTGGAGAAGGAAATGGCAACCCACGCCAGTATCCTTCCCTGGAAAATCCAAGTCACAGAGAGTCAGACACGACTGAGCGAATTCACTTCACTTCACTTCACTTCACTTCAACATCTACCCTACCCAAACTCTTCCAGAAAATTGCAGAGGAAGGTAAACTCCCAAACTCATTTGATGAGGCCACCATCAACCTAATACCAAAACCAGACTAAGATGCCACAAAAAAGAAAACTACAAGCCAATATCACTGATGAAGAACATAGATGCAAAAATCCTCAACAAAATTCTAGCAAACAGAATCCAACAATATATTAAAAACATCACACATCATGACCAGGTGGGTTTTATCCCAGGGATGCAAGGATTCTTCGATATTTGCAAATCAATCAATGTGATACACCATATCAACAAATTGAAAGATAAAAACCATATGATTATCTCAATAGATGCAGAGAAAGCTTTTGAGAAAATTTAATACCCATTTATGATAAAAAAAACTCTCCAGAAAGCAGGCATAGAGGAAAATAACTCAACATAATAAAAGCTATATATGACAAACCCACAGCAAACATTATCCTCAGTGGTGAAAAATTGAAAAATTTTCGTCTAAAATCAGGAAGGAGACAAGGGTTCCCACTCTCACCACTACTAGTCAACATATTTTGGAAGTCCTAATCACAGCAATCAGAGAAGAAAAAGAAATAAAAGGAATCCAGATTGAAAAAGGAGTAAAACTCTCACTGCAGATGACATGATCCTCTACATAGAAAACTCCAAAGATACCACCAGAAAATTACTAGAGCTAATCAATGAATATAGTAAAGTTGCAGGATATAAAAATAATATACAGAAATCCCTTGCATTCCTATACACTAACAGTGAGAAAACAGAAAGAGAAATTAAGGAAACAATCCCATTCACCATTGCAATGAAAAGAATAAAATACTTAGGAATAAATTTACCTAAAGAAACAAAATACCTATATATATAAAACTATAAAACATTGATGAAAGAAATCAAAGATGACACAAATAGATGGAGAAATATACCTTGTTTGTGGATTGGAAGAATCAATTTAGTGAAAATGAGTATACTACCCAAAGCAATCTATAAATTCAATGCAATCCCTATCAAGCTACCAATGGTATTCTTCACAGAACTAGAACAAATAATTTCACAATTTGTATGGAAACACAAAAAAACCTCAAATAGCCAACACAATCTTGAGAAAGAAGAATAGAACTGGAGGAATCAACCTGCCTGACTTCAGACGATACTAAAAAGCTACACTCATCAAGACAGTATGATACTAGCACAAAGACAGAAATATAGATCGATAGAAAAAAATAGAAAGCCTAGAGATAAATCCATTCACCTATGGACACCTTATCTTTGACAAAGGAGGCAAAAATATACAATGGAGAAAAGAAAATCTCTTTAACAAGTGGTGCTGGGAAAACCAGTCAACCACCTGTAAAAGAATGAAACTAGAACACTTTCTAACACCATACACAAAAATACTCAAAATGGATTAAAGATCTAAATGTAAGACCAGAAAACTATAAAATTCTTAGAGGAAAATGTAGGCAGAATACTCTCTGATATAAATCACAGCAAGATCCTCTATGACCCACCTCCCAGAGTAATGGAAATAAAAACAAAAATAAACAAATGGAACCTAACTAAACTTAAAAACTTTTGCACAACAAAGGAAACTATAAGCAAAGTGACAAAACAGCCTTCAGAACGGGAGAAAATAATAGCAAAATAAGCAACTGACAAATAATTAATCTTAAAAATATACAAGCAGCTCATGCAGCTCAATACCAGAAAAATAAGTGACCCAATCAAAAAATGGGCCAAAGAACTAAACAGACATTTCTCCAAAGAAGACATACAGATGGCTAACAAACACATGAAAAGATGCTAAATATTACTCATTATCAGAGAAAATGCAAGTGAAAACCACAATGAGATACCATCTCATACAGGTCAGAATGGCTGCCATCACAATGAGATACCATCTCATACAGGTCAGAATGGCTGCCATCAAAAAACTCTACAAACAATAAATGCTGGAGAGGATGTGGAGAAAAGGGAACCCTCTTACACTCTTGGCAGGAATGCAAGCTAGTACAGCCACTATGATGAACAGTGTGGAGACTCCTTAAAACCTGGAAATAGAACTATCTTATGACCCAGCAATCCCACTACTGGGCATACACACTGAGGAAACCAGAATTGAAAGAGACACACATACCCCAATGTTCATTGCAGCACTGTCTACAATAGCCTAGGACATGGAAGCAACCTAAATGTCCATCAGCCAATGAATGGATAAGGAAGTTGTGGTACATAAACACAGTGGAATACTACTCAGCTATAAAAAAGAACACATTCGAGTCACTTCTAATGAGGTGGATGAAACTGGAGCCTATTATACAGAATGAAGTAATCCAGAAATAGAAACACCAATATAGTATATTAATACATATATATGCAATTTAGAAAGATGGTAACAATGACCCTATATGCAAGACAGCAAAAGAGACACAGATATAAAGAACAGACTTTTGGATTATGTTGGGAGAAGGCAAGGTTGGCATGATTCGAGAAAATAGCATTGAAACATGTATATTACCACATGTAAAATAGATAACCAGTCCAAGTTCAATGCATGAAACTGGGCACTCTAAGCCAGGGCTCTGACATGACCCAGAGGGATGGGGTCAGGAGGGAGGTGGGAGGGGTTTCAGGATGCTGGGACACATACACACCCATGGCTGATACATGCCGATGCATGGCAAAAACCACTACAATATTATAAAGTAATTAGCCTCTAATTAAAATAAATAAATTTTAAAAAAATCTGAAATGCTTCTTAAGTTCCAGCAAATGAATACAATCAAAATGGGATTGGTTTTCCCCTTTCTTTACATGGGAGGCATGACATCAAAGAGTGATTTGCCTAAAGTCACTTGCTCCCACCAGGACTTGTTGACTGTCATCCTACAGACAGGGTGAGCTCCATGGATGTTTCGCCACTGGTCTCCTTTCCAGGGAAGAACACTGCTGTTCTCCAGTGCCTCGCTGAAAGCATAGACAGGACAAAGGACTAGAAACTGAGGAGCAATGTCTCAGCTGTCTTGGTCAGATTAGCTGAGTCATAGCCACCCAAAAATGGTAATGGTCCCAAACCAAAGCATGTCTGAGTGTGCCAGTATGGAGACCAGTGGAGATAAGGAGCTGACGTTGGCCAGGTGGCCCTTGAGGTTAGACAGAGCCATCATGTACTCAGGAGCTCTCTCCCATTCTCTGCTTCATAGTCCCTTTCACATGGACTATGTGAAAGGGCATCGTTTCCCCTCTCCTCCCAGGCCACCTCATGAAATATTGGCAGACATTAACTGAATTTTTTTTTTTTTTCCTGCAGTGCCAGCTATAGGAAGAGACAAACTCTTCTTTAGCTTATCTTTCACACTATGAGGAACTTAACCTGGGAGGGGCATGTACTTCTGCTTACCATAGTCATAGAGGATCTTTCTTTGCTGTCTTCAATTGTGTTTAACTGTCCATGTCAGGAAGCCATGTGGACAAGTGGTGTAGATATGGACAAAGATCTCACATGGTGTACATACAGATGAAGAAGTGGGACAGATCCAAGATGTGTTCAGGAAGTGAGTTCTATAGGATTTGCCTGATTAGATGTGGGAAGGAAGGAGCGTGAGGATTCTAGATCAACCAAATTCAGCCCATTTATTTCTGTATGACCCATGACCTGAGAATGAATTTTACATTTTTAAATAGCTGGGAAAAAAATCAAAAGGAACCTATCATTTTGGAACCTATGAAAATTATGGGAAAGCTTTTAAGTGCACCTAATTGAAGACTGAGTGGAACACAGCCCCACCCACTTGCTACATGCTGTCTAATGACTGCTTTCATTCTGCAACGGCAGGGCTGACTAGTTGTGACAGAGACCGTATGGCTGACCACGCCTCAAATATTTCCCATTTGCTTTTTACGAAAAACGTACTCTGACCTAGGTGACTCGTGGGTTCCTGGCCTGGGTAACTGGATGGGAGATATTGTCATCACTGAGATGGGGAACACAGGAAGAGGAGCAGGTGTTCAGGGAAGAGCAGGAGGTCAGGTGGGGACATGGTGACCCTCAAGTACCCACGGGTCTCCAAGGGGAGAAGCCCAGCAAGCAGCTGGGTATAGGCTCTAGAACTTAGGACAGAGGCTGGAGCTGGATGCCAAGCCAGGGAATACTGACACCCTTCCGGTTCTACCTACCAAAGTAAACACGCCAAACCCCATAGTCTTCTTCCCACTCTGGGTAAGGAGCTGAGAGTTCCAGGTTTGTTCTCAGGGCCAGTGTTTACTTTAGCCATAAAGCTGTCATTTCTTTTGTAACCCTAAAGATGTGGCATGATGCGGGTGAAGACTAGAGGGCTTCTAAGAATATATTTTAGAATTGGAATGATCTTCAGTTTAGTCTCCAGTCTTCCTAGGATGTAAGGCTTTTTCTTGTTGAAATTACAGCTATATAGTGAGGAGGGCATAAGTGGATCTTTGGATTTTGTTGATCTGGGTTGTGCTTTGGCAGAGAGGAGGAAAACAAAACCAAAAGGTGGAATTTTTGTATTCCTGAATTCACATGGATTCCTTCTGAAAACAATTGATTTTTTTACAGTAGAAAAAATAACATTAGAATATTACTCAGCCATGAAAAAAGAAAATAATGCCATTTGCAGCAGCACAAATGGACCTAGAGATTGTCATATTGAGTGAAGTGAGTCAAAGACAAATATCAGATGATATTGCTTATATGTGGAATCTAAAAAAAAATGGTATAAATGAATTTATTTACAAAATAGAGTCACAGATGTTGAAAACAAACTTATTATTACTGGGAGGGGGAACCAGGGTTGGAGGAGGGACAAATTGGGAGACTGGGATTGATGTAGACACACTACTATAATAGATAACTAATAACTAATAAGGACCTACTGTATAGCACAGTGAATTCTATTCAATACTCTGTAATGACCTACATGGGAAAAGAATTCTAAAAAGAGTGTGTATACACCTGAAACTAACACAACATTGTAAATCCACTCTACTGCAATAAAAAAGTTTTTATGAAAAAAATCATTGATTACTCTGGGCACCATTTATTTCTTTGTTTTGAACTCTTGTCCAAGTCAGATGAACTTAGGCAGCTTGGTAACAGGGACAGAAGTAAGTTGTGCAATGGCCTGAAGAAGGAGGCTGGGTACGATCTAGCAACTGCCTTCCAATGTCAGGGAACTGAAGCTTTCCTCCTCCTTCCTTGCTTCCTCATCATTTTATTCTCCTGCATCTCTCTTTTTTTGTTTTTCTTGATTCGTCTCCATGTGGTGGCTCAGAGTGTGAATATTTACACCAGATTCTGTGGGTTCAGATTCCAGCTCACCACTTATTGATTCAAATCAGGTCAGTCTCTCAGTCGTGTCCAACTCTTTGCAACCCCATGAATTGCAGCACGCCAGGCCTCCCTGTCCATCACCAATTCCCGGAGTTCACCCAGATTCACGTCCATCGAGTCAGTGATGCCATCCAGCCATCTCATCCTCTGTCATCCCCTTCTCCTCTTGCCCCCAATCCCTCCCAAAATCAGAGTCTTCTCCAATGAGTCAACTCTTCGCATGAGGTGGCCAACGTACTGGAGTTTCAGCTTTAGCATCATTCCTTCCAAAGAAATCCCAGGGCTGATCTCCTTCAGAATGGACTGGTTGGATCTCCTTGCAGTCCAAGGACTCTCCAGAGTCTTCTCCAACACCACAGTTCAAAAGCATCAATTCTTCGGCGCTCAGCCTTCTTCACAGTCCAGCTCTCACATCCATACATGACCACAGGAAAAACCATAGCCTTGACTAGACGAACCTTTGTTGGCAAAATAATGTCTCTGCTTTTGAATATGCTATCTAGGTTGGTCATAAACAACTTATCTAGCTTCACTGTGCCTCAGCTTCCCCAGTCATAAGACGGTGGGTGATATTAGTAATTGCCTCACAAAGTTGTAGTGAGCATGAAATGAGCTCGTGTATGCAAAGCACTTATAACAGTGCCAGGCACACATTTAAGCACTGTTTGAGTTATTAGTATGGCCATCATTCCTTTCCACATGCGTTTTTGTCCTTTCCTCATTATTTACTGTCCTGCAAGCCTCCCACTTAGATTGCTGCCTAGGCATGTGTTTTCCTTCAAGAATGTGGCAATTGTGTTTTTCTTTGATGGGGAAACTCACAGAGAGTCCTCACCTGAGTAAGTCAGTTTCAGGTGTCAGTCACCTTGGTAAGAAGCCAGTCTCTCAAATGAAAAAGAAACAACCGACTTGAACTGGGCTGGAGAACCTTCACTGGCATATCTCTTGGGACACTGACTTTCCATCTTCACCAAGAAGATGTCACAGTGGCTAGAAGGGACTTCCTGGGGTGAGAAGTAGGTTGTGGGTGGTGAGAAGCAGGCAGAAAAAGTTAGGACCGCAGGTTAAGGTGTCCCTGAAGTTGTGTAAGTCTTTTTAAAAGCTAGATGTCTCAGATGTGTACTTCCTTTTTGCTCCTTCTTGGAGTTTAATAAAGATATCCCCTCCTCCTCCTTTGATTGTTGTTGTTTTAATTTATGTTTCTTTCATAAGAAAGTTGAACATTTGTTCATATATTTATCACCCACTTGCATTTTCCCTTCTGCAAATTGCCTATTTGTGTTCTTTACCCATTTTCCTAGTGGAAAATTAATCTTATTGATTTGTAAGAATGCTTTTTATATTAAGGATATTTCTCTTTAATCTATCATGCTGCTGCTGCTGCTAAGTCGCTTCAGTCATGTCCGACTCTGTGCGACCCCATAGACTGCAGCCCACCAGGCTCCTCCATCCCTGGGATTCTCCAGGCAAGAACACTGGAGTGGGTTGCCATTGCCTTCTCCATTGTGTGAAAGTGAAAAGTGAAAGTGAAGTCGCTCAGTCGCGTCGGACTTGTAGCGACCCCACGGACTACAGCCTACCAGGCTCCTCCATCCATGGGATTTTCTAGGCAAGAGTACTGGAGTGGCTTGCCATTGCCTTCTCCGTTAATCTATCATACAGTTGCAAATATTTCACTGTTGTTTTTCCTTTGACTTTACTTACAATGTTTTTAATTTAAAATTAATTCATTTCTTCTCCTTTTCAACTTCTGAATTCTGTCTTCCTCCGAAACACCTTCCCAGTCCCAAGACTGTATACATGTTCAATTCTAGCACTTTACGGGTCTTGTTTTTTTTACCCTTAAATCTATGATGAATTTGAAACTTAATTTTGTGTAAATACTAAGGTGCGTGTGTGCGTGCGTGCTCAGTCATTTCAGTCATTTCCAACTCTACAGCTCCATGGACTGTAGCCCTCCAGGCTCCTCTGTCCATGGAATTTTCCTGGCAACAATACTGGAGAGAGGTGCCATTTCCTTTTCCAGGGGATCCTCCCGATCCAGGGATCAAACCCATCTGCATTGCAAGCAGATTCTTTACTGCTGAGCCACCAAAGGAGTGATCCCTTAAATTTTGTGCAGATACTTAGCTGATTTTTCTAACACTATTGAATAATCCCAACATCATATATTGATTTATTTTTTGAAATCAAACCTTTGTCATATAGATTTTTACATGTGTTATTCTGTACATCCTTCTTCTATTTCCGTATTAGTAAGTTTACAGTTTAAAAAAAGGACTGACTTTTCAAATTTTCTGAGCAGTTTAAAGTTCACAGCAAAATTGAGAGGACGGTACAGAGATTTCCCACATATCCCCTTCCCTCAACACACCTAATAGTCTCCCCCATTATCAACATTCCCCACCAGAGTGGTACATTCTTGGACAATCTATAATGATATATATCCATCATTATAATATCATATGGAGTATTTTCTCTGCCCCCAAAATCCTCTGTGCTCTGCCTACTCATCTCCCTCTGCCCATCTTCCAAACAGCAACCACTGATGTTTTTATTGTCTCCATAATTTTGTCTTTTCTAGAATGTCATATATTGGAGTTGTACAGTATGTAGCCTTTCAGATTTGCTGCTTTCACTTAGTAATACGCATTTAGGGTTCCTCCATGTCTTTTTAGGGCTTGACAGCTCACTTCTTTTTAGGGCTGAATAACCTTCCATTGTCTGAATGTACCTCAGTTTATTAGTTCTGCTACTGAAGGACATTTTGGTTGCTTTGCAAGGATGAATAGCTGTAAACATTCCTGTGCAGGTTTTTGTATGGTCATAAGCTTTCATTTCCTTTGGGTAAATTATTGGATCATATGGTAAGGGGATGTCTAGTTTGCAGAAATCTGTCTTCCAAAGTGACTGTACCATTTTGCATCCTTATCAACAATGAATGGAGTTCCTGCTGCTCTACAGCCTTGCCAGCATTTGCTGTTGTCAGTGTCCCAGATATTGGCCCAGTCTAACAGATGTGTAGTGGTATGTCATTTTAATTTGCATTTTCTTGATGAGATATAATGTGGAACATTTTTGTAAGTGTTTCTTTTTTTTTTTTGCAAATATGTTATCCCAGTTCGTGGTTTGTCTTATCATTCTCTTGACATTGTCTTTTTACATTTTAATGAGGTTCAGTTTATTAATTATTTCTTTCATGGATCTGTTTTTGGTGTTGAATCTTAAAAGACATCACTATACTCAAGGTCATCTAGATTTTCAACTATGTCATCTTCTGGGAGTTTTGTGGTTTTGTATTTTACATTTAGATTTGTGATCCACTTTCAGTTTTGGAGGGTGTAAGGTCTGTGTCTGGGCTTCTCCAGTGGCACTAGTGGTAAAGAACCCAGCTGCCAATGCAGGAGATGGAAGAGACAAGAGTTCGATCCCCCAGTTGGGAAGATTCCTTGGAGGGACTGGCAACACATTCCAGTATTCTTGCTTGTCAGGGAATGTTTAACAGGAGGATTCCTACGTGCTGTTTCTCACAAGTCCTTTGTTTCTTTTTAAGCGGAACAGCACACTGCTCCCAGGAACTGAGGTCATTGTGTGAGACAGGCTTGAATCTCCTTTAGTAAATGTTCTCTTTACAATAAAACTGCTTAGCCTCGATCCCCTTTCTTGAGAAGTGGATTGTCTCCTGACCTTGTGACCATTATTAATCCCTTGTTCCATTAGTGACAGTTGCTGTACATTTGGTTTTCTGATCTTTATCATTGTCGAAAGAAATTTCTTGTACCACAGCCTTTATATACTCACAGAGAAATCATTAAAGCACCTTTGCTCCATCAGAGCTTGGGTCCCCGTGTCTTTCCTTTTTTTTTTCTCTTTCCTCGGCTGACTCTTTGGAGCACAGAGATCCATCTTGCTCACTCTCCTGCCTGGGCTTCTAAGACTCTCTCGAGAAGGTGCCCTGTGCCTTCACCCCTCCTTGAGAGGGCACCCAGTGCCTTCATGAGAGACGCAAGTCCTGTGTCAAGGGCTTTATTGGTTTTCTCCATAAACCAGGGAGTATCAGCCTCTCTCTCTCTTCCACTTTCTTATCGTCACCTCCAGACCGCCAGGTCCCGGTCCATTAAAGGACCCCAACACTTGCTTGGAGAATCCCATGGATGGAGGAACCTGGAGGGATACAGTCCATAGGGTCACAAAGAGTCAGACATGACTGAAGCAACTAAACACACACACGCACACACACACAAGGTCTGTGTCTAGATTTGTATTTTTTCCCTGTGCATGTCCAGTTATTCCAGTAGCATGTGGCAAAAAGACTGTATTTACTCCATTGATTTTGCTCCTTTGTCAAAGATCAACTGACTATATTTATGTGGGTCTATTTCTTGGATCTCTATTCTGTCCCATTGATCCCTTCGTCTATTATTTCATTAATGCCACAGTCCTGGTTATTGCAGCTTCATAGTAAATCTGTAATCAGGTAATTAGTCCTCCAACTCTGTTTTTCTGTAAATGTCCAGTCTTAATTAAGTATATTATTCTTTTTAATGTCTACCAGGCCAAGCCTCTGTTTCTTATTTCTCTTTTTCCAGGTATGCTCTTAGCTATTTTTATATATTTATTCTCTCTGATGGGCTTCCCTGGTGGCTCAGACAGTAAAGAATCTGCCTGCCGTGTGGGACATCTGGGTTTGATCCCTGGGTTGGAAAATTCCCCTGGAGAAGGAAATGGTAACCCACTCCAGTGTTCTTGCCTGGAGAATCCCCATGGACAGAGGAGCCTGGGGTGCTGCAGTGCACAGGGTCGCAAAGAGTCCCATATAACTGAGCGACCTAGCACAATGCATTTAATCTAATAAACTTTAGAATCAATTTTTTCAAGTTAAAAAATCCTTTTGGGATTTAGATTGGGGTGACATTGAATTTAGGAGAGAAGGCACATCTTTGTAATTGTGACAAGGTACACACATGCACCTCCACTGATTCAGGACTTTATTTTTATGTCTTTCAGTAGATAGTCATCCCCACCTAATGCTTTTTTCCTTCAGGGGTAATATCTTAGATATCTGGGTTTATTCTAAAGAGGAATTAAACTGCTTTATAGGTGACAGCAGTAATACAACTGGAAATGTTTGGCCAAAGTAACAAGTTGGAGGGTCACTAGTAGTAAGAAAGACATCACCAGGAAGTAGAAGGGACAGCCACAGGGATGATGATGCAGACCTTGAGCATCCTCAGATTACTAAGTATAGTCTACCTGTAGACCAAGTTCCAGGTTAGAAATGAGGGTCAGGCAGCCCACCCCAGCTTGTGGTAGGCAGGTACATATGCATGCATGCTAAGTTGCTTCAGTCGTGTCTGACACTTTGGAACCCTATAGACTATAGCCCACCAGGCTCCTCTATCCATGCTATTCTCCAGGCAAGAATACTAGAGTGGGTTGCCATACCCTCCTTCGGGGATCTTCCTGACCCAGGGATGGAACCCACGTCTCTTATATGTCCTGCATTGGCAGATGAGTTCTTTACCACTAGCATGACCTGGGAAGCCAGGTATGCAGGAACACAAGTGGGTAAACAGTTGCAGTTGAGGTAGAACAAATTCCCTAGTAGGAAAGAGATTTCCCAGTGGACTTACTGATGGGATGACCAGCAAAAGGGTCCTTGAGGATGAAACATCCGGGGGAACAACATTCAAGGAGTCCATTGAGGCAGGCAGTAGGGCCACTTCTGCACTCCTGACCTTAGAGGTCAGGTACATTTTTGTTGTGGGTGGCTGCCTGTGCACAGCTGGGTATATAGCAGCATCTCCAGTCTCTATCCCACTTCTCCAAATGCCTCCAGTCATTGCCAAATGTTCTTCTGAGAAGGTGGGCAGGGAGGATCAATTCCAATTAAGAACCACTGTTCTAAGATCTAAGGGACCCGGGAGCAAAGGAATAATCAAAGAAGTGAACATGTGTGAAGTTGGCCAGCAGGGTGATGGTGGGGAAGGTCAGGGTCTAGGCAATGCAGTCTTGGCCTGTTGGCCTCCTGGAAAGAGGAAGTGCAAGACACCCATCCCACTCTGCTACCTCCTGGAAGAGGGGGTGGGATGATGAGGTAGCTGACTTCCTAGGGATGTCCCAACATTGGATCAGGAGGACGAAGCAGAGCTGAGCCAAGGACTGATTTGCTGAGAGCCATCCAAAGGAAGAAATGCGTGCTGCAGAATACCTGGCAGGCAGGGAGCCTGAAGGTAGAGAGGAATCCATCTGTGAGATAAATTTCAGATTTGTGGTGAAGAGAGGGAAACTATAGCCAGTTCCATCTCAAGACATTTCCCTAGTGCAGGCTTGTCAGATCCTGACTAACTGTCAGTTTCCCCCAAGTTGCAGTGGCTGCAGAACCTTGCTGAAATGCCCTTCAGTGAGATGAGCTGGAGTAATGGGTCACAGTTGCGGGAACGGATTCATCGAGACAGCGAGCACTGAGCAGCTAGTGTGAGGAGAGCACACAGCACAGAGTAGTGGGGAGCTCTTGGAGAGAAGAAGAGACTGAGCAGAGGAGGACAGGACCTGGGAGGCACTGGGAGGGACAGGCCAGCACTTGACTGCTAGACACAGAAACTGTAGATCTCACTCCAGGTCCCATCACCCGAAGTGGGGATGAAATGTCTTTAAACAAGATTGTTTGGGCAAATTTTCCCCTAAAGGATTTCTATAGCTGCAGAGAAATGGGTAGGAAATGGGGATGGGAAACTGAAAACTTTTTCACCTTTTTTAAGAGAGCTGGTTATCTGTGAACATTGCTAGAAGAAGTCCAAATAAGATACATACATTAAATTCAACTGAAGGAGGCTATGGCTTTAGAGACTCTCTAGAGAGGAAATACTGAGGGAGTAACTCATATCAGTCCAATCGCAAACCGAAAACCACTTCTATGTAATTCTGATAGTAGAAGGAAGCCAGAGGAGGTAAGCAGAGAGGCCCAAGAGTTTGGGGGCATAAGGGACGGGTGGTCGATGCTCAGATGTGTGTGAAAGCTACAATGATCAATAACTGGCTACCGTTCAGGAAGACGGACACAGGGCAGGGTTCCTATGCAGTCAGCATGTGCCAGTATGACAGCGTTGATTGCTATCAGCCAGCATCTTTGTATGTTTTGCCGGTGGACTTCCGTGGTGGCTCAGGTAGGTAAAGAATCTGCCTGCAATGCAAGAGAGCCCGGTTTGATCCCTGGGTAGGGAATGTCCCCTGGAAAAGGGCATGACAACCACTCCAGTATTCTTGCCTTGAAAATCCTAGGGACAGAGGAGCCTGGTGGGCTACAGTCTGTTGTGTCACAAAGAGTCGGACATGACTGAGTGATGGTCATTTTCCATAACAAAGAAGGGTGTGGTGGTGGTTGTTGTGGGATAACCTTATTTTAAAAACCAAAGCATTCTGTGTAAATACCCCAGATTACCTCTTTGAACATAATTTCTCTTGCATGTGACCTGAATTGTATTCAGCTGACCGGGTTCCTACTTGGGGTTCTGGTGGAACAAAGTGCAGCCTAGTTTCCTCCCAGAAGCCTTTCACTTTCACTGTACTTGTTCTGGTAGGGATAATTCTGTCAGATCAGCCCTTTCCCTTCACTCAACCTCTTTCATTTTGGGTGTTTGTCTATCTAGATTTAGTTTGGGCTATGGAGGGAACATCTAGTACTATCTCCACGTTACATTGCTTCTGGAAGCATCTCAAATCTTGACTATGGCAAGGAAGAATTATGAAATAATTCAGTGCATGAGCACTATAGGACCTGGTCAGCTTTGCACTTAACAGAACTCCACGTCTATATTAGCTCTGCTTTTGCTTCTCAGTATCAAACATACAGATATAACAGTGCTAGGCAATGGCACCCCACCCCAGTACTCTTGCCTGGAAAATCCCATGGATGGAGGAGCCTGTGGGCTCCAGTCCATGGGGTCGCTAAAAGTCGGACACGACTGAGCGACTTCACTTTCACTTTTCACTTTCATGCATTGGAGAAGGAAATGGCAACCCACTCCAGTGTTCTTGCCTGGAGAATCCCAGGGACGGGGGAGCCTGGTGGGCTGCCGTCTATGGGGTCGCACAGAGTCGGACACGACTGAAGTGACTTTGCAGCAGCAGCAGCAGGCACTATTACTTACATCTCTCAAACGGATACAGAATCCGAAGACCCAGTCTGGTTAATGACAGAAAAAGACCACCTTTGGAATAACTACTGGATTATAATTATAATCTCTTACCTGTATATCCCAGGTGGCTCAGTAGGTAAAGAATCTGCCTGCAATGCAGGAGACACAAGAGACTTGGGTTGTATCCCTGGGTTGGGAAGATTCCTTGGAGGAAGGAATGGCAATCCACTCCAGTATTCTTGCCTGGAGAATCCCATAGACACAGGAGCCTAGCAGGCTACAGTTCATGCGGTCACAGAGTTGGACACCACTGAAGTGGCTTCAGTGAGTGGTTGCTGCACACCACCAGAGCGGCCAAGAGGAGATACCCTATGTCCAAGGTCAGGAGTGGCAGCCGAAAGGAGATACCCCACATCCAAGGTAAGGTGCAGTGGCTGCACTTTGCTGTAGCAGCCGTGAAGATACCCACGTTCAAGGTAAGAGAAACCCAAGTAAGACAGTAGGCACTGAGAGAGGGCATCAGAGGGCAGACAGAGTGAAACCAGAATCACAGAAAACTAGCCAATCTGATCACATGGACCACAGCCTTGTCTAACTCAATGAAACGAAGCCATGCTGTGTGGGTCCACCCAAGATGGATGGGTGATTGTGGAGAGGTGTGACAGAATGTGGTCCCCTGGAGAAGGGAATGGCAAACCACTTCACTATTCTTACCTTGAGAACCCCATGAACAGTATGAAAAGGTGAAAAGGCAAAAAGTTAGGACACTGAAAATGGAACTCCCCAGGTAGGTAGGTGCCCAATATGCTACTGGAGATCAGTGGAGAAATAATTCCAGAACGAATGAAGGGATGGAGCCAAAGCAAAAATAACACCCAGTTGTGGATGTGACTGATGATAGAAGCAAGGTCCAATGCTATAAAGAGCAATATTGCACAGGAACCTGGAATGTTAGGTCCATGAATGAAGGCAGATTTAAAGTGGTCAAACAGGAGATGGCAAGAGTGAACGTCAACATTCTAGGAATCAGCAAACTAAAATGGACTGGAATGGGTGAATTTAACTCATATGACCATTATATCTACTACTGTGGGCAGGAATCCCTTAGAAGAAATGGAGTAGCCATCCTAGTCAATAAGAGAGTCTGAAATGCAGTACTTGGATGCAATCTTAAAAATGACAGAATGATTTCTGTTCATTTCCAAGACAAACCATTCAATATCACAGTGATCCAAGTGTATGCCCTGACCAGTAACACTGAAGAAGCTGAAGTTGAACGGTTCAATGAAGACCTACAAGGCTTTTTAGAACTAACACCCCCAAAAGATGTCATTTTCATGATAGGGGATTGGAATTCAAAAGTAAGAATTCAAGAAACACTCGGAGTAACAGGCAAATTTGGCCTTGGAGTATAGAATGAAGCAGGGCAAAGGCTAATAGTTTTGCAAAGAGAACACACTGGTCTTAGCAAACACCCTCTTCCAACAACACAAAAGAAGACTACACAAGGACATCACCAGATGGCCAACACCAAAATCAAATTGATTTTATTCTTTGTAGTCAAAGATGGAGAAGCTCTATACAGTTAGCAAAAACAAGACTGAATGCAAACTGTGGCTCAGATCATGAGCTCTTTATTGCCAAATACAGACTGAAATTGAAGAAAGTGGGGAAAACCACTAGACCATTCAGGTATGACCTAAATCAAATCCCTTATGGTTATACAGTGGAAGTAAGAAATAGATTTAAAAGACTAGACCTGATAGACAGAGTGCCTGATGAACTATGGGCAGAGGTTCGTGACATTGTACAGGAGACAGGGATCAAGAGCATCCCCAAGAAAAAGAAATGCAAAAAAGCTAAATGGCTGTCTGAAGAGGCCTTACAAATAGCTGTGCAAAGAAGAGAAGCAAAAACCAAAGAGAAAAGGAAAGATATAACCATTTGAATGCAGAATAGCAAGGAGAGATAAGAAAGCAATCCTCAGCGATCAGTTCAAAGAAATAGAGGAAAACAATAGAATGGAAAGGCTAGAGATCTCTTCAAGAAAATAGAGATACCAAGGGAATATTTCATGCAAAGATTGGCTCAATAAGGGACAGAAATGGTATGGACCTAACAGAAGCAGAAGATATTAAGAAGAGGTAGGAAGAATACACAGAAGAACTGTACAAAAAAGATCTTCACAACCCAGATAATCACAACGGTGTGGTCATTCACCTAGAGCCAGACATCCTGGAACGTGATGTCAAGTGGGCTTTAGGAAGCATCACTACAAACAAAGGTACTGGAGGTGATCAAAATCCAGTTGAGCTATTTCAAATCCTAAAAGATGATGCTGTGAAAGTAGTGCACTCAATATGCCAGCAAATTTGGAAAACTCAGAAGTGGCCACAGAACTGGAAAAGGTCAGTTTTCATTCCAATCCCAAACACAGGCAATGCCAAAGAATGCTCAAAATACCACACAATTGCACTCATCTCACACACTACTAAAGTAATGCTTAAAATTCTCCAAGCCAGGCTTATACAGTATGTCAACCATGAACTTCTAGATGTTCAAGCTGGTTTTAGAAAAGGCAGAGGAACCAGAGATCAAATTGCCAACATCTACTGGATCATTAAAAAAGCAATAGAGTTCCAGAAAAACATCTATTTCTGCTTTATTGACTATGCCAAAGCCTTTGACTGTGTGGATCACAATAAACTGTGGGAAATTCTGAAAGAGATAGGAATACCAGAACACCTGACATGCCTCTTCAGAAACCTGTATGCAGGTCAGGAAGCAAGTGAGAACTGGACATGGAACAACAGATTGATTGGAAATAGGAAAAAGAGTGTGTCAAGGCTGTATATTGTCACCCTGCTTATTTAACTTGTATGCAGAGTACATCATGAAAAACGCTGGTCTGGATGAAGCACAAGCTGGAATCAAGATTTCCAGGAGAAATGTCAATAACCTCAGATATGCAGTTGACACCACCCTTATGGCAGAAAGTGAAGAAGAACTAAAGAGTCTCTTGGTGAAAGTGAAAAGGAGAGTGAAAAAGTTGGCTTAAAACTTAACATTCAGAAAACTATGATCATGGCATCCAGTCCCGTCACTTCATGGCAAATAAATGAGGAAACAGTGGAAACAGTGGCTGACATTATTTTCAGATCAGTTCAGTTCAGTTGCTCAGTCGCGTCAGACTTTTTACGACCCCATGAATCACAGCATGCTGGGCCTCCCTGTCCATCACCACCTCCTGGAGTTCACTCAAACTCACATCCACTGAGTCAGTGATGCCATCCAGCCATCTCATTCTCTGTCATCCCCTTTTCCTCCTGTCCCAATCCCTGCCTGCATCAGAGTCTTTTCCAATGAGTCGACTCTTCACAAGATGTGGCCAAAGTACTGGAGTTTCAGCTTTAGCATGATTCCTTCCAAAGATCACCCAGGGCTGATCTCCTTTAGAATGGACTGGTTGGATCTCCTTGCAGTCCAAGGGACTCTCAAGAGTCTTCTCCAACACCACAGTTCAAAAGCCCCCCTTTTTTTTATTTTAGGGGGCTCCAAAATCACTGCAGATGGTGATTGCAGCCATGAAATTAAAAGAGGCTTACTCCTTGGAAGGAAAGTTATGACCAACCTAGATAGCATATTCAAAAGCAGAGACATTACTTTGCCAACAATGGTTCGTCTAGTCAAGGCTATGGTTTTTCTTGTGGTCATGTATGGATGTGAGAGTTGGACTGTGAAGAAGGCTGAGCACTGAAGAATTGATGCTTTTGAACTGTGGTGTTGGAGAAGACTCTTGAGTCCCTTGGATTGCAAGGAGATCCAACCAGTCCATGCTAAAGGAAATCACGCCTGGGTGTTCATTGGAAGGAATGATGCTAAAGCTGAAGCTCCAATACTTTGGCCACCTGACATAAAGAGCTGACTCATTTGAAAAGACCCTGATCCTGGGAAAGATTGAGGGCAGGAGGAGAAGTGGACAACAGAGAATGAGATCGTTGGATGGCATCACCGACTCAATGGACATTAGTTTGGGTAAACTCCAGGAGTTGGTGATGGACAGGGAGGCCTGGCATGCTACAGTTCATGGGGTTGAAAAGAGTTGGACACACTCAACATGACAGCTGACCAACTGAACTGAACTGAAGTGACTTAGCAAGATACCTGTATACTGAATACAGCCTTGATCGTCCATATAGCTGGCTTATAATGGTAGACAAAAAAATTCTGACAGGTCGTCAACAATTCCCAGATTGTAGCCCTCAACAGTTTATGACACCTTCCCTTTGTTTCCTATCAGAGGCACATACTCACCGTTCCGGGTGAGGAGTGCAGAGCCTGTAAGACTCTCAGCCCTAGATGATCTAGAGAATCAGTGATTATTACAAAATGCTGCAATACACAAAGAATACAAAATGCTGCAATATGCAAAGAACAATACTTCTTGGTCAGAACTTGACTGAGGTTGGCTTCAAATTTTTTCTAACATTGGGACAAAGCAATTAGAGTGTAAATGTTCTGACAAAAAATAAAAACATGCTTTACTGAGTTTGAGTCTCAGGCAAAAGGTAAGGGGATCAGAAGAACAAGATCATGTTATGGTCTTTTATATGCACTCTATTATTATCTTTCCTTTGCATAGCTCTTATTATAGAGATCGGTTCTAATGCTCAGCATTCATATAGTAGTTAAAATGAAGTTTTTAACTTCCTGTTAAAAACCTTGTCTAGGTTCCTTCCTTAACACACACATGCTCGTTCCTACCCATCCTTCAAGGCTGTCCTCCTTCATGAAGCCTTTTGTTTTACATCTACAAAAGCTCTGACTATTAAAGCACTTCTCATGACCAGTGATTTGCTATTATCAGACATTCTCATATCTCCTTTTGTGACTATGTCTTATCTGCCTCAACCATAATCTCTTTGAGGGCTGGGATATTGTCCACATTGCTTTGCCCATTCTAAAGGCTCTTGAAGCATCTGCTTACCCAATCTGGCTTTCTTTCCTTGAGACAGCTCAAGTTCTTATTCTTTGGCAGGTGCTTTTAGGTTTCAGGGAAACAGATGAAAAATCAGAAGATTCCCTGGTGGCTCAGGCAGTAAAGAAGCTGCCTGCAATTACAGGAGACACAGCTTCAATCCCTGGGTTGGGAAGGTCTGCTGGACAAGGAAATGGCAACCCACTCCAGTATTCTTGCTTAGAGAATTCCATGGACAGAGGAGCCTGGTGGGCTACAGTCCATGAGGTTACCAAGAGTCAGACCTGACTGAGCGACTGACGATTTCACCCTTAAATGGCTTACCTTCTTAGTAAAAAAGTGGAAGAGAGGAAACTTTTGGGGTCTCTGTACAAAGTTGCAGCAGGAGACTGTAGGAAATAGTATATAAGAGCTGAAAACACTTGGACTCTTAATTAGGATGCTTTGATTTCATTTCTAATTTGATGAGTATCTTGAGTACATTTCTTAACCATTTGTCATCTATTTCCTTATACGTCATAGTGAAAGTGAAGTTGCTCAGTTGGGTCTGACTCTTTGCGACCCTGTGGACTGTAGCCTACCAGGCATCTCTGTCCGTGGGATTCTCCAGGCAAGAATACTGGAGTGGGTTGCCATTTCCTTCTCCAAGGGATGTTCCCGACCCAGGGATCGATCCTGGGTCTCCCGCATTGGAGGCAGACGCTTTAACCTCTGAGCCAGCCAGGAAGCCCCATATGTCATAGAGTACATGTCACAATAACATTAAGAAATGTACTCTTTCTTACGGGGAAGGCAATGGCACCCCAACCCAGTACTTTTGCCTGGAAAATCCCATGGACGGAGGATCCTGGTAGGCTCCAGTCCATGTGGTTGCTAAGAGTCAGATACGACTGAGCGACTTCACTTTCACTATTCACTTTAATGCATTGGGGAAGGAAATGGCAACCCACTCCAGTGTTCTTGCCTGGAGAATCCCAGGGATGGGGGAATCTGGTGGGCTTCCGTCTATGGGGTCGCACAGAGTTGGACACGACTGAAGTGACTTAGCAGCAGCAGCAGCAACTCTTTCTTAACAGGGTACATTTGTGATCTATTTCCCTATACGTCATACAAGTATCATATGATTACTGGGGGAATTGATTGAATCAGAAAAGAGATGCAAAGCATGTTGCAAGGAACTTCCTCAACCTGATAAAAAGCATCTATGAAAAACCCATGGCTAAAACTACACCTAACGAGAAAGATGGAAAGCTTTCTCCCAAAGATGATTAATAAGACAACAATGTAAACTGTCAAATTATTTTATGTTTTTAGATCCTGCATTATTGGAAAAAAATTTAATATTTACTAAACCCGAATTAGAAAATATGCTAAGTCACTTCAGTCGTGTCCGACTCTGTGCGACCCCATAGACGGCAGTCCATCAGGCTTCCCCGTCCCTGGGATTCTTCAGGCAAGAACACTGGAGTGGGTTTCCATTTCCTTCTCCAATGCATGAAAGTGAAAAGTGAAAGTGAAGTCGCTCAGTCTTGTCCTACTCTTAGCGACCCCATGGACTGCAGCCCAGCAGGCTCTTCCGTCCATGGGATTTTCCAAACAAGAGCACTGGAGTGGGGTGCCATTGCCTTCTCTGAAATAGAAAATAAGTAACATTTAACTACTGTACGGTGCTGATAAAAACACGGTGCTTTTATGTTCTTCATTGATGTTTGCTTTTTTTTTTTTTTTAATATTTATTTATTCATTATTTGGCTTCCTGGGGGTCTTAGGTGAAGCATGTGAGATCTGTTTCCCTGTTCAGAGATTGAATACAGGACCTCTGCATTGCCAGTGCAGAGTTTTAGCCACAGGGATGTTCCTAGGGATTTTGTTTGTTTGTTTTATTTTTTGGGGTGTGTCTTTATGTGTTGTTGTTGTTGTTTTTTATTTTCTTTCTTTTAGCAATAGTAGAAAAAAGAAAGGGGAAGAAATTGTGTAAACAAGTGTGGTACAGGTAATGAGTTAACCTTCTGATTGTACTTCCAGAGGACATGCAGTATACGAAAACCCTTTGCTTGTATTCTATCATATGTAGTAAAGAGGAAATGGTAAATTGTAAATAATACAATTATATATCAAGGTAAAGAGAACAGAGTCTGGAGAAAAACCTGACAGTATACAAAACTGGATAATGGTCCTGTGAAGATAGCAACAGCATTCCTTACTCTCAGAGAACCCTTTCTCTCTTTTTGTTTGCCTTTGATTTTGTAAATCCTGGGTCAAATAAAATCTACAAGGTTAAATATGACTTTTGGTTATTGTTATTTTCTTCTGTTTACCATAGTCATTTAATGTATTCTATGTTCTGCATGAAAAAATACTTTAGCACTTCTACAAGTATTGCCTGCCTTTAGAAACTAACTTTATTGTCTTTACAAAAAATATCCTGTTACTAAAAAGAAATTTTGATAACCTTATTTCTTTTTACCAAGCTTTGTGTCGAGGGCTGACTTTCAACAGAGCGAAGTGAGAGGGCTGCTCTGCTACAGGCAAAACCCCAACCCAGAAGCAGTCCATCTAGGAAAGGTTTAGCACCAGGTGCCCCAGGTGCCCCACAATTGAGAGATGCAGTGTTGGGCAACTACCACTACCACTAACACTAACTCTACCTATGAAACATATCTTCTCGAAATAAGCAAGTCATCTTTTCCTTAGGGTCACACAAACGTTTCCTTAAGTCTTCATTTCACAAAGACTTACACAGCAAAAACAAGAAAGAAATAATACATAATATATATCTCAATTGCTCTTGGCGATTTCTCTTTACATTAGTCACTGAAGTGGGTATTCATAGGTTGTAAACAAAAGTACACATCTGACAACTGTCCTCACTTGATGATTTCCTGCCTTCCCCTGGATCTAGCCCTTTCTCACGAGCTTCAGTAGAGACAAGCATCAGTTCTAGGATTAGACCAGAAACTGTGCACATCAGTCTAACCATTACCTTTTGGAAAACTTTTAAAAATGTATCACTTCCCATCAGGTTAATTTGACCTTTGAGTTGAGAAGCATTAAAGAAATCATGGGTACCTTAGTTCAGATCAGATCAGTCGCTCAGTCGTGTCCGGCTCTTTGCGACCCCATGAATCGCAGCACTCCAGGCCTCCCTGTCCATCACCAACTCCCGGGGTCACTGAGACTCACATCCATCGAGTCAGTGATGCCATCCAGCCATCTCAGCCTCTGTCGTCCCCTTCTCCTCTTGCCCTCAATCCCTCCCAGCATCAGAGTCTTCTCCAATGAGTCAACTCTTTGCATGAGGTGGCCAACGTACTGGAGTTTCAGCTTTAGCATCATTCCTTCCAAAGAAATCCCAGGGCTGATCTCCTTGCAGTCCAAGGGACTCTCAAGAGTCTTCTCCAACACCACAGTTCAAAAGCATCAGTTTTTCGGTGCTTAGCCTTCTTCACAGTCCAGCTCTCACATCCATACATGACCACAGGAAAAACCATAGCCTTGACTAAGGCTAACTCAAAAGGAAGCATCTAGGTTTTGCATGGCATGATTAAGACTGCCCTCTGTGGGAAGAGAAGAAAAAAAGAGGAAATTGCACTGCTATGGGAATTTACCTTGCTATGATTCTTTCCCCCATGTATCTACAGTGAAACAAACATACTCTAGTAAGAAAAACAGTACCATGTTAGGGCTATATTACCATACATTGCATTGTAACGAATAATATTAGAAAATTCATGTGTTAGGCTCTTCTATCCATGGAAAGCAGGAATTCTATCCATGGAAGAGTATTCTCCAGGCAGGAATACTGGAGTGGGTTGCCCTTTCCTTCTCCAGGGGATCTTCCCGATCCAGAGATGGAACCTGGCTCTCCCGCATTACCTACTGAGCCACCAGCAAAGATCTAGCATGGGTCGCAACAGTAATCAGTTACAGAATTGCCAGTCTCCCGAGAGCCTCCAAATCTAGAAATGGATGACTAAGCAATGTTGCCTAAATGGAGGGGTGACAGGGAGGAAAGAGTGCATGACTTTTGACGTTACGTCCTACTTGCTAATGACCATGGGTATTTGCGGTTTTCAATGATTATAAAATACTGACTGTCAGGAAGAAAGATGCTAAAATGGGGTCAAATTAATTTGTTTCAAAAATAAACCAAGGGGTAAGTTCCAACTCCCCCCCCCCCCCCCCCCCCCACCCCTCCCCCGCCCCCCCCCCCCCCCCTTTTGTGACGCACTTCAGGTCAGTGGGGCTTTCCCAGAAGTCACTGCGTTTCCGGTCTCTCTAGTCTCCAGTCAGGCAGAGGGTGGCTGGAGGCGCCATCTTCTCTCCCACATGCCTTCACTGTTCTCGGCAAAAGGAGGCTGGTGTCTCCTTCCAGCCCCCCAACCGTACAGTCCTGTCCACCCCAAGCCATCTTTGATCCATCCTCTTGCCCGCCCGATCGCCCACCCAGTGCCTGGAAGCCGCTTCACAGGTCTGTAGAAGAGTTGAAACTGTCATCCTGTCCGTGGCCCTTTTTTGTTGGTGTGTGTCTCCACTGTTTCCCAATCCCAGTCAGGGAATCAAGATGGAGGTGGGGGACGGGGGTGAAGAGGACAGGGAAAGTGGGCAGAGCTCTTCCGAAGGAGATAAAACACAGATTAGCCTCTGTGATGTATCTTCTGAAGATTTTACAAAAACCTGGCTAACATTAACAGAGCTCCATGACGGAGAGCCACTCCGACTTGAGGGCAACATAACCAGTTTCATGAAAGAGCAATTGTCAGACGAGAGCTGGACAGGCTCCATGTCCAGAATGCAAGAGTTGACGGAGCAAGGGACAGACCTGCATGACACTACCCATGACCTGCGAGGTCAATTAAATGCTGAAGTATGTGATCGCTTGACAGAAAACCAAAGATACAGAAATACGCTACAGCAAGAATTTTATGAGATCCAACAACAAGATCTGAAATTTACTGGTGAGCTCACAGCAGAAAGGAATAATCTAAGAGAAGAAAACGAGCAGCTTTCAGCTAGGCTCAAGAGGAAACAGCCACAGTCTGGCCATTCTTCTTCTGATAGTGATGACGACCTCGTCCCTGGGTCTCAAAAGAGCGAGTCAGTTAGTTCGATCAGGGACCCTCCGCCCGGACCGGAGAGGTATGTGGCTCTCCAAGTGATAACGCAAACGCAAACCAAACAGATGAAAGCTAGAGGAAAAAAGGAACAGCCACACAGTTCCGAGCTTCAGGTTCCATTGTACAGTCAGGACGTCTTTGAGGTGCCAGAGAGCCCTCAGGAGAAGATTTCCTCTAGCAGCACTAAGACTATCACAATAAGCAGTGGCAGTCCGAAGTCATCTAGCCCTGTTCCTTCAGCGTCTACACTCGGCCCTCAGACAGTGTTTGGATTTCAAGATGACTCCAGCCTTCATGATGCCAGGCTTGGCCATCCACAAAGCAAATCCATTTTCACACAGAGGAGCTCCCCACTGAGGATCTCCACACCAAAGCTTGGAACTGAGATGGATTGGCCTTGGACCCTTTCCATTATTTCTCCAGGAGAAGAGCTACCTGCTGAAATATTATCTGAAACGTCAGAGGAAAGGATGAGTGATTCTCCCAAAAGCATATTTTCTCCTTTTACACGGAGAGACGAAAACACCACTTTACATCTATTTCCTTTCGACTCTACTTCAAGCTCTAATGTGCAAAGACCATCATTTGGTGTTTTTCGCGTTTCAATGAGAGAGAGCAGTAGCCAGACACCTTGCAGTGAACAGTCCACAGCAAGGAAGGAGACGAGTGGACCTACAGGTGCAGCCCATGATGCTGATAAGCCACAAGATGAGACTCAGGCTGGCACTCAGGGTCTTCAATAAAGAGAAAAGTCAAGATACAGTTAGAAAAAGGGGGGAAGTAGCTATCGCTCCATCTCTCTCTTAAGGAGACTACGTTTCTGCTCCAAGAGGACAGTCTTCCTATCAATTCAGACTATTTAACATTTGTATTCAGACTATGTCACTGATAATTCCTGACTTTGATTCTACTTCCCAGAATATAATATACAGGCAATAAAATGTTGGGCAAAAACTAAGACTTTGAAACAGTGACTTCTTGCCGGTTAACAAAATTCAGCTACAAAGAAAGAAACTTAGCTTTCAGAATCCCTTGACTTCTATGGAGAAGTGTAGAGATTATCATCTTTGTGTTGAAATTAAGCTGCTCGTGTCTATGAGTCAGTGTGTGCCATGCTGAGTTGGTTTAGTTGTGTGCTAGTTTTTGCAACACTGTGGACTGTAGCCTGCCAGGCTCCTCTATCCCTGGGATTCTCTAGAAGAATATGGCAGTGGGTTGTCATGCCCTCTTCCTGGGGATCTTCCCATCCATCGAGTCTCTTAGACTTTGAACTGGCAGGTGAGTTTTTATTACTGGTGCCACATGGGAAGCCCTTAAGAGTCAATAAGAAGGCTTAAAAAAAAAAAGACAGCCAAGAGAACACCTTAAAGGCCTGGACTGTAAGAGTTCAACCCTGTAATACTTGTGAAATATTTACTGGACTTGACAAGGTAACTACAATACTTACACTGAGAAAGATTCAGAAGCAGATATTTTTCAGAGTAAAATGACTATGACTTTCCAGATACCATACAGCATGACTTAAATTACAAAAGAGAACATGTGACACAGACTGTATACTAGTTATTAAAATTTCCTTTTAAACATCAAAAAGCAAGAGCATAAGAAGGAAAAACCTCCTTAACAAAAACCAACTATTTAGCAAGCAAGCGCAACATTTACAAGAGCAGGAGACTTTTTCAGGAGACAAAGCAGTTATGGTTTTATCTGTAACAAAAAGCAGCCAGCTGCTTGTCACTGATTATCACAGTGTGTGTGTGTGTGTGTGTGTGGACGTGTGTATAGTGTGCAAGTGTGTGCACACGGGCTGTCGCCCCCTCCCCTCTCCCCCCCCTACCACCCTCCTTACTTTCCCTAGGCCGTGGTGTTATTCAACTCCTTTTTTCCTTAAGTTTTTTTTTTTTTTTTTTTATTTTTCCATGGGTCCTTGGGCATGTAGAATAAACAAAGTTATTGACTGAATTCATGTGCCATAAATCTCACCCTTTAAAATAGAGTACAATACAGTAGTTTACATGATATATTAAAAAACTTGTAAAACCATCACCACAGTTTTAGAATATTATATTCACACTTTTAAAAAGCCCATACATAATAGCAGTCACTTTCTACATTCCCCCACTTTTTAGCTTGTGGGGAGACAAAAACAGTAAGCTGTGTTTGTTAATTTGATTCAATATCTCTAGGAATGAAGTACCACCAGGGTTGAATATTATCTCCCTTTACATATTTCTTTCCCAAAACCTTGAAGCTTATAACATAGCATCAATAGTCTTTGACTTTTACTCGAAATCGTACATTCTATGTAGTTGAAGGTTGTAGTTATTTAAAACTCTACTATTAATGTACTTTAGAATTCATATCTAACATTTGAGGTGTTTCAATCTCTCTGGCAAGTTAACTATCAACTCTGGTTTTTATATCCTGCATTATTACAAAATTACTTAAAATATTTACTAAAAGCAAAATGGAAAAAAAGTAAAACTTACTGTATTATGATTTGACATTTACTGTAAATCATACATTTTTAGTACATGATTCTAGTTATTTAAAACTTTTATTAATGTACTTTAGAATTAGTTATTCATATCTAACATTTGATGCATTTCAATCTCTGGCAAGTAAACTGTCAACTTATTTTATGTTTTTAGATCCTGCATTATTAGAAAAAAATTTAATATTTACTAAACCCGAATCAGAAAATATGCTAAGTCACTTCAGTCGTGTCCGACTCTGTGCGACCCCATAGACGGCAGCCCACCAGGCTTCCCCGTCCCTGGGATTCTTCAGGCAAGAACACTGGAGTGGGTTGCCATTTCCTTCTCCAATGCATGAAAGTGAAAAGTGAAAGTGAAGTCGCTCAGTCGTGTCCGACTCTTAGCGACCCCATGGACTGCAGCCCAGCAGGCTCCTCCGTCCATGGGATTTTCCAAACAAGAGCAATGGAGTGGGGTGCCATTGCCTTCTCCGAAATAGAATATAAGTAATATTTAACTACTGTACTGTGCTGATCAAAACCCAGGTGCTTTTATGTTCTTCATTAGTGTTTTTTTTTTTTAATATTTTTTTATTCATTATTTGGCTTCCTGGGGGTCTTAGGTGCAGCATGTGAGATCTGTTTCCCTGTTCAGAGATTGAATACAGGACCTCTGCATTGCCAGTGCAGAGTTTTAGCCACAGGGATGTTCCTAGGGATTTTGTTTGTTTGTTTTGTTTTTTGGGGGGTGTCTTTATGTGTTGTTTTTGTTGTTTTTTATTTTTTTCTCTTTTAGCAATAGTAGAAAAAAGAAAGGGGAAGAAATTGTGTAAACAAGTGTGGTACTGGGAATGAGTTAACCTTCTGATTGTACTTCTAGAGGACATGCAGTATACGAAAACCCTTTGCTTGTATTCTATCATATGTAGTAAAGAGGAAATGGTAAATTGTAAATAATACAATTATACATCAAGGTAAAGAGAACAGAGTCTGGAGAAAAACCTGACAGCATACACAACTGGATAATGGTCCTGTGAAGATAGCAACAGCATTCCTTACTCTCATAGAACCCTTCCTCTCTTTTTGTTTGCCTTTGACTTTGTAAATCCTGGGTCAAATAAAAGCTACAAGGTTAAATATCACTTTTGGTTATTGTTATTTTCTTCTGTTTACCATAGTCATTTAATGTATTCAATGTTCTGCATGAAAAAATACTTTAGCACTTCTACAAGTATTGCCTGCCTTTAGAAACTAACTTTAGTGTCTTTACAAAAAATATCCTGTTACTAAAAAGAAATTTTGATAACCTTATTCCTTTTTACAAAGCTTTGTGTCGAGGGCTGACTTTCAACAGACCGAAGCGAGAGGGCTGCTCTGCTACAGGCAAAACCCCAACCCAGAAGCAGTCCATCTAGGAAAGGTTTAGAACCAGGTGCCCCAGGTTCCCCACAATTGAGAGATGCAGTGTTGGGCAACTACCACTACTACTAACACTAACTATACCCATGAAAAATATCTTCTCGAAATAAGCAAGTCAACTTTTCCTTAGGGTCACACAAACGTTTCCTTAAGTCTTCATTTCACAAAGACTTACACAGCAAAAACAAGAAAGAAATAATATATAATATATATCTCAATTGCTCTTGGCGATTTCTCTTTACATTAGTCACTGAAGTGGGTATTGATAGGTTGAAAACAAAAGTACACACCTGACAACTGTCCTCACTTGATGATTTCCTGCCTTCCCCTGGATCTAGCCCTTTCTCACGAGCTTCAGTAGAGACAAGCATCAGTTCTAGGATTAGACCAGAAACTGTGCACATCAGTCTAACCATTACGTTTTGGAAAACTTTTAAAAATGTATCACTTCCCATCAGGTTAATTTCAACTTTGAGTTGAGAAGCATTAAAGAAAACATGGGTACCTTAGATCAGATAGGATCAGTCGCTCAGTCGTGTCCACCTCTTTGCGACCCCATGAATCACAGCACTCCAGGCCTCCCTGTCCATCACCAACTCCCGGGGTCACTGAGACTCACATCCATCGAGTCAGTGATGCCATCCAGCCATCTCAGCCTCTGTCGTCCCCTTCTCCTCTTGCCCTCAATCCCTCCCAGCATCAGAGTCTTCTCCAATGAGTCAACTCTTCGCATGAGGTGGCCAACGTACTGGAGTTTCAGCTTTAGCATCATTCCTTCCAAAGAAATCCCAGGGCTGATCTCCTTGCAGTCCAAGGGACTCTCAAGAGTCTTCTTCAACACCACAGTTCAAAAGCATCAGTTTTTCGGTGCTTAGCCTTCTTCACAGTCCAGCTCTCACATCCATACATGACCACAGGAAAAACCATAGCCTTGACTAAGGCTAACTCAAAAGGAAGCATCTAGGTTTTGCATGGCATGATTAAGACTGCCCTCTGTGGGAAGAGAAGAAAAAAAAGAGGAAATTGCACTGCTATGGGAATTTACCTTGCTATGATTCTTTCCCCCATGTATCTAAAGTGAAACAAACATACTCTAGTAAGAAAAACAGTAGCATGTTAGGGCTATATTACCATACATTGCATTGTAACGAATAATATTAGAAAATTCATGTGTTAGGCTCTTCTATCCATGGAATTCTCCAGGCAGGAATATTGGAGTGGGTTGCCCTTTCCTTCTCCAGGGGATCTTCCCGATCCAGAGATGGAACCTGGCTCTCCCGCATTACCTACTGAGCCACCAGCAAAGATCTAGCATGGGTCGCAACAATAATCAGTTACAGAATTGCCAGTCTCCCGAGAGCCTCCATATCTAGGAATGGATGACTAAGCAATGTTGCCTAAACGGAGGGGTGACAGGGAGGAAAGAGTGCTTGACTTTGGACTTTACGTCCTACTTGCTAATGACCATGGGTATTTGCGGTTTTCAATGATTATAAAATACTGACTGTCAGGAAGAAAGATGCTAAAATTGGGTCAAATTAATTTGTTTCAAAAATAAACCAAGGGGTAAGTTCCAACTCCCCCCCCCCACATCCCCCCCCCCCCCCGCCCCCACCACCTTTTGTGATGCACTTCAGCTCAGCGGGGCATTCCCAGAAGTCACTGCGTTTCCGTTCTCTCTAGTCTCCAGTCAGGCAGAGGGTGGCTGGAGGCGCCATCTTCTCTCCCACATGCCTTCACTGTTCTCGGCAAAAGGAGGCTGGTGTCTCCTTCCAGCCCCCCAACCGAGCTGTCCTGTCCACCCCGAGCCATCTTTGATCCATCCTCTTGCCCACCCGATCGCCCACCCAGTGCCCGGAAGCCGCTTCACAGGTCTGTAGAAGAGTTGAAACTGTCATCCTGTCCATGGCCCTTTTTTGTTGGTGCGTGTCTCCACTGTTTCCCAATCCCAGTCAGGGAATCAAGATGGAGGTGGGGGACGGGGGTGAAGAGGACACGGAAAGTGGGTAGAGCTCTTCCGAAGGAGATAAAACACAGATTAGCATCTGTGATGTATCTTCTGAAGATTTTACAAAAACCTGGCTAACATTAACAGAGCTCCATGACGGAGAGCCACTCCGACTTGAGGGCAACGTAACCAGTTTGAGGAAAGAGCAATTGTCAGACGAGAGCTGGACAGGCTCCATGTCCAGAATGCAAGAGTTGACGGAGCAAGGGACAGACCTGCATGACACTACCCATGACCTGCGAGGTCAATTAAATGCTGAAGTATGTGATCGCTTGACAGTAAACCAAACATACAGAAATACGCTACAGCAAGAATTTTATGAGATCCAACAACAAGATCTGAAATTTACTGGTGAGCTCACAGCAGAAAGGAATAAACTAAGAGAAGAAAACGAGCAGCTTTCAGCTAGGCTCAAGAGGAAACAGCCACAGTCTGGCCATTCTTCTTCTGATAGTGATGACGACCTCGTCCCTGGGTCTCAAAAGAGCGAGTCAGTTAGTTCGATCAGGGACCCTCCGCCCGGACCGGAGAGGTATGTGGCTCTCCAAATGATAACACAAACACAAACCAAACAGATGAAAGCTAGAGGAAAAAAGGAACAGCCACACAGTTCCGAGCTTCAGGTTCCATTGTACAGTCAGGATGTCTTTGAGGTGCCAGAGAGCCCTCAGGAGAAGATTTCCTCTAGCAGCACTAAGACTATCAAAATAAGCTGTGCCAGTCTGAAATCATCTAGCACTGTTCCTTCAGCGTCTACACTCGGCCCTCAGACAGTGTTTGGATTTCAAGATGACTCCAGCCTTCATGATGCCAGGCTTGGCCATCCACAAAGCAAATCCATTTTCACACAGAGGACCTCCCCACTGAGGATCTCCACACCAAAGCTTGGAACTGAGATGGATTGGCCTTGGACCCTTTCCATTATTTCTCCAGGAGAAGAGCTACCTGCTGAAATATTATCTGAAACGTCAGAGGAAAGGATGAGTGATTCTCCCAAAAGCATATTTTCTCCTTTTACACGGAGAGACGAAAACACCACTTTACATCTATTTCCTTTCGACTCTACTTCAAGCTCTAATGTGCAAAGACCATCATTTGGTGTTTTTCGCGTTTCAATGAGAGAGAGCAGTAGCCAGACACCTTTCAGTGAACAGTCCACAGCAAGGAAGGAGACGAGTGGACCTACAGGTGCAGCCCATGATGCTGATAAGCCACAAGATGAGACTCAGGCTGGCACTCAGGGTCTTCAATAAAGAGAAAAGTCAAGATACAGTTAGAAAAAGGGGGAAGTAGCTATCGCTCCATCTCTCTCTTAAGGAGACTACGTTTCTGCTCCAAGAGGACAGTCTTCCTATCAATTCAGACTATTTAACATTTGTATTCAGACTATGTCACTGATAATTCCTGACTTTGATTCTACTTCCCAGAATATAATGTACAGGGCAATAAAATGTTGGGCAAAAAAACTAAGACTTTGAAACAGTGACTTCTTGCCGGTTAACAAAATTCAGCTACAAAGAAAGAAACTTAGCTTTCAGAATCCCTTGACTTCTTTAGATAAGTGTAGAGATTTTCATCTTTGTGTTGAAATTAAGCTGCTAGTGTCTATGAGTCAGTGTGTGCCATGCTGAGTTGGTTTAGTTGTGTGCTAGTTTTTGCAACACTGTGGACTGTAGCCTGCCAGGCTCCTCTATCCCTGGGATTCTCTAGAAGAATATGGCAGTGGGTTGTCATGCCCTCTTCCTGGGGATCTTCCCATCCATCGAGTCTCTTAGACTTTGAACTGGCAGGTGAGTTTTTATTACTGGTGCCACATGGGAAGCCCTTATGAGTCAATAAGAAGGCTTAAAAAAAAAAAAAAAGACAGCCAAGAGAACACCTTAAAGGCCTGGACTGTAAGAGTTCAACCCTGTAATACTTGAGAAATATTTACTGGACTTGACAAGGTAACTTCAATACTTACACTGAGAAAGATTCAGAAGCAGATATTTTTCAGAATAAAATGACGATGACTTTCCATATACCATACAGCATGACTTAAATTACAAAAGAGAACATGTGACACAGACTGTATACTAGTTATTAAAATTTCCTTTTAAAAATCAAAAAGCAAGAGCATAAGAAGGATAAACCTCCTTAACAAAAACCAACTATTTAGCAAGCAAACGCAATATTTACAAGAGCAGGAGACTGTTTCAGGAAACAAAGCAGTTATGGTTTTATCTGTAACAAAAAGCAGCCAGTTGCTTGTCACTGGTCATCACAGTGTGGGGTGTGTGTGTGTGCATGTGTGTGCACATGTGTACGTGTGCAAATGTGTGCACATGTATACTAAATGGAGGAGGGAAGAGCTAGTCAGCAATGAGTGACCATCTCATTCCTTTCTTCTGTCCTCCCCCTACCAGCCTCCTTACTTTCCCTGGGCCGTGGTGGTATTCAACTCCTTTTTTCCTTAGGTTTTTTTTTTTTTTTTCCATATGTCCTTGGGCATGTAGAAAAAACAAAGTTATTGAGTGAATTCATGTGCCGTAAAACTCACCCTTTAAAATAGAGTAAAATACAGTAGTTTACATGATATATTTAAAAACTTGTAAAACCATCACCACAGTTTTAGAATATTTTCATCACCCTTTAAAAAGCCCATACATAATAGCAGTCACTTTCTACATTCCCCCACTTTTTAGCTTGTGGGGAGACAAAAACAGTAAGCTGTGGTTGTTAATTTGATTCAATATCTCTTGGAATGTAGTACCACCAGGGTTGAATATTATCTCCCTTTACATATTTCTTTCCCAAAACCTAGAATCTTATAACATAACATCAATAGTCTTTGACTTTTACTCGAAACCATACATTCTAAGTAGTTGAAGGTTGTAGTTATTTAAAACTGTTCTATTAATGTACTTTAGAATTCATATCTAACTTTTGAGGTGTTTCAATCTCTCTGGCAAGTTAACTATCAACTCAGGTTTTTATATCCTGCATTATTACAAAATTTTTTAAAATATTTACTAAAAGCAAAATGGAAAAAAAGTAAAATTTACTGTATTATGATTTGACTTTTACTGTAAATCATACATTTTAAGTACTTGATTCTAGTTATTTCAAACTTTTATTAATGTACTTTCAGATCAGATCAGATCAGATCAGTTGCTCAGTCGTGTCCGACTCTTTGCGACCCCATGAACCGCAGCACGCCAGGCCTCCCTATCCATCACCAGCTCTCGGAGGTCACTCAGACTCACATTCATCGAGTCAGTGATGCCATCCAGCCATCTCATCCTCTGTCGTCCCCGTTTCCTCCTGCCCCCAATCCCTCCCAGCATCCGAATCTTCTCCAATGAGTCAACTCTTCGCATTAGGTGGCCAAAATACTGGAGTTTCAGCTTTAGCATCATTCCTTCCAAAGAAATCCCAGGGCTGATCTCCTTCAGAATGGACCGGTTGGATCTCCTTGCAGTCCAAGGGACTCTCAAGAGTCTTCTCCAACACCACAGTTCAAAAGCATCAATTCTTCGGTGCTCAGCCTTCTTCACAGTCCAGCTCTCACATCCATACATGACCACAAGGAAAGACCATAGCCTTGACTAGGCGAACCTTTGTTGGCAAAGTGATGTCTCTGCTTTTGAATATGCCATCTAGGTTGGTCATAACTTTCCTTCCAAGGAGTGAGGGTCTTTTAATTTCATGGCTGCAGTCACCATCGGTATGAATGACATAGTGATCTACAAACAATTATTGTTTTAAAACATGGTATCTGCCTTTCAGAAGCTTTCTCTCTGCTTACGGAGAGAAGCCATACACACACAAAATGAAAATAATTAAGGCAGTGCCACATTGGAGGTCAATTATTGACTCATGTCCATTTGCCACACACAACAAACTGAAAGCATTAGTATTGTAAAATTAACGATGCTGAAAATAAGATTTCACAGTGTTTGAGAGCAAGGGCTCTGGAGCCAAGACTGTCTGGTCTGAATCTTGGCTCCATCATTTACCAACTGTGTGACCTTGTGCAAGTTACTTAACTTGTCTGTGTCTCAGCATCCTCCTCTTGAAAATAGGGATGATTATGATAATAATGGCACCTACTTGAGAGAGTTGTTGTGAGGATTAAATGTGTTAATACAGATAAAGTGCTCAGAACAGATACTCGCACATAGTAAACGCTCAATGAAAGTATTAGTTACCATTATTTCCAGAAAACTGTGGGTAACCTCTTTGATGAATATTGAATATTTGTGCAGCGTAAAGCTTTAAACCTGCATTAAAGATAGTTCTTAACAGAGCTGAAACCCTATGCTGGAGATTTTGGCAACACATAAGGCAGGTGTCATTCAGGATGTCATAGTTTTATTGGTTCAAGGCATCTACAATGTCCCGAATCCTGACTGAGCATGAAGTACAGGCTCAATAAATATTAGAATTCAAAGAAAAAACTTAGATTAAAATGTTAACATTTTGGATGATGCAATTATGTCATTTTCAAGCCATTGTCTAATTTTTTTCTCAAAATGACTGGATTACTTTTATTTGTTTATATATTTTATTTTATTATTTGTTATTATTGAAAGTCCACAGAAATATATAGAGACTAACATGCTGAGCCCTTATGGCAGAAAGTGAAGAAGAACTAAATAGCCTCTTGATGAAAGTGAAAGAGGAGAGTGAAAATGTTGGCTTAAAGCTCAACATTCAGAAAACGAAGATGGTCCCATCACTTCATGGCAAATAGATGAGGAAACAGTGGAAACAGTGGAAGACTTTATATTGGGGACGCCAAAATCACTGCTGATGATGACTGCAGCCATGAAATAAAAAGATGCTTACTCCTTGGAAGAAAAGTTATGACCAAACTAGACAGCATATTAAAAAGCAGAGACGTTACTTTGCCAACAAAGGTCTGTTTAGTCAAGGCTATGGTTTTTCCAGTGGTCTTGTGTGGATGTGAGACTTGTACTTGTAAAGAAAGCTGAGTGCTGAAGAATTGATGCCTTTGAACTGTGGTGTTGGAGAAGACTCTTGTGAGTCCCTTGGACTGCAAGGAGATCCAAACAATCCATCCTAAAGGAAATCAATCCTGAATGTTCATTTGAAGGACTGATGCTGAAGCTGAAACTCCAGTACTTTGGCCACCTGATAGGAAGAACTGAATCATTGGAAAAGACCCTGATGGTGAAAGATTGAAGGTGAGAGAAGAAGGGGATGAGAGAGGATGAGATGTTTGGATGGCATCACCGATTCAATGGACATGAGTTTGAGTAAACTCCGGGAGTTGGTGATGGACAGGGAGGCCTGGCATGCTACAGTCCATGGGGTTGCAAAGTGTCGGACACGACTGAGCAACTGAACTGATCTGAACTGAACATGCTGAGCACTCATATATCCGTTAGTTAGCTTTGTTAAACTGCAACCCTAGGAACTTCCCTGGTGGTCCCGTGACTAGGACTCTGTGCTTCCAGTGCAGGGATTCAGGGTTTGATCCCTGGTCAGGGAATTAGATCCCACATGCCCCAACTAACTAGTTCCAATGCTACAACTAAAAAATCCCACATGCCACAGCTGAGGATCGTGCATTGCACAGCTTAAAAGAAAGGAAAGGAAAAGATCCCTTGTGCCGCAATGAAAACCAGGCTCAGCCCAAGAAACAAATTCAAAAAATTTTTGAAATATAATAAAAAGGATATCTGGAGCTTTTAAATAAATAAAAGCAAATAGTAAATAAAAATTCACTTTAAAAAATAAGTAAAACTAAACTGTAACCCTAAGCCTTGTGTACCTGTTTCCTTTCTTAAGAATTAAAACGTTACAGAGTTGAAACCCTGTATGCACCTTTCTTAGTCTCTCAGACACCATCTCTCCCTAGAAGTGCCCTTATCTTGAGTATTTTTGTACTACTACTAGAGTGAGGGTATTCGTAAGTAAAATAGGGTTTTTGAATATTTTGAAACTATATACACAGAGAACAAAGCTGTGGTTCGAAGGGATAGTTAGGGAGTTTGAAATGGGCATGTACACACTGCTATATTTAGAGAGGATAACCAACAAGAACCTACTATATAGCACATAGAACTCTGATCAGTGTTATGTGGCAGCTTAGATGCTGGAGGCAGGTGGGGGAAGTTTGTATACATATGGCTGAGTCCCTTTGCTCTTCACCTGGAACTGTCACAACATTGTTCACTGACTATACCCCAATACAAAATTAAAAGTTAAAAAAATTATATACAAATGGTAATCTGTACATGTATCGCTCTGAAACACCATTTTCATTTAGCACTTTCTGAGACTCCTTCATGTTGCTACATGTAACTCTAGTTCATTTTCGCTGTTGTAGAGAATTCCAGAAGGTCTATGTTTATTTGTCCTTTCTTTTGATGGAGGACATTTATATCCTTTCCATTTTTTTCCCTATTACAAATGGGGTTCCTCTGAAAATTCTTGGGTATATGTATAGATTTCTCTAAATGTCCGTCTAAAAAAGATATTTGCATCTTCGATTTGACCAGATATTGCCAAATTGCTCTGTAAAGTACTTCCATTCTCACCAGCAGTGCCAGGAAGTTTCCATTGCTTCACATCCTTGCCAAAAGTTGATTATGTGTTGTGCTTTTAAAAGTTTTGCCAGTTTGATGGATGTGAAATGATACCTTATGGAAAGCCCATAGAATTTTGCCTGGCACATAGTAGGGTCTGAGTAAGGTGAGTTACTATTTTAATGACCATATCCATAATCAGTATGATAATCAATATGGGTTGGGCACCTTTTCCTTTGTTTGTTGGTCAAGAAAAGTTTTCCTAAGTTACCTCTTCAGGTCTTTTCCACATTGTTCTACTACATTGCCTTTTTCTTACTGATTTATAGGATTCTTTATATTTTCTTGCATTAATCTTTTGTTTCTTATGTATTCTTCAGCATGTCTTTAACTTCATTTCTGGTCTTTTGTCATTCAGAATTATGTTTTTTAATTTAAGATACTCAGATTTATCATTACACCCGGTGGGTTGTGCTTTTTATACCTTATTTTAAAAAAATCTTTCCCTATTAGTGGGGCTTCCCAGGTGGTTAATGTGGTAAAAAATCCACTTGCCAATGTAGGAGACATAAGATGCAGATCTGATCCCTGGATCAGGAAGATCCCTTGGAAAAGGAAATGCCAGTTCACTCCAGTATTCTTCCCTGTTAGTGGTTATGAATTCCCAAGGGAACTCTATTTTTCCGGACAGAACCCAGGCCTAGGCAGGCAATCTTTCATTTAGTCTTCTCTGCCAGTGGACACATGGTTTTCCCTAATTTTCCATTTCACTGACGGAATAACGAATTAATGGTCCACGATTAATATGAGGGTCTTGGTCTCAAAGCCTTGGCTCCTCTCTCTGTTTGTACATTGAACTGATTAGTATTAGGTTCAGCTGAGAGCTGAACCTGATACTCCACAATAATAGAGACATCGATAAGAGCAAAACGCTGTCATATACCAGTCCAGAGAAAGGCAGCCCCCTCTGGCATAGAGAGTTTATCTTCACCATGCTCTCAGGTACCCAATCTCTTTCTATCTTGTTATTCCAGTGTATGTGGCCTCTGTATCTCAGGTCACTTCATAGTCCAAGAAGGCCCTTGCTTTCACGTTTACATTCCAGCCAGCAGAAAAGAGCAAGAGGTCAAGAAAAAGGGACATGGCAGCTATCCTTTAAGGATGATTCTCAGTTGCTTCCCAATGACATTTTCTTTAATGTCCCATTGGTCAGAACTTAGTCATGGTCATCTTTATTCTGGATGACTGTCCAACTGAAAATTAGGAGTTTGGTTTTAGATACACAGGAGAATGTATATTGGGGGCTAACAATCTTGTCCACAGAGATCAAATCTCAAGTTGCCCATATACTACGCTAGTTTTTAGTTCTCTCATCCTTTCTGGTACCTTATTTTCTTGTATTCTCAACTGTGCCTTTCAGACCGACATTCAGTAATTATTTATTGACCATCTACTATGAAGCCACAAACTGTTTTCAGAGCAGGACTTATACCAGTGAAGAAGACAAAAGCCCTGCCCTCATGAAGCTTACATTCTAATTGAGGGAGGCAGACCACAAGCAAACCAGAAAATGCAATACCGTAATGTCAGAGGGTATGAATTGGGATGGAGAAAAATAAAGCATGTTTACTAAAGGGATGAGGGCTGCTGGGAGTGGAGCGAGTGGTTGCCAACATTTGGGTGAGAGCATTTCAGACAGAAGTAAGACCAAGTGCCCTGAGGCGGAAGTGGACACTGAATGTTCAAGGAAAAACAATAGGGTGTGTGTCGCTGGAGCATGGTGGGAAAGTGGAGAGAGAGAAGGAGATCGGGGTACACCAAAGATGCCAAAACACCAGATCAGCCAGAGCATAGCAGGCTTTTGCTTTTATTGGAGTGAGAAGAGATCCACTGGAGGGTTTGAACAGAAAGGCACGCCATGATCTGATTGACGTTTCATTTATGTATTTGACCTCACCACACTGCATGTGGGATCTTATTTTCCCAACCAGGGATCAAACCTGTGCCCACTGCAGCAGAAGAATGGACTCTGAACCATTGGACCACCAGGGATACCCTTGTTTTAAGTTTTATGAAGACCACTTCAGCTGTAGAGGTGAGAATGGACTCTAAGGTAGGAAACGGTGGATGGCGGGAGATAAGTGAGAAGACTACTGTGGGTGGCCAGGCAGGAGATGAAAGTCACTCAGATTAGGATGGTAGCAATGGAGATGGATTCCCCAGTGGCTCAGTGGTGAAGAATCTGCCTGCAATGCAGGAGACTCAGGAGAGCCAGGTTCGATCCCTGGGTCAGTAAGATCCCCTGGAGGAAGGCACGGCAACCCACTCCAGTATTCTTGCTTGAGGAATCCCAGACAGAGGAGCCTGGCTGGCTACAGTCTATTGGGTTGCGAAGAGTCAGGCATGACTGAAGTGACTTAGCACAGGACAGCAGAATGGAGGTGACAAGAAAGGGTAAAATTACAGGTATATTGTGATGGTTCAGCCAAAAATATATGCTGAAGGATCAAGACAAGGTGTGTGTGTGAGACAGACAGAGTGATAGAACCAAGTCTTAGGTTTCTGGCCTGAGCAAACATTGAGTAGTGACGTCATTTACAGAGACAAGGAATTCTGGGAAACAAGCAGGCTTGTTTGAGATATGCAAGGGGAGATATGATACAGCTAGGCATAGCATTTGCAAGTTTAGAGATATTTGTGTTGGAGATATGCCTGTGGGAATCATCAGCATATATGTGGTCATGAGATGAGGGGAGATCAGGAGGAAAGACAGCATAGAGTTTGGGAGAGATGGCAGTAGGGAAGATGGGGACATCCTCTTCTGAGTCCTATTTTTTCAGTGAAATCAGAAGAAAGATCATTTGCTGAGAGTGACATGGTAGAGGAGAAACTGGAGGTTTGAGGAGAGGGGACACAGTGTGAAATATCTATGTGTGATGTTGTATTTTATACAACATTTCTAGGTGTTTGTTTTGGAACAGCATTTTGTGTTATTCAAGGAGCAGTTTGCTGTGGTAGGTCACTTTTACAGAAAGGAAAAGGTCATTTTAAAAGACATGTAGTTACTTCTAATCATCCTATCCTTGGCAACATAGAAAAAAGAAACAATCAGAAATTAAAAATGTTCTTACAGATTTTAAGTTGCCATGAGGAAGTGGGGTGGGGGAGGGAAGTACTAGGAGATTGGGATTAGCAAATGCAAACTATTTTATATACCATGAATACACAACAAGGTCCTACTACATAGCACAAAAAAGCCATTTTCAGCATCCCATGATAAACTGTGTGGAAAAGAATATGGAAAAATATATGTGTGTGTGTATACTGAATCACTTTACTATACTGCAGAAATTAACACAACATTGGAAATCCATCACACTTCCATAATATTTCAAAAAATCTAAAATGCTTCTTAAATTCCAGCAAATGAATAAAATCTAAATGGAATTGGCTTTCCCTTTCTTTACATGGGAGGCATGACATCACAGAGTGATTTGCCTAACGTCTCTTGCTCCCATCAGGACTAGGTGACTGTCATCCTACAGACAGGGTGAACTCCAGGGATGTCTGGCTACTGGTCCCCTTTCCAGGGAAGAATGCTGCTGCTCTACAATGCTGCACTGAAAGTGTAGACAGAACAGAGGACTAGAAACTGAGAAGCAATGCCTCAGCTGTCTTGGGCAGATTAGCTGAGTTCTAGCCACCTGAAGATGTCATGGCCCCTAATCAAAGTGGATCTGAGTAACTCAGTCTGGAGATCACTGGAGATAAGGGCTTGACCTTGGCCAGGTAGTCCCTGAGGTCAGACAGACCCAGTGTGTACTCAGGAGCTCTCTCCCATTCTCTGCTTCATAGTCCCTTTCACATGGACTAGATTACAGAGTGTCATTTTCCCTCTCTTCCCAGGCCACCTCAGGAAACACTGGCATTAACAGATTTTTTCTGCAGTGCCAGATGTAGTAAGAAACAAACTCTTCTTTAGCTTATCCTTCACACTGTGAGGAACTTAACCTGGGAGGGACATGTACTTCTGCTTACCATAGTCATAGAGGATCTTTCTTTGCAGTCTTCAATTTTGTTTAACTGTCCATGTCAGGAAGCCAAGTGGGCAAGTGGTGTAGATATGGACACAGATCTCACGTGGTGTATGTATGGATGTAGAAGTGGGACAGATCCAAGACGCATTCAGGAAGTGAGTTTTGTAGGACTTGCCTGATTAGACATGGGAAGGAAGGAGCGTGAGGATTCTATACCAACAAAATTCAGCCATTTATTTCGTACAACTCACAACCTAAGAATGGATTTTACATTTGTAAATAGCTGGGGGAAAAATCAAAAGGAACCTATCATTTTGGAACCTATGAAAATTATGTGAAAATTTTTAGGGCACCTAATTGAAGATTGATTGGAACAAAGCCCCACCCACTTGCTACATGCTGTCTAATGACTGCTTTCATTCTGCAACGGCAGGGCTGACTAGTTGTGACAGAGACCGTATGGCTGGCCAAGCCTCAAATATTTCCCATTTGGCTTTTTACAGAAAACGTACGCTGACCTAGGTGACTCGTGGGTTCCTGGCCTGGGTAACTGGATGGGAGATATTGTCATCACTGAGATGGGGAACACAGGAAGAGGAGCAGGTGTTCAGGGAAGAGCAGGAGGTCAGGTGGGGGCATGGTGATCCTCAAGTACCCACGGGTCTCCAAGGGGAGAAGCCCAGCAAGCAGCTGGGTATAGGCTCTAGAACTTAGGACAGAGGCTGGAGCTGGACGCCAAGCCAGGGACTATTGACACCCTTCCAGTTCTACCTACCAAATAAACTCGCAAAACCCCATAGTCTTCTTCCCACTCTGGGTAAGGAGCTGAGAGTTCCAGGTTTATTCTCAGAGCCAGTGTTTGCTTTAGCCATAAAGCTGTCATTTCTTGTAGAACCCAAAAGGTGTGGCAAGGTGCAGGTGAAGGTGAGACGGGCTTTTGAGAATTTATTTGAGAATTGGAATGATCTTCCATTTAGTCTCCAATCTTCCTACGATCTTAAGGCCTGTTCTTGCTTAAATTGGACTTCCCAGATGGCTCAGTGGGTAAAGAATTCCCCTGCAATGTAGGAGACACAAGAGACCCAGGTTCAATTCCTGGAGGAGGGCAGGGCAACCTACTCCAGTATTCTTGCCTGGAGAATCCCATGGACAGAGGAGCCTGGTGGGCTACAGTCCATGGGGTCGCAAAGTATCTGACACAAGTGATGATACTTGGCAAGCACACATGCACACACTTGTTGAAATTATAGCCGTATGGTGAGGGAGGACATAAGTGGACCTTTTGACTTTGTTGTCCTAGGTTGTGCTTTGGCAGAGGGGTGAAAAGCAACACCAAAATGTAGTATTTTTCTCTTCCTGAATTCAGTTGCTTTAGGAAGTCCATTTATATATTTATATATAAAAATAACAGTAGAATGTTACTCAGCCATAAAATAGAAGGAAATAATACCATTTGCAGGAACATGAATGGACCTAGAGTTTGTCCTATTCAGTGAAGTAAGGAAGACAAACATCATACTATACTGCTTATATGCAAAATCTAAAACAAAAATGGTACAAATGAATTCATTTGCAAGACAGAAATAGAGTCACAGATGTAGAAAACAGATTTCTGGTTACTAGTGGGGAAACTCGTGTTGGGGAGGGATATATTTGGAAGGTTAGGATTGCCACGTATACATGACTATGTATAACTAATGAGAACCTACTGTATAGCACAGGGAACTCTACTCAATGCTCTGTGATGATCTAAATGGGAAGGAAATCCAAAAGAAAAGGGATATATGTATACATAGAGCTGATCCAGATTGCTGTACACCAGAAATCGACAAAACATTATAAAGCAACTGTACTCCAATAAAAAAAAAATTGATGAAAGAAAACAGTGATTCCTCTGCTGCTGCAGCTGCTAAGTTGCTTCAGTCGAGTCCGACTCTTTGCAACTGCAGAGACGGCAGCCCACCAGGCTCCCCCATCCCTGGGTTTCTCCAGGCAAGAACACTGGAGTGGGTTGCCATTTCCTTCTCCAATGCATGAAAGTGAAAAGTGAAAGGGAAGTCGCTCAGTCGTGTCCACCTCCTAGCAACCCCATGGACTTCAGCCTACCAGGCCCCTCCGTCCATGGGATTTTCCAGGCAAGAGTACTGGAGCGATTTGCCATTGCCTTCTCCGAAATAATTGCTAGCAGTTGGTATAGTAAGTGACTGCATTTGGACTGCTGGGAGGTAAGAAGTGAGCCCAAGCTGAGAACAGCTGCTGTAGGATTGTGGACCAAAATGTTACCATCAAACAAGAGTCTGGGGATAGAAGGCCACATGGTTGCCCTACAGATTTTGCACTTAGGAACATATCCCAGCACTTGCTGTGGCTGCATTTACTCCAATATAAGTCGGTTGTCACTGTAAAGGAAAATTCAGTCTCCTAACAACAGAATCTGCTAGTCAGTAGAATTTTTTTCCAAGAAAATGCACTGGTCATAGCAAATACCCTCTTCCAACAACACAAGAGAAGACTCTATACATGGACATCACCAGATGGTCAACACCGAAATCAGATCGATTATATTCTTTGCAGCCAAAGATGGAGAAGCTCTATACAATCAGCAAAAACAAGGCCAGGAGCTGACTGTGGCTTGGACCATGGACTCCTTATTGCCAAATTCAGGCTGAAATTGAAGAAAGTAGGGAAAACCACTAGCTCATTCAAGTATGACCTAAATCAAATCCCTTATGATTATACAGTGGAAGTGAGAAATAGATTTAAGGGCCTAGATCTGATAGATAGAGTGCCTGATGAACTATGGAATGAGGTTCGTGATATTGTACAGGAGACAGGGATCAAGACCATCCCCATGGAAAAGAAATGCAAAAAAGCAAAATGGCTGTCTGGGGAGGCCTTGCAAATAGCTGCGAAAAGAAGAGAAGCGAAAAGCAAAGGAGAAAAGGAAAGATATAAACATCTGAATGCAGAGTTCCAAAGAATAGCAAGAAGAGATAAGAAAGCCTTCTTCAATGATCAATGCAAAGAAATAGAGGAAAACAACAGAATGGGAAAGACTAAAGATCTATTCAAGAAAATCAGAGATACCAAAGGAACATTTCATGCAAAAATGGGCTCGATAAAGGACAGAAATGGTATGGACCTAACGGAAGCAGAAGATATTAAGAAGAGGTGGCAAGAATACACGGAAGAACTGTACAAAAAAGAGCTTCAGGACCCAGATAATCATGATGGTGTGATCACTGACCCAGAGCCAGACATCCTGGAATGTGAAGTCAAGTGGGCCTTAGAAAGCATCACTATGAACAAAGCTAGTGGAGGTGATGGAATTCCAGTGGAGCTATTCCAAATTCTGAAAGATGATGCTGTGAAAGTGCTGCACTCAATATGCCAGCAAATTTGGAAAACTCAGCAGTGGCCACAGGACTGGAAAAGGTCAGTTTTCATCCCAGTCCCAAAGAAAGGCAATGCCAAAGAGTGCTCAAACTACCGCACAATTGCACTCATCTCACATGCTAGTAAAGTAATGCCCCAAATTCTCCAAGCCAGGCTTCAGCAATATGTGAACCGTGAACTTCCTGATGTTCAAGCTGGATTTAGAAAAGGCAGAGGAACCAGAGATCAAATTGCCAACATCCGCTGGATCATGGAAAAAGCAAGAGAGTTCCAGAAAAACATCTATTTCTGCTTTATTGACTATGCCAAAGCCTTTGACTGTGTAGATCACAATAAACTGTGGAAAATTCTGAGAGAGATGGGAATACCAGACCACCTGATCTGCCTCTTGAGAAATCTGTATGCAGGTCAGGAAGCAACAGTTAGAATTGTTCATGGAACAACAGACTGGTTCCAAATAGGAAAAGGAGTACGTCAAGGCTGTATATTGTCACCATGTTTATTTAACTTATATGCAGAGTACATCATGAGAAATGCTGGACTGGAAGAAACACAAGCTGGAATCAAGATTGCTGGGAGAAATATCAATAACCTCAGATATGCAGATGATACCACCCTTATGGCAGAAAGTGAAGAGGAACTAAAAAGCCTCTTGATGAAAGTGAAAGTGTAGAGTGAAAAGGTTGGCTTAAAACTCAACATTCAGAAAACGAAGATCATGGCATCTGGTCCCATCACTACATGGGAAATAGATGGGGAAACAGTGGAAACAGTGTCAGACTTTATTTTTCTGGGCTCCAAAATCACTGCAGATGGTGACTGCAATCATGAAATTAAAAGACGCTTACTCCTTGGAACAAAAGTTATGACCAACCTAGATAGCATATTCAAAAGCAGAGACATCACTTTGCCAACAAAGGTTCACCTAGTCAAGGCTATGGTCTTTCCTGTGGTCATGTATGGATGTGAGAGCTGGACTGTGAAGAAGGCTGAGCCCCGAAGAACTGATGCTTTTGAACTGTGGTGTTGGAGAAGACTCTTGAGAGTCCCTTGGACTGCAAGGAGATCCAACCAGTCCATTCTGAAGGAGATCAGCCCTGGGATTTCTTTGGAAGGAATGATGCTAAAGCTGAAACTCCAGTATTTTGGCCACCTCATGCGAAGAGTTGACTCATTGGAGAAGACTCTGATGCTGGTAGGGATTGGGGGCAGGAGGAGAAGGGGACGACAGAGGATGAGATGGCTGGATGGCATCACTGACTCGATGAATGTGAGTCTGAGTGACCTCCGAGAGCTGGTGATGGATAGGGAGGCCTGGCGTGCTGCAGTTCATGGGGTCGCAAAGAGTCGGACACGACTGAGCAACTGATCTGATCTGATCTGAGTCAGTAGAAAATCACTGGTCGCAAAGGGGACAAACAGCTTTTGCCATCTACTGTTCTACAATCTAACAGTGATACTTAGAAATGATGACGTCCTCACAAATAAATATTTGGTAAGCTTCCTGGTGTTAGCGGCTAGAGAAGGAAGAAGGAAGGTTTAAGAAAGCCAAACTTCATACTGAGATTTCTCAGCATTCTGATCATGTATCATGTCTTGGTCTATGGGACACTCATTGAGTAGTAGTGCATTGAGAGAACATTTTGAAGTTTAGAAGAAAATATCCCACTTGATTACCTTTATAAAGTGAAGAGTTAGGCAGTTAAGGATAAGGGCCCAAAACTTGAGTGAGCAGATAAAGAATATAGTCCTTAACAAAGAAAGGAGTCAACCTCCTGAGGGCCTCAGGCAACTACATCCATGACTGGGAGAACAATTCTGTCTACACTGAGGATATTTTATCCTAAAAGATTCCCACATCCAAGGTTTCTCGAGAAGCCCCGGATTTAGGAGAGGACAAAATGGGGCCAATGGCACCCCACCCCATACTCCGACCGCGGGGGCCGGGCCCCCGGCGGGTGGCCCCACTCCGTATTCTTCCTGGCCCGGGGGGGGGGGGCCGGGTGAGCTTCCGTCTATGGGGTCGCACAGAGTCGACCGCTGAGTGACTTAGCACAAAATGGGGCCAAAGCATCTTGGGAAAGAGTCTTTTGGTGTGTATCTCAAGTAGAGGGAGGGTAAATTATGGTTCCTCTCAGAAACAAACAGGTTAAGTGTTACTGCAATCCATTCTTCTTGCTAAGTGCATTATCTTGATTCCTAAGCCTGATGATGCACGTCCAATTAGAGATCATCTCCTATGTGTATATATACATGCTATGCTATGCTATGCTAAGTCACTTCAGTCGTGTCCAACTCTGTGTGACTCCACAGACGGCAGCCCAACAGGCTCCCCCGTCCCAGGGATTCTCCACGCAAGAACACTGGAGTGGGCTGCCATTTCCTTCTCCAATGCCTGAAAGTGAAAAGTGAAAGTGAAGTCGCTCAGTCGTGTCCCACTCTTAGCGACCCCATGGACTACATACAGCCTACCAGGCTCCACCGTCCATGGGATTTTCCAGGCAAAAGTACAGGAGTGGGGTGCTACTGCCTTCTCTGTGTGTATATATATATATATATATATATATATATATATATATATATATATATATATACATATATATATACACATATATATATACATACATAATATCAGATCAGATCAGTCGCTCAGTCGTGTCCTACACTTTGCGACCCCATGAACTGCAGCACGCCAGGCCTCCCTATTCATCACCAGCTCTTGGAGGTCACTCAGACTCACATTCATCGAGTCAGTGATGCCATCCAGCCATCTCATCCTCTGTCGTCCCCTTCTCCTCCTGCCCCCAATCCCTCCTAGCATCAGAGTTTTCTCCAATGAGTCAACTCTTCGACATGAGGTGGCCAAAATACTGGAGTTTCAGCTTTAGCATCATTCCTTCCAAAGAAATCCCAGGGCTGATCTCCTTCAGAATGGACCGGTTGGATCTCCTTGCAGTCCAAGGGACTCTCAAGTGTCTTCTCCAACACCACAGTTCAAAAGCATCAATTCTTCGGGGCTCAGCCTTCTTCACAGTCCAGCTCTCACATCCATACATGACCACAGGAAAGACCATAGCCTTGACTAGGCGAAACTTTACATGCATATACATACATATATATATATATATATATACACACACACACACACACACACACATATATATATATATACTTCCCTGTGGCTCAGCTGGTAAGGAATCGGCCTGCTATGCAGGAGACCTGGGTTTGATCCCAACACATGTACACACATATTCATATATATATATATATATGAATATATATATTATACACCCACCAAATGATAAGAGGACACTTTTTTGTGGGTGTTCAAAATGTTTCGGGAAATCTTTGATTCCCTTTAGTCTTGTTTCGTTTAGTCTTGTTTCAGAGGAAACAAGTTACTAAATCTAGGCTGGTGTATATCTGTGTGAGGGCTCTTCTGTAGCCCTATGTAGCCTTATGTCACATGGTCTTGATGGGTCTGCTTTAAATCTTTCTGGTATGTGACCTGGATTCCTGATTGTGCCCTTCAGAGCTGTAGCTCCTGTTTTCCTGATGTTATCCTAGGGCAAGGAAGATGCAAACTGTCAAACTAGACCACTACCTTGATCCCGAAAGGTCCTGTGGACAAAGTGGAGGAGAGTTTGGAGGGTGGGAATGCTACCCTTGCTAAAATAAGACTGCCAGTTAGAAGAGGGTTAGGAGATAAGCCTCAAGTGGAGGGCTAAATGGGAAAGGCTGTAAATGGGAATGAATTGAAGAAAGGAAAAGCTATGCAGAACAGAAGCTGTCAGATCCGGATATAGAGACTTGGGAAAGGGACCAACATTGCCCTATAAGGCATTACAAGAACAGGCTCTATGGGAAAGGAAATTCCTTTTCCTGGCGTGATGGAGGAGCTCTACAGGCCTGAAGCCTTGCTGAATCTTGGATGCTCTGTGGTGGTGGAAGAATGCACACTTGATTCTTGTCTCCCCTGGGGGAAAACAGCTGTGCACTGTCTCAGGAAGAGAAGAGGAAGGGGTGCAGGAGTCTAGTCTCCAGAGAATGACACCTAGAACATGTTGAGGTTTGCAGACAAAGTAGAACTCAGGAAATTTAGATCTGTTTGTTGATTATGTATTTTTGGGACTGGGAGTAACTAACACCTCATATCACCGCTTAGAGGTAACTTAGAAAAAGGGAAGAAAGTGAGATCCTTGAGATCTCTGGTATAAAGAGCAAGAGCTCTGGCTGAAAGAAGTTTGCGGGTGGGGGTGAGGCAGGGAGCACTGTACCTCTCTCTCCACTTTCCCTTTCTGTTCAGTGCCTGAAGCATGAAAAGCAGGATCTAGAAATGGCCCCTCTCTGGTGTTCTGTGGTCACTTCCATATGCCTGGGGACCAAGTCTATGCTCACTCAGCCGACCACCCAATGGGACAAACTATTTTTTTTTTTCTTAAAAACTCTAAACAGGAGAACATCTGTCTCCAATGCGTCAGCTGTAGCATTTCATTCCATCTTGATGAAAAAGAAAGCTTTATGATGACTTCAAGAGAAATGACATACAACTTTAAGAAAACTGAAAAATTTTAGCAATTGATATGTCAGACTTTGTCTTTTTTTTTTTTTTTTTTTTGCAAGGGAAAATGGACAAAGGAAAGGATCAATAAGGGTGGGAGGGAAATGGGAAGAAAGGAGGGGAGTGATGGTGGGGAGGAGTATATGTAATTTCTTAACCAATGGCTTTCTGTTTTTAATCACAAAGAACACTTTAAAAAAAAATCATGTTGAATTCATCTTATATTAGGAAGTTTGTTCTCAAAATGAGAAGTTCAGGAAACAGAAAGTCCGGTTTGGGTGTCCTCATCTTTAGGCACCTCTTGGTATTTTATATTGGTAAGTCTATCTTTACCACAATATATTATTTAGGACAGGATCACATTTGTCACCTCTTCCTCCTTACTACCCAAAGTGGTACCAAACCCATAAAATAGTCAATAAACCTTTACAGAGTAAACAAATAAGTCTTTTTTTTTTTTTTTTAAACTCTCCTGAGTGAACTGAATTTTTTGAGGCTCATAAGTAAATATGTTTTCCTCTTTACTTTGTCTATTACAGCCAGATTATATGAGTGGGGTATTAAAGTCTCCCACTATTATTGTATTGCTGCATATTTCTTCTATCATATTAATTAATGTTTGTCTTAGATATATCAATGCTCCAATGTGGGTGCATATATATTTATAATTGTTATAACTTCTTTTTGGATTATTCCTTTAAGTCGTTATGTGTAACCTTCATTTTCTCCTTTTCAAGATCTACACCCTTTTAGTGATTCCTATCTAGAGAATGTCCTTTAGTTTTTGTTGGAGAAATGGTTTAGTGGTGCAAAATTCTCTCAACTTTTTCTTATCTGTGAAGCTTTTGATTTCTCCTCCATATTTGAATGAGATCCGTGCTGGATACAATAATCTAGGCTGTAAGTCTTATTTTCTTTCATCACTTTAATTACGTCTTGCCATTCCCTCCTGGCTTGGAGAGTTTCTATTGAAAGATCAGCTGTTATCCTTATGGGAATTCCTTTGTGAGTTATTTGATGTTTTTCCCTTGCTGCTTTTAATATTTGTTCTTTATATTTAATCTTTGTTAATTTGATTAATATGTGTCTTGGGGTGTTTCGCCTTGGGTTTATCCTGTTAGGGACTCTCTGGATTTCTTGAACTTGAGTGGTAATTTCCTTCTCCATTTTAGGGAAGTTTTCAACTATTATCTCCTCAAGTATTTCCTCATGATCTTTCTTTTTATCTTCTTCTTCTGGAACTCCTATGATTCGAATGTTGTAGCGTTTGATGTTATCCTGGAGGTTTCTGAAATTGTCCTCATTTCTTTTGATACGTTTTTCTTTTTTCTCTTCTGATTCATTTATTTCTAGGATTCTATCTTCTAGTTCACTAATCCTATCTTCTGCCTCTGTTATTCTACTATTTGTTGCCTCCAGGGTGTTTTGGATCTCATTTATTGCATTATTCATTATGTGTTGACTCTTTTTTATTTCTTCTAGGTCCTTGTTAAAACTTTCTTGCATCTTCTCAATCCTTGTCTCCAAACTCTTTAACTGTGATTCTATTTTGATTTCGAGATTTGAATTAATTTCGCTATCATTATTCGGAATTCTTTATCAGGTAGATTCCCTATCTCTTCCTCTTTGGTTTCGTTTGGTGGACATTTATCCTGTTCCTTTAGCTGCTGGGTATTCTTTTGTCTCTTCATTTTGTTAAAATTGCCAAGTTTAGAGTGTCCTTACTATATTCTGGTAGTTTGTTGAATTCTCTTTATTGAGGCGGTTTACAGGTCTTTTCAATCTCTGATCTCTGCCTTGTTACAGAGTGGGTGGAGATGAACACCCAAATCTAAACCGGCCAGGTTCAGGCACTCAGATAATCCTCAGAAGCACAGACTTGGTTGAGTCTGCGTTTTATGCCCTTCCCAGATCCGAGTAGCGCAGGTGATGAAATGTTCAGCGAGCACAGCTGCTGCGACTTATCGCCTCTCCGCCGCTCAGTTTTCTGGGTATACAAACAGCGCACTTTCTCAGGCAGATGTTGACTATCCAGAGCCCCGAGAAGCGTGAGTCAGCACAGAAACCTACTCACAGTTCCGTTAGACAGTGTCTCTCTAGGGCTATAATTGCCCACTTCCGGCCCTGGCTGCCTGTCACCGGAGTGGGACGGCCTGCAGCCGGCCAACTCTGTGGAGCCCTTTGTTCCGTAGGTAGTCCTGGTGGTGTCTTAAGTTAGGGCTGGCTTTTGATGTAGTAGATAACCGACAGTCTGGTTATTTCGCTCAGATAGCGCCCGAGATAGCCAGGCCAAATCCTTTCTCAAAGCAATGCAGGCCTCGCCTCTCCTCCTAGCCCAGCCCCCGCTTGCCAACAGCAAATGCTGGTGTCCGCACCACTTCTCCGCAAAAGGAGTTACCGCAGGGCTCGTTTTCTCGTTTTGAAGACAATGAGCTGTCTTTCTAAGTGCCTGATGTCCTCTGCCGGCATTCAGAAGTTGTTTTATCGAGTTTATTCAGCATTCAAATGTTCTTTAAATGGATTTGTGGAGGAGAGAGTATTCTCCCTGTCTTACTCGTCCGCCATCTTAGCTCCTCCTCTCCAGACTTTGTCTTAATAATAAAAAGATATTTGATAGAAATCAAAGGGTTCTACAACTGCTCTATTATTTTTGATAAATAAGTTTGTCTTAAGTGTAAATGGAAATTTTTCTTTCAATCTTGCACTCAAATGTACTTTTATTCACTCTGTGAATATCCAGGTCTTACTTAGGTTATGGATTTCTCAGACTGGAAGGCAGGGTAACAGATTGAGTTTAACTTGTGTTTTAACATTAGGGGGTTCATTTCAGTTCAGTTCAGTCGCTTAGTCCTGTCTTACCCTTTGCAACCCCATGGACTGCAGCACACATGGCCTCCCTGTCCATCACCAACTCCCGGAGCTTACTTAGACTCATGTTCATCGAGTCGGTGATGCCATCCAACCATCTCATTCTCTGTCGTCCCCTTCTCATCCCACCCTCGATCTTTCCCAGCATCAGGGTCTTTTCCAATGAGTCAGTTCTTCGCATCAGGTGGCCAAAGTATTGGAGTTTCAGCTTCAGCATCAGTCCTTCTGATGAATATTCAGGACCCATTTCCTTTAGGATGGACCAGTTCGATCTCCATGCAGTCCAAGGGACTCTCAAGAGTCTTCACCATCACCACAGTTCAAAAGCATCACTTCTTTGGTACTCAGCTTTCTTTATAGCCCAACTCTCACATCCATACACGACTATTGGAAAAACCAAAGGTTTGACTAGATGGACCTTTGTTGGCAAAGTTATGTCTCTGCTTTTTAATATGCTGTCTAGATTGGTCATAGCGTTTCTTCCAAGGAGCCAGCGAGTGTCTTTTAATTTCATGGCCTCAGTCACCATCTGCTGTGATTTTGGAGCCCCCCAAATAAAGTCTATCACTGTTTCCATGGTTTTCCCATCTATTTAACATTAAGTGGTGGGAACAGATGCCATGATCTTCATTTTCTGAATGTTGAGTTTTAAGCCAACTTTTTCACTCTCCTCTTTCACTTTCATCAAGAGGCTCTTTAGATCTTCACTTTCTGCCATAAAGATGGTGTCATTTGCCTATCTGAGGTTATTGCTAATCCTCCCAGCAATATTGATTCCAGCTTGTGCTTCATCCAGTCCAGCATTTCGCATGATGTACTCTGAATATAAGTTAAATAAGCATGGTGACAATATACAGCCTTGATGTACTCCTTTTCCTATTTGGAACCAGTCTGTTACTCCATTTCCAGTTCTAACTGTTGCTTCTTGATCTGCATACAGATTTCTCAGGAGGCAGGTCAGGTGGTATGGTATACCCATCTCTTTCAGAATTTTCCACAGTTTGGCATAGTCAATAAAGCAGAAATAGATGTTTTTCTGGAACTCTCTTGCTTTTTCAATGATCCAACATATGTTGGGAATTTGATCTCTGGTTCCTCTGCCTTTTCTAAATCCAGCTTGAACATCTGGAAGTTCACGGTTCACATACTTTTAAGCCTGGCTTGGAGAATTTTGAGCATTACTTTACTAGCATGTGAGATGAGTGCAATTGTGCGGTATTTTGACCATTCTTGGCATTGCCCTTCTTTGGGATTGAAATGAAAACCAACCTTTTCCAGTCCTGTGGCCACTGCTGAGTTTTCCAAATTTGCTGGCATATTGAGTGCAGCACTTTAACATCAGCATCTTTCAGGATTTGAAATAGCTCAACTAGAATTCCATCACCTCCACTAACTTTGTTCTTAGTGAAGCTTTCTAAGGCCCACTTGACTTTGCATTCCACGATGTCTGGCGCTAGGTGAATGATCGCACCATCGTGGATATCTGGGTCATGAAGATCTTTTTTGTATAGTTCTTCTGTATATTCTTGCCATCTCTTCTTAATATTTTTTGCTTCTGTTTCATCCATACAATTTCTGCCCTTTATTGAGCCCATCTTTGCATGAAATGTTCCCTTGATGTCTCTGATTTTCTTGAAGACATCTCTAGTCTTTCCCAGTCTATTGCTTTCCTCTATTTCTTTACACTGATCACTGAGGAAGGCTTTCTTATCTCTCCTCACTGTTCTTTGGAACCCTGCATTCAAATGGGTAGATTATTCCTTTTTCCCTTTGCTTTCCACTTCTCTTCTCTTCACAACTATTTGTAAGGCCTCCTCAGACAACCATTAGTGGTTTACCTTGTCATAACTATCACACTTTAATCACGAAATTAGCAAAATCAGGTGTTTTGGTTCATTGGAATGATTGAGGCTAAGGGAAGGAAACTCTTAAGGATTTTACTAACGCTGCCATTTCAGAATAAGATTTTCTAGTTTAAGTCAGTAGAATCTTCCAGGCTTAAAAATATATTGCACCTATAAATAAATATGTAAACTTCTCCTAAATTTAACAGTACTTTTTGTTAAAATGCAAAATATCATTTTCTTTTTTTTTAATTTATTTTTTTTATTTTGCTTAACTTTACAGTATTGTGTTGCTAAGGGCTCTTTGATGTCTATGAAGAAGAAATTCTAAAACAAACAAACAAACGAAAAAACAAACCTTGAAAGTACTGTGAAATAAATATTGAAATTATAAGTTTAAAAGCACTGTTTCATATATTGAAATATGTCACATTATTTGGTGTTTAGGCTGTCGGCCTCAAGCCAATGTCCAGAAAATCTCACAACAATATTTGTATATTTTAGTTGCACTTTGTCCAATCCTATAGTTATAATTCTAAAAGCTTAAGTACTGATAATGGAGATGAATAATTCTTGACTTTTGCTTAGTTTTAAGGTCTTTGCACTTGTGAAAAAATTCTGAGGAAATACTTTATTATATTTAACTATTTTCCGTATCTAACAGGTATAGGTTTATATGTAGTAGACATAAAACTCATTTCAAATTTCTAATAACTGAAAAGATGACATGATATTAACCTGATATATCTGAAAGACACACCTAAAACTTTATTAGGTACTGTGTTTAGGGGTCTCATATTTGTTAGTTTATTTGTAACTACAGGTGTGCAATTTCAATATTTGTTTTTATGGCAATTTCACAGGCATACCAGTGATGTAGGAAAAAAAAAAAAAAAACACCTCAAACGAGGCCTAGTTTTGATAATAATCTACTTCTCTATTTTAAAACCACATATGAACTAAAAAGAAAATACTATAGGATACAAATTTCAAACATGATTGTTGAAAAGAATGTAGTCCCAAACAGAAAGTGTTAAATTTAAATACAAGTAAAAATAAATAAATAAATACAAGTAAAATGAATCATTTTAGTCAAGGCATTTTCTTTGGGAAAAATATATATAGCTAACTGCTGGAATTAAAAAATAAAACAAGGTAGTTTTCTCGTAGTCAAAACCACAGTAATGTGACTCCCACAAGATGATTTCATTTTGCAGTAATGTTACTCATTTGACTGCTTTCAAGGAAAAACTGGGTTGGCCAAAAAGTTCTTTCAGGCTTTTCCACATGATATTACAAAAATCCCAAATGAAGCTTTTAGCCAACCTAATAATTTGGCAATTATGATAGACAGTGGGAGGTTTCTTTGCAGTGCCCAGTGTCAATCAATGTTTTAAAAAACTTTTATTTTGTATTGGAGTAGAGCTGAATAACAATGCTGTGACAGTTTCAGGTGGACAGTAAAGGGCTCGGCCATACATGTATGTGTATCTATTCTCCTAACTCAACTGTTTCACTATTTAAGTAGTTGTTACAGTAGTCAACAATACTAACTTTGGAAAGAGAAGCTTTCAGGCAGATTCCTGAATTACACTGGCCGAATCCCAAGCGCTTTAAGACCATGATTTCATTTGTGGTCCCCCTCCCACCCCTGCAACCAGCCCCAGGTCTATTGAGACATAATTGATACTGAGCACTGTGTAAGTTTAAGGTGTATGTGTTGATTGGATACATGTATATATTGCAAAATGATTACCACATTAGGGTTCATCATCGCACATAAGTACCATTTTGGACAGTATGAAAATATTTAAGATCTACTTTCTTAGCAACTTTCACGTATATGACACAATCTTGTTCACTATAATCACTATATACATTAGCTATCCAGAACATATTCATCTTGTAAGGAGAAATGTGTACCCTTTGACCAAAATCACCCTATTTTTCCATCCCTCTGGCTACGGCCATTCTATTTTCTGCAGCTACAAGTTTGGCTTTTTAGGGGTCCACATATCAGTGAGATCATACAGTATTTGTCTTTCTCAAACTTATTTCACTTAGCATGATATCCTCAAGTTCCAGCCATGTTGTCACAAATAGTAGGATTCCCTTCTTTCCATTGACTACGTGTGCCTTGTCTTCTTCATCCATTCATGTGGATCCATGTCATGTTTCCATAATACTAATAGCATCCTTTCATTTCAAGTTGAAGAACTTTTCTCAGCATTTCTTGGAAGACAGGTCTAGTGGTGATGGACTCCCTCAACTTTTGTTTCCCTGGGAAAGTGCTCATCTGTCCACTTCTAGGACATCTTTGCTGGATGGAGTATTCTTGGTTGGCAGTTATTTTTTTCTTTCAGAACTTGAAAAATATCATTCTACCCTCTATTAGCATTTAAGGTTTCTGCTGATAGCATCCTATAGATCATATAGCATTTCTTCACTCTTTTTCATTTTTCTTCTTTCTCTTCTGACTCTATAATTTCAAAATATTTAAGATCTACTTTCTTAGCAACTTTCAAGTATATAAAACAATCTTGTTCACTATAATCACTATATACATTAGATAACCAAAATATATTCATCTTGTAAGTAGAAATGTGTACACTTTCACCAAAATTTAATTCAGACTATTTCTTCTACTTGATCCATTCTATGTTTAATATGCTCTACTTCAGTTTTAACTTCGTTCATTGTATTCATAAGCACCATAAAATGTTTGTTTCTTTTTTTGAGATTTCCATATCTATTTACTCCTCATTTCGTCTGCATATTGTTTTCCTGATTTTAAAAATTTCTGTTTTAAAATGGCTGTCTGGGGAGGCCTTAAAAATAGCTGTGAAAAGAAGAGAAGCAAAAAGCAAAGGAGAAAAGGAAAGATATAAACATCTGAATGCAGAGTTCCAAAGAATAGCAAGAAGAGATAAGAAAGCCTTCTTCAGCGATCAATGTAAAGAAATAAGGAAAACAGCAGAATGGGAAAGACTAGGGATCTCTTCAAGAAAATCAGAGATGCCAAAGGAACACTTCATGCAAAGATGGGCTCGATAAAGGACAGAAATGGGATGGACCTAACAGAAGCAGAAGATATTAAGAAGAGAATGCAAGAATACACAGAAGAACTGTACAAAAAAAGATCTTCATGACCCAGATAATCACAATCATGTGATCACTGACCTAGAGCCAGACATCCTGGAATGTGAAGTCAAGTGGGCCTTAGAAAGCATCACTACGAACAAAGCTAGTGGAGGTGATGGAATTCCAGTCGAGCTATTCCAAATCCTGAAAGATGATGCTGTGAAAGTCCCACACTCAATATGCCAGCAAATTTGGAAAACTGAGCAGTGGCCACAGGACTGGAAAAGGTCAGTTTTCATTCCAATCCCAAAGAAAGGCAATGCCAAAGAATGTTCAAACTAAAACACAATTGTACTCATCTCACACACTAGTAAAGTAATGCTCAAAATTCTCCAAGCCAGGCTTCAGCAATATGTGAGCCGTGAATTTCCTGATGTTCAAGCTGGTTTTAGAAAAGGCAGAGGAACCAGAGATCAAATTGCCAACATCCGCTGGATCATGGAAAAAGCAAGAGAGTTCCAGAAAATCATCTATTTCTGCCTTATTGACTATGCCAAAGCCTTTGACTGTGGATCACAATAAACTGTGGAAAACTCTGAAAGAGATGGGAATACCAGACCACCTGATCTGCCTCTTGAGAAATGTGATTGCAGGCCAGGAAGCAACAGTTAGAACTGGACATGGAACAACAGACTGTTTCCAAATAGGAAAAGGAGTTCCTCAAGGCTGTATATTGTCACCCTGTTTATTTAATTTATATGCAGAGTATATCATGAGAAACGCTGGACTGGAAGAAACACAAGTTGGAATCAAGATTGCCAGGAGAAATATCAATAACCTCAGATATGCCAATGACACCACTCTTATGGTAGAAAGTGAAAAGGAACTAAAACCCTCTTGATGAAATTGAAAGTGGAGAGTGAAAAAGGTGCCTTAAAGCTCGACATTCGGAAAACGAAGATCATGGCATCTGGTCCCATCACTTCATGGGAAATAGATGGGGAAACAGTGGAAACGGTGTCAGACGTTAATTTTCTGGGCTCCAAAATAACTGCAGATGGTGAATGCAGCCATGAATTTAAAAGACGCTTACTCCTTGGAAGGAAATTCATAACCAACCTAGATCTCATATTCAAAAGCAGAGAAATTACTTTGCCAACAAAGGTCCGTCTAGACAAGCCTATGGTTTTCCTGTGGTCATGTATGGATGTGAGAGTTGGACTGTGAAGAAGGCTGAGCGCTGAAGAATTGATGATTTTTTTTAATGGAATATTCTAGTAATTGAAGGTTATTATTAACTATACCTTGTTACGTGCAGGGAAAATACCAATAAAATGAGATCTGATTAATTACTAAATCCAGCGTTTCTGTATTCTATTTTGACATAGAAAAAAAAAAAAATAAGCTAGTAGTATTGAGAGCTTAAAAATGATCTTCCAGGAGATTTTATAGCTGTGATGATATCAGCTTTCCTAGTTGCTCTCATGCTTTTTATATATCTAGAGTATACAAAGTATGAGATCTACAATTGAGCAGGCAATTCAGCATAGTCATTAAGACCGTGAACTCTGGAGCCAAAATGCCTGGGGTTTTGTGCCTGCCTGGCTTCACCTCTTTTTTTTTTTTTTTTTTTTTTTTTTTTTTTGCAGGGGAAAATGGACAAAGAAAAGGATCAATGAGTGTGGGAGGGAAATGGGAAGAAAGAAGGGGAGTGATGGTGGGGAGGACTATATGTAATTTCTTAACTAATGGCTTTCTGTTTTTAATCACAAAGAACACTTTAAAAAATCATGTTGAATTCATCCTATATTAGGAGGTTTGATCTGGAAATGAAAAGTTCAGGAAACTAAAAGTCCAGTTTGGGTGTCCTCATCTTAGGCACATCTTGGTATTATGTATTGGTAGGTCTATCTTTACCACAATATTTTTTTAGGACAGGATCACATTTGACACTTCTTCCTCCCTACTACCCAAAGTGGTACCAGACCCATAAAATAGTCAATAAACCTTTACAGAGTGATCAAATAAGTCTATTTTTTTTTAACTCTCCTGAGTGAACTGAATTTTTTGAGGCTCATAAGTGAATATGTTTTCCTCTTTACTTTGTATATTACAGCCAGATTGTATAAATATGAGTGGGGTATTAAAGTCTCCCACTATTATTGTATTGTTGCATATTTCTTCTATCATATTAATCAATGTTTGTCTTAGATATATCAATGCCCCAATATTGGTTGAATATATGTTTATAATTGTTATAACTTGTTTTTGGATAGTTTCTTTAAGTCGTTATGTATAAGCTTGATTGTCTCCTTTTCAGGATCTTTAAAGTCAATTTTATCTGATATGAGTATTGCTACTCCTGTTTTTTTGGGGTCCATATTTGCATAGAAAATCTTCTTCCAGCCCTTCATTTTCAGTCAGTATATATCCCCTATTTTAAGGTGGTTCTCTTGTAGACAACAGATATAGAGGTCTAGTTTTTGTATCCATTTGACCCATTTTAGTCTTTTGGTTGTCTCTTGTAAACAAGGTATGTAGCGGTCTTGTTTTTGTATTGATTCGGCCAGTCTTTGTCTGTTGATTAGGGCATTCAGCCCATTAACGTTTAAAGCAGTTATTGATAAATAGGATTAAATTTATTGTTTTGGGTTTGAATTTATACACCCTTTTAGTGATTCCTATATAGAGAATGTCCTTTAGTTTTTGTTAGAGAAATGGTTTAGTGGTGCTAAATTCTCTCAACTTTTGCTTATCTATAAAGCTTTTGATTTCTCCTTCATATTTGAATGAGATCCTTGCTGGATACAATAATCTAGGCTGTAAGTTATTTTCCTTCATCACTTTAATTATGTCTTGCCATTCCCTCCTGGCTTGGAGAATTTCTATTGAAAGATCAGCTGTTATCCTTATGGGAATTCCCTTGTGAGTTATTTGATGTTTTTCCCTTGCTGCTTTTAATATTTGTTCTTTATATTTAATCTTTGTTAATTTGATTAATATGTATCTTCGGGTGTTTCGCCTTGGGTTTATCCTGTTAGGGACTCTCTGGATTTCTTGAACTTGAGTGGTTATTTCCTTCTCCATTTTAGGGAAGTTTTCAACTATTATCTCCTCAAGTATTTCCTCATGGTCTTTCTTTTTATCTTCTTCTTCTGGAACTCCTATGATTCGAATGTTGTAGCGTTTAATGTTATCCTGGAGGTCTCTGAGATTGTCCTCATTTCTTTTGATTCGTTTTTCTTTTTTCTCCTCTGATTCATTTATTTCTAGGATTCTATCTTCTAATTCACTAATCCTATCTTCTGCCTCTGTTATTCTACTATTTGTTGCCTCCACGGTGTTTTGGATCTCATTTATTGCATTATTCATTATGTGTTGACTCTTTTTTATTTCTTCTAGGTCCTTGTTAAAACTTTCTTGCATCTTCTCAATCCTTGTCTCCAGACTCTTTAACTGTAATTCCATTTTGATTTCAAGATTTTGGATTAATTTCACTATCATTATTCGGAATTCTTTATCAGAAAGATTCTCTATCTCTTCCTCTTTGGTTTGGTTTGGTGGGCATATATCCTGTTCCTTTAGCTGCTGGGTATTCTTTTGTCTCTTCATTTTGTTAAAATTGCCAAGTTTAGAGTGTCCTTACTACATTCTGATAGTTTATTGAATTCTCTTTATTGAGGCAGTTCACTGGTCTTTTCAATATCTGATCTCTGCCCTGTTACAGAGGGGGCAGAGATGAACACCCAAATTTAAGCCGGCCAGGTTCAGGCACTTGAATAATCCTCAGAAGCACAGACTCGATTGAGTCTGCGTTTTATGCCCTTCCCATATCCGAGTAGCACAGGTGATGAAGTGTTTAGCGAGCGCAGCTGCTGCGACTTATTGTCTCCCCACCGCTCAGTTTTCTGGGTATACAACCGGTGCGCTTTCTCAGGCAGATGTTGACCATCCAGAGCCCCAAGAAGCATGAGTCAGCACAGAAACCTACTCACAGTTCTGTAGACAGTGTCTCTCTAGGGCTGTGATTGCCTGCCTCTGGCCCTGGCCGCATGTCACCGGAGTGGGACGGCCTGCAGCCGGCCATCTCTGTGCATTCCTATGTTCCGTATGTAGTCCTGGTGGTGTCTTAAGTTAGGGCTAGCTTTTGATGTAGTAGATAACCAACAGTCTGGTTATTTCACTCAGATAGTGCTCAAGATACCCAGGCCAAATCCTTTCTCAAAGCGATGCAGGCCGTGCCGCCCCTCCGAGCCCAGCCCCCGATTGCTAATAGCAAATGCTGGTGTCCGTGCTGCTTCTCCGCAAAAGGAATTACTGCAGGGCTCATTGTCTCATTTTGAAGACAATGAATTGTCTTTCTAAGTGCCTGATGTCCTCTGCCGGCATTCAGAAGTTGTTTTGTAGAATTTATTCAGCATTCAAATGTTCTTTTAATGGATTTGTGGAGGAGAAAATATTCTCCCCGTCCTACTCGTCCACCATCTTAGCTCCTCCGAATTGATGCTTTTGAACTGTGGTGTTGGAGAAGACTCTGAAGAGTCCCTTGGACTGCAAGAAGATCCAACCAGTCCATTCTAAAGGAGATCAGCCCTGGGATTTCTTTGGAAGGATTGATGCTAAAGCTGAAACTTCAGTATTTTGGCCACCTCATGCGAAGAGTTGACTCATTGGAGAAGACTCTGATGCAGGGAGGGATTGAGAGCAAGAGGAGAAGGGGACGACAGAGGATGAGATGGCTGGATGGCATTACTGACTCGATGGACGTGAGTCTCAGTGAACTCCGGGAGTTGGTGATGGACAGGGAAGACTGGTGTGCTGCAATTCATGGGGTCGCAAAGAGTCGGACACGACTGAGTGACTGATCTGATCTGATCTGATCTGTAGCTCATTAAGCTTCTTTACAAAAGCTATTTTGAATTCTTTATTGGCTAAATTGCAGATCTCCATGTCTTTCATAGCACAAGATTACTGTGATCCTTTGGTAGTGTCATTAGTTCCTTCATTTTTCATGTTCTGTAAAATTTTGCATTGCTATCTTCACATTTGAAATAGAAGCCACCTTCAACAAATTTGACTGACTGATTTTGGGTGAGAAATACTTTCCATTTGTCCTGCTAGGGATTCTGATGCTTTCATAGACCTTGTATGGATACACCTGCTCTGTGCTTCTGGCTCCCACATATGACAGAATTCATGAGCACATATATCTTTTCTCCATCATGTAACATACCAGGGCAGGTGCTAACAGCCTCCCATTTGATTTCCCAAGGGTGGTGCTACTTGTGGTCTCTCCCTGGCCCACAAACTCTGGCTGGCTTTGTGCACATGCTCAGTATCCATCTGCCAGTGCTGGCTCTCACTGCCTTCAGCAGCAAGCACATAGATCCAGCTACAGGATGGAGGAGAGTGTGGTTGAGGCACATGGAGCCACAGGGTGTGCCTATGGGCCAATGGGGGATCCACAGGCTAAATATCTCTAGGGATGTGTTGGCAGGATTTTTCATGGAATCCATGATGTGGTTAGTAGGGTCTGTTTCCCTGTAATGCCCTCTCAGAATCCTATCTCCTGCTCTCTCAGCCTCTTCCTGCCTCCGTCATTTAGCTCACAACTCAGTACTCTGGATAGAGCAAGAGAGAAATGGGCCCCTTTGGGAGCATCCTGTGCTGCTGGGAAACACAGTACCTCGTCATATGCTCTCACTTTTGCCTGCATTAGAAATCAAGGGTGAGAAAGTCACTCTTGGCACTGAGCTGTGCTACCTTGTGGAAAAGATGACATGAATAAATCAAACTATTCTTCTCACCCTCTTCAATGCATTTAAACTTGTATAATTTTTGCTCCAATAGCATGCTGGAACTTCTCCACTGGACTTCTGGACTTCCCCCAAGGCTTTCTTGTCTGTGGGTGATTATCTAAAGCAAGTGTTCTCCAGGGGATCCTAGACTGCAGCTGACAGGGGCTGGAGCCAGCTCATAGGCCACTGCAAGGTCCACAGACAGAACACAGGACAGGACTGTCTGTCCATTATCTGATACATGGGTGGGTAAAATTCCTCCCAGGTCCCTTGGTATGTGGGGCTGGATCCCACAGATCCCACAGAGGCACTTCATCCATGTATGGATGCCAGATTGTTCTTGAGATGGGTATACAAACAAATGACATACTATAGAGCCATCTAGCTGATGTGTCAACTCCCTTTTTCGTCCTTTTAGCATCTTTTAAAATCTATTTCTTTCTTTCTTTGCCTGCACTGGGTCTTAGTTGTAGCAGGTGAGACCTTTAGTTGTGGCATGCAGGATCTGATTCCCTGACCAGGGACAGAACATGAGCCCTGCACTGGGAGTGCAGGGAAGTCCTCTCAACTTCCTTTTAATACCAAAATGCTATGCTATGCTATGCTAAGTCACTTCAGGCGTGTCCGACTCTGTGTGACCCCATAGACGGCAGCCCACTGGGCTTCCCCGTCCCTGGGATTCTCCAGGCAAGAACACTGGAGTGGGTTGCCATTTCCTTCTCCAATGCATGCAAGGGAAAAGAGAAAGTGAAGTCGCTCAGTCATGTCCAACTCTTAGCGACCCCATGGACTGTAGCCTACCAGGCTCCTCTGTCCGTGGGATTTTCCAGGCAAGAGTACTGGAGTGGGGTGCCATTGCCTTCTCCGAGATACTGTTATACTAAAATGGCTGTAGAGATATAATTCATGGACAGTTGTTCGTAAAGTTGGGGCAGACAGGGGAAAATAAATGATGTATGTTATCCAGAGCTTCCCATAAGCCCTGAGAAGAATTTAATCTGTGGCAGTCTTCCAGGAAGACAGTCTTGGAAAACAAACATTGAGCATCCGGCCTGGCCCTGTACTATTTAACTAATTCTTGTACTCTTAATGAAAGCAGAAGGTAAGTGAGCAACCCAGTTTCTTTTAGAACAACTTCTGTTCAACAGTGAGTGAGATGAAAGGTGAGCATATTTTTCAGAGCTCAATCATATCCCATCGATAGCTGCAAGCTACAAAGATACAACTCCTTGGGCTAACTAAAGTTCTCCCCATCACTAAAAATATGAATATCTCACTTTTTTGATGAACAAACTCTGAACCAAAGCTGTTATGTGGATATAACACATTGCTGCCTGAAAAAGGAGACAAAGAAGGAACCATGAGATTGTGCTCCAGGGGTTTGGGAGGGCTTGTGTTTCGAACAAAGTCATAAGTAGTTACCTCTGAAAAATCTCCATTTTTGATATGAATCTTGGCCATGCTATCAAGCCAGGTTTTCCTGAGCTCTGGGGTACTTGCGTAGGACTTGGCTAAGCTATACTGGAGATCAATTAGCATTTCGGGGTCCTTCACATGCTCCTTCATTTGAGCTGTGGCCGTAAGAACAGTATGGATTCTCTTGGTCAAGTCTTTGACTTCTGAGAGAAAAGCAGTTGCCCAATATCAAAATAAACAAAAAAGACATACTTTTCAGTATTATTGGTGTGCTCTAAGACTAAGTAGCCCATCTTGGGGATAACAGAACTTTTACCCCTTGTCATAGATCTCAGCATTTGCTTCCTGGTTCTTGGCATGTGGGCATGCCTAAAGAGTTTTACATTAATTCTTTTAAAAAAAATAGTCTATCTCAGGCTTCAAAGGCAGTGAGTTTGATGACAGTATATTCCTAACACATAAAAGCACAAACTCTGGAGCCAGACTACCTGGTTTGAGACCCTACCGCCTCTGCTGTCAATTCGATTGCCATGAAGGTAATCCATATTCACCTTTATTGTTTAATTTTAATTACAATAGTAACCAAAAATTGATATGATACTATGTGCCAAACAGTGGCCTGGGCACTTTACATGTTTTAAACTTTATAACAACAGTATGAATTAAGTACTATTATAATTCATTTTACCAATGGGAAAACAAATGAACACAGCAGTTATGTAGTTTGGACAAAGTTGTGAAGTTGGTAGGTGGTAGAGACAGGACTGACACTCAGGCAGTTGGGCTACAGAGATCATGACTTTAGTCACTCTTCCATCTACCAACTGCCATATGCTTTGATGTGAAAACCATACTGTAGGCATTTCCAATTATGCATATAAGAGATTATGAATCACAGAACACTCTGAAGTGTTTAAAGAGATCATTACTTTCTCTTAAAGCATTGCTTTTGTCCTCAAAAGCACAAAGTTAGAGTTTCTTCTTTATCAGTCCTATGGCTTCCTATTCACTCCACCAGAGTAATCACAATTATATGTAGGGTTCTGAGAAGAGGAGTAGGGACAGGTACAAGCCTTAGGGAGCTTTTCAATGTGAATACCACCAAAGGTGGAGAAAATTATATTCAAAGTGTCTTCTTTAAAAATGACTTTAAAAAATGACTATCCATATGTCTGTGTGTGTGTGTGTGTGTGTGTGTGTGTGTGTGTGTGTGTATACATTAGTATGGATTCTTCTTCCCTTCTTATACATTAGTAGAGATTTCATTTACTGGGAGAAAGCTATACATTTGTTAAAATAGAGTTTATTGGTAATGATTGCCCTACCAGAAAAAAACTGTCATCTCACAAATGAGTCATGGAAAAGATTTCCTATCAAGGAGGTCTAAAACAGACCCCATTTACTTTGAAAAAGTTGGTAGTCTAACTTTTATATAACATGGAATTAAGCATGGTAAAAATCTAGGAAAATAAACTCTTAGGGTATGAGTAAAAGATGCTAAATGACATAAGCTATTTCTGTGCTCTTGGGATTAGTTGGAGCATATACTGATTTCTTAGAGAACCTAGAACTGGCTGAAAAGCAAACTATCCCAGCCCGAAAATGGCTGGTACTATTCAGTGTTGGTTTTGTGTTTTTGTTGTTGTTGTTGTTTCAGTCTAAGCAACATTCCTATGGGAATATGTTTTGGTACAAAGATTCAGCACGTCCCAAACATCAAGTATGCTGTGACTGTGAAGTGTTTTTTTTTTTTTTTTTTTCCAGATTTTACACAAATTGTCAAATTATGCTGGAAGATGACCTTTCCCAAGGACGGGGATGATTCCTCTGGGAGGAAATATTCTCTATTGGCAAGGGAATCTTCTTCCCTTGTACACATACTTCACTGAAGAGCAGAACCTACTCTCCATGCAACAAAACAACACATGCACTTTTACAACGTTTTAGGTTTTATGTATATAGGTAGGAAAGACTGACTCTGTTCAGGGTCGTGGGTTTGGCCTCAGCCATGTTGCCTAAGAACGACAGCCTTGGACGTGGGTTTGCCAATAAGTATCTCTGGCAGGCCTCAGTTAAGAGATGATTATTTAAGCTCAGAAAATCATCAAGTAATGAATCCCTTATGTGCCATTCCTCATCTGCTGGCAAAGGATCAAGCAGCTGTTAGCTACTCTAGTAAAAGTGAAGTTTTGTGAAATGTCCAGCTCACTGCTTAATTAGCCAATCTTATAAATGGTAACAACAGTTGGGGAAAAAAATTTTTTTTCCAAGTAAGTTTAAACATCAAGCCCAGAGAAAATTCAAATTATATCATAATTATGTGTACATAGAATAGTCATTCATTCACCCATTCAACTAATACTGAATATTTACTGTGTACCTGGCAGTCTTCTAGGTGCTAGAAGTACAGGGATGGACTAGACAAAGCCTTGATCTCTGAAGCTCACATTCTGTACACTTGATACTATATAAAAGTTGTGAATCCAATGCACAGTTTAACTTGAGCAGTGAAATGCCCCTAACAGTGAACATGGTTCTAATTTTACACTTGAAATGAGAACATACCTTCCTAGGTCTGTCACTGTTTGCAACGTTATTGATAATGAATAAACTCCTGAAATCTTGATCCTCCACTTAGTGCTACATCCACTATCAACTGGCTTACAGCAATTATTATCTGTGGAAAGAAGAAATGTATTTTTTTTTTTAATGTCATTTTTCAAATGTCATTTTTTCAAGTGTCTTTTGAATATATGCTGCTTGTTTTCTTCAATGGACAAACCCATACGCACTCATACAAAATGCTTCTTTTAAAGATTTCACAGCATTCCATAAAAATCTAGTTTCCTCCTACATGAGTGGTTTAAATTCTTTTATTGAAACAGCAACTTTAGAGGCTTGCCTGGGGGCTCAGTGGTAAAGAATCTGCCTGCCAGTGCAGGAGATATGTGTTCAATCCCTGGTCCAGGAAGATCCCACATGCCGCGAATCAAGTAAATCTGTGCCACAACTGTTCAGCCTGCACTCTAAAGCCTGTGAGCTACAACCACTGAGCCCACATGCCGAGGCTACTTAAGCCTGAGTACCCAAGAGCCCATGCTCTTCAACAAGAGAAGCCAATATAATGAGAAGCCAGCACAACAATGAAGAATAGCCCCTGCTTGCCACAACTAGAGAAAGCCTGCACAGCAATGAAGAACCCAGCACAGGCAAAAAAAAAAAAAAAAAAAAAAAAAATTGTCAAAAGCTAATGACATAGCAAACAAAGCAACTGACAAAGAATTAACCTCAAAAATATACAAGCTGCTCATGCAGCTCAATTCCAGAAAAATAAACTACCCAATCAAAAAATGGGCCTAATAACTAAACAAACATTTCTCCAAAAAGACATACAGATGGCTAACAAACACAGGAAAAGATGTTCAACATCACTCATTATCAGAGAAATGCAAATCAAATCCAAAATGAGGTACCATCTCATGCCAGTCAGAATGGCTGCTATCAAAAGTCTACAAACAATAAATTCTGGAGAGGGTGCACAGAAAAGGAAACCTTCTTACACTGTTGGTGGGAATGCAAACAAGTACAGCCACTATGGAGAACAGTGTGGAGATTCCTTAAAAGACTGGAAATAGAACTGCCATATGACCCAGCAATCCCATTGCTGGGCATACAAACCGTGAAAACCAGAATTGAAAAAGACATGTGTACCCCAATGTTCACTGCAGCACTGTTTACAATAGCCAGGATATGGAAACAACTTAGATGTCCATCGGGAGACAAATGGATAAGAAAGCAGTGGTAGGTATACACAATGGAATATTACTCAGCCATTAAAATGAATGCATTTGAATCAGTTCTACTGAGGTGGATGAACCTGGAGCCTATTATACAGAGTCAAATAAGTCAGAAAGAAAAATAGCAACACATTATACTAATACATATATATGGACTTTAGAAAGATGGTAACGATGACCCTATATGCAAGACAGCAACAGAGACACAGATGTAAAGAACAGTCTTTTGGACTCCGTGAAAGAAGGCTAGGGTGGGATGCTTTGAGAGAAGAGCATTGAAACATCTATATTATATGTGAAACAGATCGCCAGTCCAGGTTCGATGCATGAGACAGGGTGTTCAGGGCTGGTGCCCTGGGATGACCCAGAGGGATGGGATGGGAGGTGGGAGGGAGTTAAAGATGGGGAACACTTGTATACTTATGTCTGATTCATGTCAATGTATGGCAAAAACCACTACAATACTGTAAAGTAATTAGTCTTCAATTAAAATAAGTAATTTTTAAAAAGCTAACGACAAATTCATATCATAAAAAAGGGAAATAGCAACTTGAGTAAAGTTGCAGGATACAAAATTAATACACAGAAATCCCTTGCATTCCTATACAGTAACAATGAAAAATCAGAAAGAGAAATTAAGGAACAAATCCATTCACTACTTCAGCCGAAAGAATAAAATACCTAGGAATCAACCTACCTAATGAGACAAAAGACTGAAATGAAGAAAACTCTAAGACACTGATGAAAAAATCAAAACACAAATAGATGGAGAGATATACCACGTTCTTGGATCACAAGAATCAATATTGTGAAAATGATGATACTACCAGAGGCAATCTACAGATTCCGTGCAATCCCTATCAAATTCCCAATGGCAGTTTTCACAGAACTAGAAGAAAACATTTTACAATATGTATGGAAACACAACAGGCCCAAAATAGCCAAAGTAATCTTGAAAAAGAAAAATGGAGCTAGAGGAATCAACCTTGTTGACTTCAGACTATACTACAAAGCTACAGTAATCAAGACAGTATGGTATTGGCACAAAACCAGAATTATACGTCAATGGAGGTTCCTAGTTTCAAATTTTATTGGGACTTTTCTTGGTTTGATGTGAAAAACTTTTGAAACACACAGCACATCTGGATCTGAAACCATTTTCATAATTAGTGAATTGATACAATGGTGGTCAGGTATTTACCTTCAATACGTTTGCTAGCAAATAGTTTTAGCAAAGTTGGGAATAAAAGACATTTGTTTTATGGTTTCTAATTTCTTTCCACTAGTCTATCTCAGTGTGTGGACTTCCAACTCCAGTACCACAGCCCCTTTCTTTGCTTCTGACTAGGGCCTATCTAAATAGTTTAGGCAATAGTATATGTTATAGCATATGTACTACATAATGATACCAGTATAATGCCATGTAATGGTGCTTTTAGGCTTCACCTTTGGCTCAGCAGTAAAGAATCTACCTGCAATGCAGCAGATGCAGGAGATGTCAGTTTGATCCCTGGGTTGGGAAAAAACCCTGGAGGAAGGCATGGCAACTCCTTTGGCTAGAGAATCCCATGGAGACAGGAGCCTGGCGTTCTACAGTCCATAGGGTCACAAAGAGCCCAGACACGACTGAAGCAACTGAGCGTGTATGCATGGTGCTTTTTAATCTCTCAGGCTCCTTTTAATGAACGCTTACATGATTCAGACTTAAGTGTTTGTGGCCAGAAGCTCTACCCCTGATCTGAGAAGCAAGATACTATAGGAGTTGTGTGCAAGCTCTTGAGTCCAAGTGCCCTAGATGCAAACTTTGACTTTATCAATTATTCACTGAATGGCTTTGAGAAAGTGAATTAAACCTCCTGTATCTCACTTTCCTTAAAGGCAATATAGGGATAATAACAATACTTACGTTATAGAGCTGTTATGAGGATTAAAAAGATCATACTCACAATATTACTACTTAACCAGGTTATTGAGCACTTAGACATGGTTCTAAGTCTAATGAATTTATTAATTCATTTCATCTGAATATTGGATGTGAGAGAAATTGATGTTTTACCCCAGAAGGATGGACTCTAATGGGGAAGTTCAAAAAAATCACCACACTCATTGCAGAAATGCTTTGGAGGGAGGTGGTATTCAAATGACATCTCTATGAAAGCAAATATTAGATACTCTCACATATAATGTTAGACCTAGTATCCAAAAATAATTAGATAGAAGATTTTTACAAGAAGCATATACTTATATCAGATTTTTACATCACTGATGACGTTTCTAAAAAGCTACTGATGGTCGTTTCCTCATTTATAAGCCAGTCTCCAATAAACAACTGCAATGGGACTGACCATGGCAGTAAGGATAGAAATATGACCAAGCATTTCCCATAGCACAGCTGAGGGCAACTGAGCCAAGAACTCCCAACTGTGTTTTAGTTCAGACCTGTTTCATCACACAAGCAAAAAATTATGGAGATGTTAAATAACAACTACCACATACTAAGTGTCTATTATGAGCTAGGCATTTTGTACCTGGCACTACACACACTACATACACTTTATTTTTAACCCCCATGACAAACCCTGCAAGCTGAAACATAGTTGGCCTCATTTTACAGATGAGGCAAATAGTTAAGATGAACTGAGTAAAATCCCCAGGGTCACATATTAAGTAAGTAGCTAAGCTATGATTTAAGTCCAGGTAGGTCTGATTCCAAAGTCCATGTTTCCACTAAACCTTGAGACTTCGCTCATTATTTTTAACTAACTGGGCATGCTGGAGATGAAAAACACAAGTACTTCATTTGTTCCTTAATCATCTTGTTTAATCCTCACCAAAACCATACGAAGTGGGTAGGAATATTTAGCAGTATTTTACTTACAAAGCATCTGAGGTGCTAAGAGATTACAGAAGTCCTCGCTAAGGTCACACAGTGTGTGATACTCATGGAATCTGGAATCAATGCTCTTAACACCTATGTTCTCAAGCAGTGTTGTCCAGTAGAAATAGGATATGAGTCACATGTGTAATATTGAATTGTCTAGCAGCCACATTAAAAAGTAAAATGACACAAGTGAATTTTGATTTACTTTACTTAAAGCAACATATCCCAAATATCATTTCAACATGTAGTCAATATAAAGCAATTGAGATATTTTACTTCTTTGCACTTTGTCTTCAAAAGTCAATGTGTCCTGAATTCAGACTAGCTAAATTTCAAGTGCCAGATGGCCACCTGTGCCTAATAGCTTTGTATTAGACTGGGGAGCTCTAGATATTAATGTAGAGAGGATAAAGATTGAACAGAAGAAAGAGAAGCGTTGGTGTTCATTGCCCTACAGATGTGTCCTTAAAAAGGATTTCCTTTTGGTGTACTCAAAGTTGTTTCTCATCAGAAGATACAAAAGTGCAGAGGCTTTATTCCTGGTTGAGCCAATCTTTGACGTGCAGCACTTTAAAACATCATACCAAAATGCAGCACACATGTTTACTCTTCCTTTGAAAAAAGCCGAGGGAAACTAAACAATAGGAAAAACATAAATAATTATCTGAAAACGCATGAAACAGAAATCAATCAACTATCAAGTGCCTACAGTATTCTCCCTATAACTAAGCTGGGTTCTTTTAGGATACACAATCAACATAAGATTAGGGCACTGCTCTGGAGAATCCAAGCTAGATAAAAGCATAAAGACCAGCATGTATTAATGAATGACTGAAATGATGACTCATTTCATAATGATGGTCTCAATTTGGTCCATAAAAATGGGAAGGCTAATCTGCATTACTTATTCTTTTGCTTTATATTTAAACAGTTTCTTAGGTTATAAATTTCCAAATGCTAGGAAAATTATATCAAGGATCTATTCAGCAAATAAAGTTAATCTTTTAACAAAATGGAGTATAGATGAAGTGTACACACACAAACATAAACATGTGCATCCTCTACTCATAAAGAGTGCTGAGTAAAATACAGGTTGGCATAGAAAAAGTACAAAAGTGACTAATCCTCAAAACAGGCAAGGGACTGCTACTTTTGGAACCTATTCAGTCTGCTTTGTGGAATATAAGCTGTACATAGAACATAGGCTTATTGCAAACGTCCATGCTGACATGTCTCGGCAAGTGAGTGACTAAGCTGCTCCAGAATGGATATTTTCAGGGAGTGTGAAGATAGATTCTTTCAAAATCATTTTCGGGGGAGGAGCTAAGATGGCGGAGGAATAGGACGGGGAGAACACTTTCTCCTCCACAAATTCATCAAAAGAACACTTAATCGCTGACTAAATTCCACAAAACAACTTCTGAATGCCGGCAGAGGACATCAGGCACCCAGAAAAGCAACTCATTGCCTTCTAAAGGAGGTAGGAAAAAATATAAAAGGCAAAAAAGAGACAATAGAAGGAGAGATGGACCTCTGTCCAGGGAAGGGAGTCTTAAAAAGAGAGAAGTTTCCAAACACCAGGAAACCTTCTCACTGCAGAATCTGTGCCAAGCCTGGGAAGCACGGAGGGCAACATAACAGGGAGGAAAAATAAACAAACAATTAAAACCCACAGATTATGAGCCCTATGATAACTTCCCCAGCAGAGAAGAAGCGCAAATGCCTGCATCCGCCATTAGCAAGCGGGGGCTGGGCAGGGAGGCACAGCGTGGGCTATATCGCTTAGAGTAAGCATCTGGCCTGAATATCCCGAGTGCTACCTGAGCAAAATAATTTGGGCTAGCAAACCAGACTGTGGGATATCTACTACACGAAAAGCCAGCCCTAACCTACGACACCACTAGGCCCGTGCACGGAACAAAGGACGGTACAGAGATAGCCAGCTGCAGACCGTTCCCCTCCAGTGACAGGCAGCCAGAGCCAGAGGGAGGCAATCGCAGCCCCAGAGAGACATTATCTACAAAACTGTAAGCAGGCTTCTTTGCTAACTAAGACTTCTTGGGGCTCTGCTCGGCCAACATCCGCCTGAGAAGGTGCACCAGTTTTGCACTTAGAAAACCAAGCTGAGCTTGCTAAACACCTCATTACCTGCACTGTTGGAATCTGCGAAGGGCACAAAACGCAGGCCCAACTGAGCCTGGGCCTCTGAGGACTACCCGAGTGCCTGAACTTTAGCGGCTTAGACCTGGGAGGGGCAAGCAGCCCAGGGCTGGCCGCAGATGGTTTCTGGCGGGGAACCTAGAGCCTCAGCAGAGTGGGCAGGGAGGCTACACACGCCATGAGCAGGGGCAGGCCCAGTGTGGCTGAGGCACTGTGAGCACATGCAACTGTTATTTATTTTCAGCGTCCCTCCCTACCCAAAGCGCGCCTGAACAAGTGAGCCTAAAAAAAAAAAAAAGGGTCTCCACCACCACCCCCTTCGTATCAGGGTGGAAATCAGACACTGAAGAGACCAGGAAACAGAAGAAGCTATAACAGAGGGAACCGCTATGGAAGCGACAGGCAATAAACTAAAACTCCATGGTTAGTACCAACTACATAGGAAAGGGCCTATAGATCTTGAGAAAGAACTAGCTGAAAATGAACTGAACCCACAATACCCACAACAATATCAGAGAAAGTCCTATATATATTTCTATTATTTTTACCATCATTCTTTCTTTCTTTTTTTAATTAAAGAATTTTTTTAATCCTCTAGTACTCCTTTAATTTTCACTTTTATAAGCTACTATTACTTTGTAAAAAATAAAAAAATAAAAATAAAGAAATAAATAAAAGACCATTAAAAAAAAACATCATATATATATTTTTTATAACTTTTGTGACCTTTTTTTTTTCTTTCTTTTTTCTTTTAACATTGTATTTTTGAAACTCCAAACTCTGCTCTAGAGTTTTAATTTTAGCTTATTGGTAATTGTTATCAATTTTGTACCTAATTTTTATTTTTATAACTTTTGTGACTTTTTTTCCCTCTCTCTTTCTATCTCTTCTTTAACATTGCATTCCTGAAATTCCAAACTCTAATCTAGATCTTTAATTTATGCTTTCTGGTATTTGTTATCAATTTGTGCCTATATTTACTTTATAATTTTTGTGACTTTGTTTTTGGCTTTGTTTTTATTTTTTTTCTCTCTTTCTTTCTTTTCTTTTTTTGTTCTTTCTATTTTTCTTTTTCTTCTTCTTTTCTTTAGCATTGTATTTTTGAAACTCCAAACTCTACTTTAGATTTTTAACTTTTGCTTTTTGGTATTTGTTATCATTTTGTACCTATATTTTCTTTATAACTTTTATGACTCTTTAGTTTCTTTTTCTTTTTCTCCCTTTCTTTTCCTTCTTCTTTTCTTTAACATTGTATTTTTGAAACTTCAAACTCTACTCTAGATTTGTAATTTTTGCTTTTAGGTATTTGTTACCAATTTTGTACCTTTAAGAACCTAATCTTCAGTACCCACTTTTTACTAGGGAGCAAGATTACTGGCTTGACTGTTCTCTCCACCTCCGGACTCTCCTTTTTCTCCACCAGGTCGCCTGTGTCTCCTCCCTAATCCCTCTCTACTCTATGCAACTCTGTGAATTTCTGTGTGTTCCAAATAAAGGAAAACACTTAGGGAACTGATTACTGGCTGGATCTGTCTCTCTCCTTTTCATTCCCTCCTTTTATCCTCCCGACCACCTCTGTCTCCTTCCTCCCTCTTCTCTTCTCTGTATACCTCCGTGAACATCTCTGAGCAGTCCAGCTGTGGAGTGCACATAAGGAAGTGATTACTGGTTAGCCCGCTCTCTCCTCTATTGATTCCACCACATCTCATTCGGGTCACCTCTAACCCTCCTCCCTCCTCTCTTCCCCATGTAACACTGTGAACCTCACTGGGTGACCCTCATGGTGGAGAAACTTTTCATCTTTAACCAGATGTTTTATCAATGGTGCTGTATAGAAGGAGAAGTTTTGAAACTACTGTAAAAATAAGACCGATAACTGGATGCAGGAGGCTTAAGTCCAAACCCTGACTCCAGGGAACATTAATTGACATGAGCTCATCAAATGCCTCCATACCTACACTGAAACCAAGCATCACACAAGGGCCAACAAGTTCCATGGCAAGACATACCAAGCAAATTCTCCAGCAACACAGGAACACAGCCCTGAGCTCCAATACACAGGCTACCCAAAGTCACCCCAAAATCATAGACATCTCATAACTCATTACGGGATACTTCATTGCACTCCAGAGATAAGAAATCCAGCTCCATCCACCAGAACACCGACACAAACTTCCCTAACCAAGAAACCTTGACAAGCCACCTGTACAAACCCACACATAGTGAGGAAATGCCACAATAAAGATAACCCCACAAACTGCCAGAATACAGTAAGGACAACCCAAACCCAGCAATTTAAACAAGATGAAGAGACAGAAGAATACCCAGCAGGTAAAGGAAGAAGATAAATGCCCACCAAACCAAACAAAAGAGGAAGAAATAGCGAACCTACCTGATAAAGAATTCTGAATAATGAGAGTGAAATTAATCCAAAATCTGGAAGTCAAAATGAAATCACAGATAAATAGCCTGGAGCAAAGCATTGAGAAGATGCAAGAAAGGTTTAACAAGGACCTAGAAGAAATAAAAAAGAGTCAATATATAATGAATAATGCAATAAATGAGATCCAAAACACTCTGGAGGCAACAAATAGTAGAATAACAGAGGCAGAAGATAGAATTAGTGAATTAGAGGATAGAATGGTAGAAATAAATGAATCAGAGGAGAAAAAAGAAAAACGAATTAAAAGAAATGAGGACAATCTCAGAGACCTCCAGGACAATATTAAATGTTACAACATTCGAATCATAGGAGTCCCAGAAGAAGAAGACAAAAAGAAAGACCATGAGAAAATACTAGAGGAGATAATAGTTGAAAACTTCCCTAAAATGGGGAAGGAAATAATCACTCAAGTCCAAGAAACCCAGAGAGTCCCTAACAGGATAAGCCCAAGGCGAAACACCCCAAGACACACATTAATCAAAGCAACAAAGATCAAACACAAAGAACAAATATTAAAAGCAGCAAGGGAAAAACAACAAATAACACAAGGGAATTCCCATAAGGATAACAGCTGATCTTTCAAGAGAAACTCTCCAAGCCAGGAGGGAATGGCAAGATATACTTAAAGTGATGAAAGAAAAGAACCTACAGCCCAGATTATTGTACCCAGCAAGGATCTCATTCAAATATGAAGGAGAAATCAAAAGCTTTACAGACAAGCAAAAGCTGAGAGAATTCAGCACCACCAAACCAGCTCTCCAACAAATACTAAAGGACATTCTCTAGACAGAAAACACAAAAAGGGTGTATAAATTCGAACCCAAAACAATAAAGTAAATGGCAATGGGATCATACTTATCAATAATTACCTTAAATGAAAATGGGGTGAATGCCCCAACCAAAAGGCAGAGACTGGCCGGATGGATACAAAAACAATACCCCTACAAATATTGTCTACAAGAGACCCACCTCAAAACAGGGGACACATACAGACTGAAAGTCAAGGGCTGGAAAAAGATTTTCCATGCAAATAGGGACCAAAAGAAAGCAGGAGTAGCAATACTCATATCAGATAAAATAGACTTTAAAACAAAGGCTGTGAAAAGAGACAAAGGAGGTCACTACATAATGATCAAAGGATTAGTCCAAGAAGAAGATATAACAATTATAAATATATATGCACCCAACATAGGAGCACCGCAATATGTAAGACAAATACTAACAAGTATGAAAGGAGAAATTAGCAATAACACAATAATAGTGGGAGATTTTAATACCCCACTCACACCAATGGATAGATCAACAAAACAGCAAATTAACAAGGAAACACAAACTTTAAACGATACAATAGACCAGTTAGTCCTAATTGATATCTTTAGGACATTTCATCCCAAAACAATGAATTTCACCTTTTTCTCAAGCGCACACGGCACCTTTTCCAAGATAGATCACATCCTGGGCCATAAATCTAGCCTTGGTAAGTTCAGAAAAATTGAAATCATTCCAAGCATCTTTTCTGACCACAATGCAGTAAGATTAGATCTCAATAACAGGAGAAAAACTATTAAAAATTCCAACATATGGAGGCTGAACAACACACTCCTGAATAACCAACAAATCACAGAAGAAATCAAAAAAGAAATCAAAATCTGCATAGAAACGAATGAAAATGAAAACACAACAACCCAAATCCTGTGGGACACTGTAAAAGCAGTCCTAAGGGGAAAGTTCATAGCAATACAGGCATACCTCAAGAAACAAGAAAAAAGTCAAATAAATAACCTAACTCTACGCATAAAGCAACTAGAAAAGGAAGAAATGAAGCACCGCAGGGTTAGAAGAAGGAAAGAAATCTTAAAAAATAGGGCAGAAATAAATGCAAAAGAAACAAAAGAGACCATAGCAAAAATCAACAAAGCCAAAAGCTGGTTCCTTGAAAGGGTAAATAAAATTGACAAACCATTAGCCAGACTCATCAAGACACAAAGGGAGAAAAATCAAATCCATAAAAGTAGAAATGAAAATGGAGAGATCACAACAAACAACACAGAAATACAAAGGATCATAAGAGACTACTATCAGCAATTATATGGCAATAAAATGGACAACGTGGAATAAATGGACAAATTCTTAGAAAAGTACAACTTTCCAAAACTGGATCAGGAAGAAATAGAAAGTCTTAACAGACCCATCACAAGCACGGAAATTGAAACTGTAATCAGAAATCTTCCAGCAAACAAAAGCCCAGATCCAGACGGCTTCACAGCTGAATTCTACCAAAAATTTAGAGAAGAGCTAACACATATCCTACTGAAACTGTTCCAGAAATTTGCAGAGGAAGGCAAACTTCTAAACTCATTCTATGAGGCCATCATCACCCTAATATCAAAACCGGACAAAGATGCCACAAAAATAGAAAACTACAGGCCAATATCCCTGATGAACATACTTGCAAAAATCCTTAACAAAATTCTAGCAATCAGAATCCAACAACACATTAAAAAGATCATACACCATGACCAAGGGGGCTTTATCCCAGGAATGCAAGGATTCTTCAATATCCGCAAATCAATCAATGTAATACACCACATTAACAAATTGAAAAATAAAAACCATATGATTATCTCAATAGATGCAGAGAAAGCCTTTGACAAAGTTCAACATCCATTTATGATAAAAACTCTCCAGAAAGCAGGAATAGAAGGAACATACCTCAACATAATAAAAGCTATATATGACAAACCCACAGCAAACATTATCCTCAATGGTGAAAAAGTGAAAGCATTTCCTCTAAAGTCAGGAACAAGACAAGGATGCCCACTTTCACCATTACTATTCAACATAGTTTTGGAAGTTTTGGCCACAGCAATCAGAGCAGAAAAAGAAATAAAAGGAATCCAATTTGGAAAAGAAGAAGTAAAACTCTCACTGTTTCCAGATGACATGATCCTCTACATAGAAGACCCTAAAGACTCCACCAGAAAATTACTAGAACTAATCAATGAATAGAGTAAAGTTTCAGGATATAAAGGCAACACACAGAAATCCCTTGCATTCCTGTACACTAATAACGAGAAAATAGAGAAATTAAGGAAACAATTCCATTCACCATTGCAATGAAAAGAATAAAATACTTAGGGATATATCTACCAAAAGAAACTAAAGACCTATATATAGAAAACTATAAAACACTGGTGAAAGAAATCAAAGAGGACACTAATAGATGGAGAAATATACCATGTTCATGGATTGGCAGAATCAATATAGTAAAAATGAGTATACTACCCAAAGCAATTTATAGATTCAATGCAATCCCCATCAAGCTACCAACGGTATTCTTCACAGAGCTAGAACAAATAATTTCTCAATTTGTATGGAAATACAAAAAAACCTCGAATAGCCAAAGCTATCTTGAGAAAGAAGAATGGAACTGGAGGAATCAACCTGCCTGACTTCAGGCTCTACTACAAAGCCACAGTCATCAAGACAGTATGGTACTGGCACAAAGACAGAAATATAGATCAATGGAACAAAATAGAAAGCCCAGAGATAAATCCACGCACCTATGGACACCTTATCTTTGACAAAGGAGGCAAGAATATACAATGGATTAAAGACAATCTCTTTAACAAGTGGTGCTGGGAAAACTGGTCAACCACTTGTAAAAGAATGAAACTAGAGCACTTTCTAACACCATACACAAAAATAAACTCAAAATGGATTAAAGATCTAAATGTAAGTCCAGAAACCATAAAACTTCTAGAGGAAAACAGGCAAAACACTCTCTGACATACATCACAGTAGGATCCTCTATGACCCACCTCCCAGAATATTGGACATAAAATCAAAAATAAACAAATGGGACCAAATTAAACTTAAAAAGCTTCTGCACAACAAAGTAACCTATAAGCAAGGTGAAAAGACAGCCTTCAGAATGGGAGAAAATAATAGCAAATGAAGCAACGGACAAACAACTAATCTCAAAAATATACAAGCAACTCCTACAGCTCAATTCCAGAAAAATAAATGACCCAATCAAAAAACGGGCCAAAGAACTAAATAGACATTTTTCCAAAGAAGACATACAGATGGCTAACAAACACATGAAAAGATGCTCAACATCACTCATTATCAGAGAAATGCAAATCAAAACAACTATGAGGTACCATTTCACGCCAGTCAGAATGGCTGCGATCCAAAAGTCTACAAGCAATAAATGCTGGAGAGGGTGCAGAGAAAAGGGAACCCTCTTACACTGTTGGTGGGAATGCAAACTAGTGCAGCGACTATGGAGAACAGTATGGAGATTCATCAAAAAACTGGGAATAGAACTGCCTTATGATCCAGCAATCCCACTGCTGGGCATACAGACTGAGAAAAGCAGAATTGAAAGAGCACTTGTACCCCATGTTCATAGCAGCACTGTTTATAATATCCAGGACTTGGAAGCAACCTAGATATCCATCCGCAGATGAATAGATAAGAAAGCTGTGGTATATATACCCAATGGACTATTACTCAGCCATTAAAAAGAATACATTTGAATCAGTTCTAATGAGGTGGATGGAACTGGAACCTATTATACAGAGTGAATTAAGCCAGAAAGAAAAACACAAATACAGTATACTAATGCATATATATGGAATTTAGAAAGATGGTAACAATAACGCTGTATACGAGACAGCAAAAGAGACACTGATGTATAGAACAGTCTTTTGGACTCTGGGAGAGTGAGATGGTGGGATGATTTGGGAGAATAGCATTGAAATATATATAATATCATATTTGAAACGAGTCGCCAGTCCAGGTTTGATGCCTGATACCGGATGCTTTGGGCTGGTGCACTGGGACAACCCAGAGGGATGGTATGGGGAGGGAGGAAGGAGGAGGGTTCAGGATGGGGAACACATGTATGCCTGTGGTGGATTCATTTTGATGTATGGCAAAAGCAATACAATATTGTAAAGCTAAGCAAAATAAAATTAAAAACAAACAAACAAAAAAATCATTTTCAAAAATATTGGATTTAAAACCATATTATAGGAATCAATGTAAGCCTAGGACCTAATTTCAATATTATTTCTCAGAAATATTGACTTTAAGTCCATATTATAGGAATCTATCTTCTTTTTATCACCTTAACACTAAGTACCTTGCTTATTACTGTTTATGGGTCTTCATCTATTAATGAACATTTAATATGTTTTCTAGCTGACATTGAAAAAATCTCATCAATGGTTTCATCAGATTAAATAAATCTTGTTGGGAAAGATACTCCTGTATGAAAATACAGGACAGGAAGGAACAGTGGTAGAGTAGTTAATCTGCTATAGGAAGCCTTCTATCTATCATTTCTCTGAGTGGGCAATGACCAAAATTATCAATGACCTTGTAATGCCAATTCCAATGGACTCCCTTTGCACCTTATCTTGTTAGGCCACTCTGTATTACATAATAATGCTGATACTCTCTTCTCCTTTGGCTTCTTTCTTGCCTTTCTTCCTATTTCTGTGACTGCTCCCTTTCATCTCCTCCATAGCCTCCTTTTCCAACCCCTTCTAGGTTGCTTTTCTCCAACATACTGCTCTTAACTTTTTGTTGTTGTTCTTGCTCTTCCAACGGAACTTAAACGACTCCCATGGCTCCAACTGCCACTGGTATGCTGATGATCTCCCTAACTCACTCCATTCCAGCTAAACTGAACTTTCAGTTCCCAGCATTTCAAGCTCTATCCCTTCTCCCTAAAATGTTTTTCCTTGAGCTTTCCAAATGGCTGGCCCCTTTAAATATTTCAGGTCTCATTTTAGAAGTGACAAATCCAGATTCCAACTATATGACATTCTGGAAAAGGCAAGACTGGGGAGACAGTAAAAAGACTGTAGATTTCCAGGGGTGATGGGGAGGGGAGTGGTGAATTGATGCGGATTTTTAGGGCAGTTAAAATACTTTGTTTGATACTAAGATGGGTACATGTCACTTGTCCAAACCCATGGGATATGCACCAAGAATGAGCCTTAATGTGCACTGTGCACCTTGTTTAGTTGCTAAGTCGTGTCTGACTCTTTTGCAACCACATGGGCTTTAGCCTGCCAGGCTCCTTTGTCCATGGGCTTTCCCAGGCCAAAATACTGGAGTCAGTAGCCATTTCCTTCTCCAGGGGATCTTCCAAGCCCAGGGATCGACCCTGCATCTCCTGCATTGGCAGGTGAGTTGTTTTTACCACGGAGCCACCAGGGAAGCCCATGTGCAAGATTATTATGTGTCAATGTAAGGTCATCAGTTGTAATGAACGCAGCACTCTGCTGGCAGATGTTGATAATGGGGGAAACTGTATGTATCTATGTGGGGGTGGGAATATATAGGGAATTTCTGTATTTCACATTGGATTTTGCTGTGAATTTAAAATTGGTTTCAAAACATAAAGTCTTAATTTAAAAAGTGAAAATATACAAATAAGTGACAAAACCATCAAAAGTAGTTCCCACAAATCATTATCTTCTATCTCACCGCCTTGTTTCATTCCAAGAACTTGTTCCAATTACTATTTTATTTACTTATTTACTTTCTATACCCCTCTCACAACTGACAGCTTCATGAGAGCAGAGATTATGCTTCCGTACTACATTTAAGGAGATTTTCTCCTCCCTGCAACAATTTTCTTAATAAAAATCTAATTATGTTGCTTTCATGCTCCCTGACACCTAAAACATGAAATCCAACTCCTCGACATGAGGACACAGTCATCTGGTCACCACTGACCTCTTCAAGTCTATCTCAGTTGCTGAATCCAGACTGAATCGTAACTTGAGTGCTGCAGAGAAATGTTGCTCAGTTAGTGTTTCCTGTCCTTCCATTTACCCTCAGTTTTCGGGAGGCTTCCTTTATCCTAATGGTATTTCTGATGCGCATCAAAGTGTGCTTTCCTCTACTGGACAATAAGTCTTCACACTGTATCCTTGACACAAAGTCTGACACCAGGAATTGCCCATCCAGTCACTGTTCGTTAAATGAGTTATTTCTAAATCACTTTCTCTTAGTTTCTTGTCATATGTTTCCACTGAACTCAGTTTTTCATTTATTTCTTTACTCACAAAATTGCATTAAAGAATGGCAATTTAAAAATAAACCTTCAAAATCAACCACTTTCTCTATCCATTTACCACAATAAGTTGCCATACAAATAATGACAAAAACGTTGCTCAGCTAGCCTATTCCACAAATCAGTTAACTGCATTTCTCTTGCTGGAGTTATACATACCAGGATGGAGGCCTAGACTGTGCCTTTCCATAATTTTAACTTCATCTTGGTTTCTGATGCTTTTAATTCTTTTTAAAATCTATCAAAAATAGACCAGAAATAAATCTTTGCTATCTGTTGGAGCCATATTTATTCCTAAAAGCCTAGTCTGAAATTTTAGTTTACATGTGGTAAATGGCCTGAAATTTTGGAGTCCCCAGATACAACTAGCACTAAAAGGAAGGCCTTCTGATCACTAGCCACCAGAGGCTTGAAAAAATCTCTGATAAGGCCATAACTCCTGTGGCTGAGACAGTCCATGTCCTTGCACCCTTGGCACCACCAGGGTCCCTGCAACCCAAGTAACTGCATTTCCTTCGTATTCAACCCTCACTGGGGCAGAGCTACCACAAGCAAAAAAAAAAAAAAAAAAAAAGTCTTCCGTCTATGCATGTGGGATCATTTCAGTTGTTTCCAGCTCTTTGCACCCCTGTGCGTTGTGGCCTGCCAGGCTTCTCTGTCAGGGGATTCTCCAGACAAGAATATTGGAGTGTATTGGCCAATACTGGTTGCCATATGCTTCTAGAGCACTATATTTCCTGCTGCCCTAGTCACCAACTCCCCTGAGTACCTGATGCTACCAGAACCCCTGCAACCCAAGCAGCTGCACTACCTCCACAACTGGCACTCACTGGGGCAGAACCCAAAACCTCCAGGGCAGCCTCAGGAGCATGCCTCCAGAGCAAAGCCCAGTGGATGACCCACATGCAGAGGTGGAAATAAAACCACAATTGAAACCCAGGGCCGAGCCAAAACCTTCCCACCAGCTATACAAGCTGCAGACTAAACCCACACAATCAACTAGGCAGATACTGTGTCTACAGAATATATAAAAGGACAATGAGAGCTCCCACACAAAAAATGCACTAGTTCTGATAGCTGTGTACATTGGAGGCAAGAACACACAGGAGTAGGATCAGATTACAATCTGAGCTACCTTCACAGCAGGCCCAGAGACCAGCACGGTGTTGGGGGGCACCCTAGGGAGGTGAGGTGGACTGTGACTCCCAGCAAGGAAAAGGACTCTGACAGCAGTGGATCAAGAATAACATTTATTATGCTTATGTTTTGACTTGTTCTGGAGTTTCTTTTGGATTTTTTTCTTTTCTTTTCCTTTTTTATTCCTTTCCCTGCCCCCTCTGTTGTAGTTGTGATTTTATTGGCATGATGAAATCTAATTAAGCTTTAGATTTCTGTTTTGTTTTTTTTTTTTCTTTGAATAACACGTTTTGTTGTTATAAACCTTTGCTTCTATGTTGGGCTTTTGTATTCCTGTGAAGTTTTCCTTTTTTTTTTTTCTTTTTTCCTTTCCTCTTCCTTTTCTCTTCTTTTCTCTTCAATTTTAAATTTTTAAACCTATTATTGTTTTTCCTAAAATTATTCCTTTATTTGCTTTTCCTATAGTTCTTCTCCCTTTGTGGTTAATCTTTAATGTATATAAATCTTCTTTATCTACCTCTATTTAATTCTGAATATCTAGTCTTTCTTTTTTTTTTTTATCAAGAATCTCTTTTATTGATTATCAGAAACATTACAAACATCTAATATGAACAAATTGTAACATGACAGTGTTTAGTTTGAACAATTAATACATTTCAGATATAATATTATACATATTTCAATGTTATTCTCCCCAATCATCCCACCCTCTCCCGGTCCAGAGTCCAAAAGTCTGGTCTATACATCAGTGTCTCTTTTGCTGTCTCGTAAATAGGGTTATTTTTACCATCTTTCTAAATTCCATATATATGCGTTAGTATACTGTATTTGTGTTTTTGTTTCTGGCTTACTTCACTCTGTATAATAGGCTCCAGTTCCATCCACCTCCTTAGAACTGATTCAAATGTATTCTTTTTAATGGCTGAGTAATACTCCATTGTGTATATGTACCACAGCTTGCTTATCCATTCATCTGTGGATGGACATCTAGGTTGCTTCCACGTTCTGGCTATTGCAAACAGTGCTGCTATGAACATTGGGGTACATGTGTCTCTTTCAATTCTGGATTTTTCAGTGTATATGCCCAGCAGTGGGATTGCTGGATCATAAGGCAGTTCTATTTCCAGTTTTTTGAGGAATCTCCATACTGTTCTCCATAGTGGCTGTACTAGTTTGCATTCCCACCAACAGTGTAAGAGGGTTCCCTTTCTCTGCACCCTCTCCAGCATTTATTGCTTATGGACTTTTGGATAGCAGCCATTCTGATTGGCGTGAAATGGTATCTCATAGTGGTTTTGATTTGCGTTTCTCTGATAATGAGTGATGTTGAGCATCTTTTCATGTGTTTGTTAGCCATCTGTATGTCTTCTTTGGAGAAATGTCTATTTAGTTCTTTGGCCCATTTTTTGATTGGGTCATTTATTTTTCTGGAATTGAGCTGAAGAAGTTGCTTGTATATTTTTGAGATTAGTTGTTTGTCAGTTGCTTCATTTGCTATTATTTTCTCCCATTCTGAAGGCTGTCTTTTCACCTTGCTTATAGTTTCCTTTGTTGTGCAGAAGCTTTTAAGTTTAATTAGGTCTCATTTGTTCATTTTTGATTTTATTTCCGATATTCTGGGAGGTGGGTCATGGAGGATCCTGCTGTGATGTAAGTCAGAGAATGTTTTGCCTATGTTTTCCTCTAGGAGTTTTATGGTTTCTGGTCTTACATTTAGCTCTTTAATCCATTTTGAGTTTATTTTCGTGTATGGTGTTAGAAAGTGTTCTAGTTTCATTCTTTTACAAGTGTTTGACCAGTTTTCCCAGCACCACTTGTTAAAGAGATTGTCTTTAATCCATTGTATATTCTTGCCTCCTTTGTCAAAGATAGGTGACCATATGTGCGTGGATTTATCTCTGGGCTTTCTATTTTGTTCCATTGATCTATATTTCTGTCCTTGTGCCAGTACCATACTGTCTTGATGACTGTGGCTTTGTAGTAGAGCCTGAAGTCAGGCAGGTTGATTCCTCCAGTTCCATTCTTCTTTCTCAAGATAGCTTTGGCTATTCGAGGTTTTTTGTATTTCCATACAAATTGAGAAATTATTTGTTCTAGCTCTGTGAAGAATACCGTTGGTAGCTTGATGGGGATTGCATTGAATCTATAAATTGCTTTGGGTAGTATACTCATTTTCACTATATTGATTCTACCAATCCATGAACATGGTATATTTCTCCATCTATTAGTGTCCTCTTTGATTTCTTTCACCAGTGTTTTATAGTTTTCTATATATAGGTCTTTAGATTCTTTAGGAAGATATATTCCTAAGTATTTTATTGTTTTCATTGCAATGGTGAATGGAATAGCTTCCTTAATTTCTCTATTTTCTCATTATTAGTGTACAGGAATGCAAGGATTTCTGTGTGTTAATTTTATATCCTGCAACTTTACTATATTCATTGATCAGTTCTAGTAATTTTCTGGTGGAATCTTTAGGGTTTTCTACGTAGAGGATCATGTCATCTGCAAACAGTGAGAGTTTTACTTCTTCTTTTCCAATTTGGATTCCTTTTATTTCTTTTTCTGCTCTGATTGCTGTGGCCAAAACTTCCAAAACTATATTGAATAGTAATGGTGAAAGTGGGCATCCTTGTCTTGTTCCTGACTTTAGAGGAAATGCTTTTACTTTTTCACCATTGAGGATAATGTTTGCTGTGGGTTTGTCATATATAGCTTTTATTATGTTGAGGTATGTTCCTTCTATTCCTGCTTTCTGGAGAGTTTTTATCATAAATGGATGTTGAATTTTGTCAAAGGCTTTCTCTGCATCTATTGAGATAATCATATGGTTTTTATTCTTCAGTTTGTTAATGTGGTGTATTACGTTGATTGATTTGCGGATATTAAAGAATCCTTGCATTCCTGGGATAAAGCCCACTTGGTCATGGTTTATGATCTTTTTAATGTGTTGTTGGATTCTGATTGCTAGAATTTTGTTAAGGATTTTTGCATCTATGTTCATCAGTGATATTGGCCTATAGTTTTCTTTTTTTGTGGGACCTTGTCAGGTTTTGGTAGTAGGGTGATGGTGGCCTCATAGAATGAGTTTGGAAGTTTGCCTTCCTCTGCAATTTTCTGGAACAGTTTGAGCAGGATAGGTGTTAGCTCTTCTCTAAATTTTTGGTAGAATTCAGCTGTGAAGCCGTCTGGACCTGGGCTTTTGTTTGCTGGAAGATTTCTGATTACAGTTTCAATTTCCGTGCTTGTGATGGGTCTGTTAAGAGTTTCTATTTCTTCCTGATCCAGTTTTGAGAAGTTGTACTTTCCTAAGAATTTGTCCATTTCTTCCACATTGTCCATTTTATTGCCATATAATTGCTGATAGTAGTCTCTTATGATCCTTTGTATTTCTGTGCTGTCTGTTGTGATCTCTCCATTTTCATTTCTACTTTTATGGATTTGATTTTTCTCCCTTTGTTTCTTGATGAGTCTGGCTAGTGGTTTGTCAATTTTATTTACCCTTTCAAAGAACCAGCTTTTGGCTTTGTTGATTTTTGCTATGGTTTCTTTTGTTTCTTTTGCATTTATTTCTGCCCTAATTTTTAGGATTTCTTTCCTTCTACTAACCTTGGGGTGCTTCATTTCTTCCTTTTCCAGTTGCTTTAGGTGTAGAGTTAGGTTATTTATTTGGCTTTTTTCTTGTTTCTTGAGGTATGCCTGTATTGCTATGAACTTTCCCCTTAGGACTGCTTTTACAGTGTCCCACAGGTTTTGGGTTGTTGTGTTTTCATTTTCATTCGTTTCTATGCAGAATTTGATTTCTTTTTTGATTTCTTCTGTGATTTGTTGGTTATTCAGGAGTGTGTTGTTCAGCCTCCATATGTTGGACTTTTTAATAGTTTTTCTCCTGTTATTGAGATTTACTCTTACTGCATTGTGGTCAGAAAAAATGCTTGGGATGATTTCAATTTTTCTGAACTTACCAAGGCTAGATTTATGGCCCAGGATGTGGTCTATCCTGGAGAAGGTTCCATGTGCACTTGAGAAAAAGGTGAAATTCATTGTTTTGGGATGAAATGTCCTATAGATATCAATTAGTTCTAACTGGTCTATTGTATCGTTTAAAGTTTGTGTTTCCTTGTTAATTTGCTGTTTAGTTGATCTATCCATTGGTGTGAGTGGGGTATTAAAGTCTCCTACTATTATTGTGTTATTGTTGATTTCTCCTTTCATACTTGTTAGTATTTGTCTTATATATTGCGGTGCTCCTAAATTGGGTGCATATATATTTATAATTGTTATATCTTCTTCTTGGATTGATCCTTTGATCATTAGGTAGTGACCTTCTTTGTCTCTTTTCACATCCTTTGTTTCAAAGTCTATTTTATCTGATATGAGTATTGCTACTCCTGCTTTCTTTTGGTCTCTATTTGCCTGGAAAATCTTTTTCCAGCCCTTGACTTTCAGTCTGTATGTGTCCCCTGTTTTGAGGTGGGTCTCTTGTTTACAACATATGGAGGGGTCTTGTTTTTGTATCCATTCAGCCAGTCTCTGTCTTTTGGTTGGGGCATTCAACCCATTTACATTTAAGGTAATTAATTATACATATGATCCCGTTGCCATTTACTTTGTTGTTTTGGGTTTGAATTTATATATCCTTTTTGTGTTTCCTGTCTAGAGAATGTCCTTTAGTATTTGTTGGAGAGCTGGTTTGGTGGTGCTGAATTCTCTCAGCTTTTGCTTGTCTGTAAAGGTTTTGATTTCTCCTTCATATTTGAATGAGATCCTTGCTGGGTACAATAATCTGGGCTGCAGGTTCTTTTCTTTCATCACTTTAAGTATGTCTTGCCATTCCCTCCTGGCTTGGAGAGTTTCTATTGAAAGATCAGCTGTTATCCTTTTGGGAATTCCCTTGTGTGTTATTTGTTGTTTTTCCCTTGCTGCTTTTAATATTTGTTCTTTGTGTTTGATCTTTGTTACTTTGATTAATATGTGTCTTGGGGTGTTTTGCCTTGGGTTTATTCTATTTGGGACTCTCTGGGTTTCTTGGACTTGAGTGATTATTTCCTTCCCCATTTTAGGGAAGTTTTCAACTATTATCTCCTCTAGTATCTTCTCATGGTCTTTCTTTTTGTCTTCTTCTTCTGGGACTCCTATGATTCGAATATTGTAACGTTTAAAATTGTCCTGGAGGTCTCTGAGATAGTCCTCATTTCTTTTAATTCGTTTTTCTTTTTTCTCCTCTGATTCATTTAATTCTGCCATTCTATCCTCTAATTCACTAATTCTATCTTCTGCCTCTGTTATTCTACTATTTGTTGCCTCCAGAGTGTTTTGGATCTCATTTATTGCATTATTCATTATATATTGACTCTTTTTTTATTTCTTCTAGGTCCTTGTTAAATCTTTCTTGCATCTTCTCAATGCTTTTCTCTAGGCTATTTATCCATGATTCCATTTTGCTTTCCAGATTTTGGATTAATTTCACTATCATTATTCGGAATTCTTTATCAGGTAGGTTTGCTATTTCTTCCTCTTTTGTTTGGTTTGGTGGGCATTTATCCTGTTCCTTTACCTGCTGGGAATTCTTCTGTCTCTTCATCTTGTTTAAATTGCTGAGTTTAGGGTGTCTTTACTGTATTCTGGTAGTCTGTGGAGTTCTCTTTATTGTGGCTTTTCTGCACTATATGTGGGTTTGTACCGGTGGCTTGTCGAGGTTTCTTGTTTATGGAAGCTTGTGTCAGTGTTCTTGTGGGTGGGGCTGGATTTCTTTTCTCTGGGGTGCAGTGGAGTTTCTAGTATTGAGTTATGAGATGTCTATGCTTTTGGGGTCGCTTTGTGTAGCCTGTGTATTGGAGCTCAGGGCTGTGTTCTTGTTTTTCTGGAGAATTTGCTTGGTATGTCTTGTCGTGGAACTTGCTGGTCTTTGTGTGATGCTTGGTTTCAGTGTAGGTATGGAGGCTTTTGATGAGCTCCTGTCAATTAATGTTTCGTGGGATCAGGGTATGGACTTAAGCCTCCTGGTTCCAGTTATCGGTCTTATTTTTACAGTAGTCTCAAAAACTTCTTCTTCTATAATGCATTCCACACCTGGACTGCTCAGAGATGTTCACGGAGTTATACAGAGAAGGAAAAAGGGAGGAAGGAGACAGAGGTGGTCAGGAGGATAAAAGGAGGGAGTGTGAAGGAGAGAGCCAGATCTAGTCAGTAATCAGTAAAGAAAATAAAAAAGGAAAGGAAAAAAGCAAAGGACAAAAAGGAAAAAAAAAAAAAAAAAAAAAAAAAACAGGGTCGCAAAAGTTATATCTAAAGGTGGAGATTAAAGAAGTACTAGAGGATAAAAAAAATAAAAATAAAAGAAACAAAACAAAACAAACAACAACAAAAAAAAATTAAAAGGAAAAAAAATTTTTGTTTTCCTTTTTCCAATTAAAAAATAATAAAAATTTAAAAAAATATTAAAAAAAGAAAAAAAAAGAAAGAATGATGGTAAGAATAGTAACAATATATATAAGAGTTTCTCTATTATTGTTGTGGGTTCAGTTCATTTTCGGCTAGTTCCTTGTTCCGGCTTAAATTTCTCAAGATCTATAGGCCCCTTTCTCTGTAGTTGGTCTGTATAGTCCTTTGTTCTGTGCACGGTTCCGTGGTGTTCTGGGCCAAGGCCGGCCACTCGTGTGGTTGGCGCTGCACAATCTGGACTGCCGGCCCAAACTACTCCGATTAGGCAGCACTCCAGACAATCAGGCGAACGCAGTCTGCGCCGCGGCCCGCAGAGGGGGAGGGGCCGGCGAGGGGGTGGCTCGCACAGGAATGGTGGGCGGGTGGGGGAGGGGGTGGGGTGGCCCTCGTGGGAGCCGCCGGCACAGCGGGCGGGGGCACGCCTGCGCGGGAGCAGCTGCGGCCCATGCGGGAGTGGCCAGCGGGGGAGCGTCCAGTGGGGGAGAGTCCTGCGGGGGAGCGTCCCTCGGGGAAGCGGCCGGCAGGGGAGCGTCCCACGTGGGAAAGGCCAAGGCGTCTCCCTGCCCAGCCTCAGCTCCCCAATGGCAGATGCGGGCGTTTGCAGCGATGCTTCTCCGCTGCGGAAGTTACCGCAGGGCCCGCAGTCTGTGGGTTCTAATTGCTCAACTGTTCTCCTCCCTGTTATGATAGTCTCCGTGTTTCCCAGGTTCGGCGCAGATTCCGCAGGGAGAGTGTTTCCTGGTGTTTGGAAACTTCTCTTTTTAAGACTCCCTTCCCCGGACAGAGGTCCGCCCCTCCCTCTTTGTCTCTCTCTGGCTTCTATATTCTTTCCTACCTCCTTTAGAAGGCAGTGAGTTGCTTTTCTGGGTGTCCGATGTCCTCCGCCAGCACTCCGAAGCTGTTTGTGGAATTTACTCGGCGCCCAGATGTCCCTTTGATGAATTTGTGGAGGAGAAAGCGTATTCCCCGTCCTAATCCTCCGCCATCTTAACCGGAAGTCCTAGTCTTTCTTTCCATCCTCTCAACATATGTGTTGGTTTTGTTTTCATTTGTTATTCCCCACGTGGAACCTTGATTTAGTTTTGTTTTGCAGTTTTTGCTTTAGTTAGCTTTTTTCTTTTTAATTTTTTAAAGCTATTTTTATTTATTTGTTTATTATTAAAATTCATTTATTTTACTTGAAGGCTAATTACTTTAAAATATTGTAGTGTTTTTGCCATACATTGACAAGAATCAGCCATGGGTGTACATGTGTTCCAAGTTTTTTTCTTCACTGTTACATAAATTTTTGATTTCCTTTGTTTGATGGGTCAATCTATTGTACTTTATTTTTGTTGGACTCTTTTGATTTTGCTTTGGGTGTATATATCTGTGTGTGTATATACTATTATATTAATTAATATTTGCCTGATTTTTTAACTGCCATTTGTCTGAGGTTCATCTTTGGTTGCTGATTCTTTTAATGCCATAACCTGCTTATTTAACTTCTATGCAGAGTACATCATGAGAAACGCTGGGTTGGAAGAAGCACAAGCTGGAATCAAGATTGCCAGGAGAAATATCAATAACCTCAGATATGCAGATGACACCACACTTGTGGCAGAAAGTGTAGAGGAACTAAAAAGCCTCTTGATGAAGGTGAAAGAGGAGAGTGAAAAAGTTGGCTTAGAGCTCAACATTCAGAAAACGAAGATCATGGTATCTGGTCCCATCACTTCATGAGAAATAGATGGGGAAACAGTGGAAACAGTGACAGACTTTATATTTTTGAGCTCCAAAATCACTGCAGATGGTGACTGTACCCATGAAATTAAAAGACGCTTACTCCATGGAAGAACAGTTATGATCAACTTAGATAGCATATTGAAAAGCAGAGACATTCTTTTGCCAACAAAGGTCTGCCTAGTCAAGGCTATGGTTTTTCCAGTGGTCATGTATGGCTTTGAGAGTTGGACTTTGAAGAAAGCTGAGCTCCAAAGAATTGATGCTTTTGAACTGTGGTGTTGGAGAAGACTCTGGAGAGCCCCTTGGACTGCAAGGAGACCCAGCCAGTCCATTCTGAAGGAGATCAGCCCTAGGATTTCTTTGGAAGGACTGATGCTAAAGCTGAAACTCCAGTACTTTGGCCACCTCATGCAAAGAGTTAACTCATTGGAAATGACTCTGATGCTGAGAGGGGTTGGGGGCAGGTGGAGAAGGGGACAACAGAGGATGAGATGGCTGGATGGCATCCCTGACTTGAAGGACGTGAGTCTGAGTGAACTCCAGGAGTTGGTGATGGACAGGGAGGCCTGGCATGCTGCAGTTCATGGGGTCGCAAAGAGTCAGACATGACTGAGTGACTGAACTGAACTGAACTGAATGCCATAACAAACCAGTTGTGGAATCTTTACTCCTTACCAGAGATTAAGCCCTGAGCCTTTGGAGTGGGAGCACTGACTCCAAGACCCTAGACGACCAGAGAACTAACCCTAGGTAGTATCGAATGGTGAGAAATCCCACAAAGGACAGCACTTGAATACAAGACCCAGCATCACCCAACCACTAGTAACACCCTGTGCAGGATGCTTCATATCCACAAATAAAACAAAACTACAAACCAAGTCAGCAGCAGCAGGATTCCAACCTCATTCAGCCTTGCTCAAGAGAGGAAATCCAACAAACAAAAAAAATACTCAGCACAAATTTCACCCCATATGAAGATTACACAAACCACTGGATCGACTTTAGGAGGGCAGAAAGCAAAAGGAAGAAAGAACTCAACCTTGAAGCCTGGGAAATGGAGACCTCAAACACAATAAGTTTAAAAGAAAATAATGAAAATGCAGAGAAATAATGCACAAATGAAGGAACAAACTAGAAACGCAGAAAGTGCAAATAAACGAAAAGGAAATAGGCAAACTACCTGAAAAAGAATAGAAAAAAGATACTAAAGATGATCAAAAAACTTGAGAACAGAATGGAGAAAATGCAGGAATCAACTAACAAAGACCTAGAAGAATTAAAGCATAAATATACAGAGATGAATGACACAATTACTGAAATTAAAAATACTCTAGAAGGAAGTAATAGCAGAATATCTGAAGCAGAAGAAGGCATCAGTTAGCTGGAAGATAAAGTGGTGGAAATAACTGCTGAAGAGCAGAATAAAGTAAAAAGAATAAAAAGAACTGAGCATAGTCTCAGAGACCTCTGGGACAATGTTAAATGCACCAACATTAGAATTATGGGGGTCCCAGAAGGAGAGAAAAAGAAAGGGTATGAGAAAAGTTTTTAAGAGATTATAATTGAAAATTTCCCCAACATGGAAAAGGAAATGGCCAATCAAGTCCAAGAGGTGCAAAGAGTCCCATACAGGATTATCCCAATGAGAAACATGCCAAGACACATACGAATCAAACTAACAAAGACTAAACACAAAAAGAATATTAAAAGCAGCAAGGGAGAAGCAACAAGTAACACACAAGGGAAACTGCATGTTTAACAGCTGATCTTTCAGCAGAAACTGTGCAGGCCAGAAAGGAATGGCATGATATATTTAAAGTAATGAAACGGAAAAATCTACAGCTAAGATTACTCTACCTGGCAAGGATCTTATTCAAAATTGATGGAGAAATCAAAAACTTTTCAAACAACCAGAAGTTAAGAGAATTCAATACCACCAAACCAGCTTTACAACAAATGTTACAGGGACTATATAGTCAGGAAATACAAGAGAAAAAAAAAAAAAATCTACAGAAACCAACCCCAAACAATTAAGACAATGACGTTAGGAACATATCAGTAATTGCTTTAAGTGCAAACGGATTAATTGCTCCAACCAAAGGACAGACTAGCTGAATGGATACAAAAACAAGACCTATGTATATGCTGTCTACAAGAAACCCACATCAGACCTAAAGACACATATAGACCGAGAGTGAGAGGATGGAAAAATATATTCCATGCAAATGGAAAGGAAAAGAAAGCTATAGTAGCAATCCTCATATCAGACAAAGTAGACCTTAAAATATAGAATATTACAGGAGATAAGGAAGGACACTACATAATGATCAAGGGATCAATCCAAGAGGAAGACAAAACAATTGTAAATATCTATGTACCCAACATAGGAGCACCTAAATACATAAGAGAAGCACTAACAGATATAAAAGGAGAATTTGACAGTAACACAATAATAGCAGGAGACTAACACCCCTCTCACACCAATGGACAGATCATCAAAACAGAAAAGTAACAATGAAACACAAGTCTTAAATGATACATTAGATGAAATGGGTCTCATTGATATCTTCAGGACATTCCATCCAAATGCAGAACAATACACCTATTTCTCAAGTGCACATGGAACATTCTCCAGAATTTGACCACATCTCAGGTCACAAATGAAACCTCAGTAAATTTAAGAAAATTGAAATCGTATCAAGCATCTTTTCTGACCATGCTGTGAGATGAGATGAGGTTTTTTCACAAGAAAAAAATCTGTAAAAAAACACAAACAGATGGAGATTGAACAACACGTTTCTAAATAACCAACAGGTTACTGAAGAAATCAAAAGGGAAATCAAAAAATTTCAGAAAAAAATGACAATGAAAACACGGCAACTCAAAATGAATGGGATGCAGCAAAAGCAGTTCTAAGAGGGAAGTTGATAGCAATACAATCCTACCTCAAGAAATAAGAAAAACATCAAATAGACAACCTAACTTTACACCTAAAACAACTGGGAAAAGAACAAAAAACCTGAAAATTAGTAGAAGGAAAGAAATCAAAAGATCTGAGCAGAAATAAATGAAAAAGAAAGGAAAGAAACAATAATCAAGATTAATAAAACTAAAATCTGGTTCTTTGAGAAGATAACAAAATTGACAAACCCTTAGCCAGACTCATCAAGAAAAAAAGAGAGAAGAATCAAATCAACAAAGTTAGAAATGAAGGAGAGGTTACAACAGATGATGCAGAAATACAAAGGATTATAAGAGACTATTACAGACAACTATATGGCAATAAAATGGATAAACTGGAAGAAAAGGACAGATTCTTAGAAAAGTTCAATCTTCCATGACTGAACCAGGAAGAAATAGAAATTATGAACAGCCCAATTACAAGCACTGAAATTGAAAGTGTGATCAAAAATCTCCCAAAAAACAAAAGCCCAGGACCTGATGGCTTCACAGGAGAACTCTATCAAACATTTAGAAAGAGCTAATGCCTATCTTTCTAAAACTCTTTCAAAAAATTGCAGAGAAAGGAACACTTCCAAACTCATTCTATGAGGCCACCATCACCCTGATACCAGAACCTGACAAGGACAACACCAAAAAAGAAAACTACAGTCCAATAACACTGATGAACATAGATTCAAAAATCCTCAACAAAATTTTAGCAAACAGAATTCAATAACACATTAAAAAGCTCATACACCATGATCAAGTTGGGTTTATTCCAGGGATGCAAGGATTCATCAATATAGGCAAATCAATCAATGTCAAATACCATATTAACCAATGGAAAGATAGAAACTGTATAATCTGAATAGATGCAGAAAAAGCCTTTGACAAATTTCAGCACACATTTATGATTAAAACTTTTCAAAAAATGGGCATAGAATGAACCTACCTCAACGTAGTAAAGATCATATATGATAAAATTGCAGTAAACATTATTCTCAATGGTGAAAACTGAAAACATTCCCCCTAAGATCAGGAACAAGACAAGGGGGTCCAAGTTTACCACTATTCAAAATAGTTTTGGAAGTCCTACTTACAGGAATCAGAGAAGAAAAAGAAATAACAGGAATCCAGATGGAAAAGAAGAAGTAAAGCTCTCACTGTTTGCAGGTGACATGATAATGTACATAGAAAACCCAAAAGATATTACCAGAAAATTAATAGACCTAATCAAAGGTAAAAAGAATACATTTGAATCAGTTCTAATGAGGTGGATGGAACTGGAGCCTATTATACAGAGTGAAGTAAGCCAGAAAGAAAAACACAAATACAGTATACTATTGCATATATATGGAATTTAGAAAGATGGTAACAATAAACCTGTATACGAGACAGCAAAAGAGACAAAGATGTATAGAACAGTCTTTTGGACTTTGGGAGAGGGAGAGGGTGGGATGATTGGGGAGAATGGCATTGAAATATGCATAATATCATATTTGAAATGAGTCTCCAGTCCAGGTTCGATGCCTGATACCGGATGCCTGGGGCTGGTGCACTGGGAGGACCCAGAGGGATGGTATGGGAAGGGAGGAGGGAGGAGGGTTCAGGATGGGAAACACATGTGTACCTGTGGCGGATTCATTTTGATGTATGGCAAAACCAATACAATATTGTGCTGCTGCTGCTGCTGCTAAGTCGCTTCAGTCGTATCCGACTCTGTGCGACCCCATAGACGGCAGCCCACCAGGCTCCCTGTGCCTGAGATTCTCCAGGCAAGAACACTGGAGTGGATTGCCATTTCCTTCTCCAATGCATGAAAGTGAAAAGTGAAAGTGAAGTCATGTCCGACTTCTAGCGAACCCATGGACTGCAGCCTACCAGGCCCCTCCATCCATGGGATTTTCCAGGCAAGAGTACTGGAGTTGGTTGCCATTGCCTTAAAGTTAAGTAAAATAAAATTTAAAAAAAAAAAAAATTAATAGACCTAATCAGTGAATTTAGCAAAGTTGCAGGATACAAAATCAATACTCAGAAATCATTTGCATTTCTATATACTAACAAAGAAAAATCAGAAAAAGAAATTAAGGAATCAATCCCATTCACCATTGCAACAGAAAGAATTAAATATCTAGGAATAAACTACCTAAGGAAGCAAAAGAACTGTACACAAGAAAATTATAAGGCACTGCTGAAAGAAATCAAAGATGACATAAACAGATGGAAGGATATTCCATGTTCCTGGGAAGGAGGAATCAATATTGTGAAAGTGACTATACTACCAAATGCAATCTATAGATTCAGTGTGATCCCTATCAAATTACCAATGGCACTTTTCACAGAACTAGAACAAAATATTTCACCATTCGTATGGAAACACATAATGACCCTGAATAGCCAAAGCAATACTGAAAAAGAAGAACACAACTGGAGGCATCAACTTTCCCGATTTCAAATTATACTACAAAGCTGCAGTCATCAAGACGGTATGTTACTGGTAGAAAAACAGAAATATAGACCAATGGAACAAGATAGAAATCCCAGAAATAAACCCATGCACCTATGGGTACCTTTATTTTTGACAAAGGAGGTAAGAATATACAATGGGGTAGAGACAGCCTCTTCAGTGAATGGTGCTGGGGAAACTGGACAGCTCCATGTAAAAGAATGAAATTAGAACACTTCCTAACAGCAAACACAAAGATAAACTCAAAATGGATTAAAGACCTAAATGTAAGACCAGAAACTATAAAACTCTTAGAGGAAAACAGAGGCAGAACACTCAATGACATAAATCAAAGCCAGATCCTCTATGACCCACCTCCTAGAGTAATGGGAATAAAAACAAAAGTGAACAAGTAGGACCTGATTAAACTTAAAAGACTTTGCACAGCAAAGAGAGAAAATAATGGCAAATGAAACAACAGATACAGGATTAATTTCCAAAATATACAAGTAACACATACAACTCAATACTAGAAAAACAAACAACCCAATCAAAAAGTGGGAAAAAGAGCAAAACAGACATTCCTCCAATGAAGACCTATAGATGGCTAACAAACACATGAAAAGATACTCAACATTGCTCATTATTAGAGAAATGCAAATCAAAACTACAATGCGATATCACTTCATACTGGTCAGAATGACCATCATCAAAAAGTCTACAAGCAACGAATACTGGAGAGCTTATGGAGAAAAGGGAATGCTTTTGCACTGTTGGCGGGAATGTAAATTGATACAGCCACTATGGAAGACGGTATGGAGATTCCTTTAAAAACTAGGAATAAAACGGTCATATGACCCAGCAGTCCCACTCCTAGGCATATACCCTGAGGAAACCAAAACTGAAAAAGATGCATGTATCCCATTGTTCACTGCAGCATTCTTTACAATAGCTAGAACATGGAAGGAACCTAGATGTCCATAGACAGACGAATGGATAAAGAAGTTGTCATACATATACACAATAGAATATTACTCAGCCATAAAAAGGAACACATTTGAGTCAGCTCTGATGAGGTGGATGAACCTAGAGCTTATTACACAGAGTGAAGTAAGTCAGAAAGAGAAAGATAAATATCGTATACTGACACATATATATGGAATCTAGAAAAATGATACTGAAAAATTTATTTGCCAGGCAGCACGGAGAAACAGACATGGAGAATAGACTTATGGATGTGGGAGGAGGGGAGGATAGGGTGAGATGTATGAGAGTAACATAGAAACTTACATTACCATATGTAGATAGCCAACAGGAATTTGCTTTTGTCTCAGGAAACTCAAACAGGAGCTTTGTATCAACCTAGAGGGGTGGGATGGGGCGGGAGATGGGACGGAGGTTCTAAAGGGAGGAGATATATGTATACCTATGGCTGATTCATGTTGAAGTTTGATAGACAATGACAAAAATCTGTAAAGCTGCTGCTGCTGCTAAGTCGATTCAGTCGTGTCCGATTCTGTGCGACCCCATAGATGGCAGCCCACCAGGCTCCCCCTTCCCTGGGATTCTTCAGGCAAGAACACTGGAGTGGGTTGCCAATTCCTCCTCCGATGCATAAAAGTGAAAAGTGAAAGTGAAATCGCTCAGTCGTCTCCGACTCTTAGCGACCCCATGGACTGCAGCCTACCAGGCTCCTCCATCTGTGGAATTTTCCAGGCAAGAGTATTGGAGTGGGGTGCCATTGCCTTCTCTGTCTGTAAAGCAATTATCCTTTAATTTAAAAAAAAATTAGAATGAGATCTAAAAAAAAAAAAAAAAAAACCAAAACAATATGAAACTTGTAACAGATTTATTGGTAACGATGATACACCGAATCCCGGAATGGTGCTCCATCTTTCTGGCTATTTCCTTGTCTATTTTTTTTTTTTTAATGGGGTAGTGTTTAGAAGCATGGGCTCATGATAATTGGCAAGATCTGAATCCTGATCTGCTACCAGCTAGCTATGTGACATTAAGTTCCCTGTGAGCTTCACTTCTCTCACTTTAAAATGGGAAAAAATAGAGACTTCCCTGGTGGTCCATTGGTTAAGACTCCACACTTGCAACGTGGGGGCCTAGGTTCAAATCCTAGTCAAGGAACTAGATCCCACATGCTGCAACTAAGAGTTTCATGCCACGATGAAAAGATTCTGCATCCCGAGAAGATCAGACATCATGAGAGCTGCAACTAAGACCCATGGAGCTACATAAGAAAAAAAAAAAATTTAATGGGAAAAATAACAGCATCTACATCGCAAAGCTAGTGTGAGAATTAAAGGTCAGTTCTCATTTGTACTTTTAATTTGATTGAGGTTTAATTTACATACAAGAAAACTTACCTATTTTAAATTTATCATTAAATTATTTTTAGTAAATTTACGGAGTTGTCCACTTATTACAATCTAGTCATTCCCATCATCTCAAAAAGATCTGTGGTGCCCATCTGCAGTCCCCTTTTCTACCTACAGTCCGACAATAAAAAATGAGATAATATTTCTAAATCACTTAGGATAGTGCCTGTCATCTACCAAGAGATATATCTTACATAAATAAAAAATATCTGAACAGGAGGAAGAAATACAACACAAACCATGAAACCAAATTTCTTATTTACTGGCATAATAAAAAATGAATTTGGGTTGCATTTTAATCAGAACAAACTTAATACTTCATATAAAGATACTGCAGCTTTTTTCTGATTAGTATCTAATTTAGTTTTCCCTTATAAGCCTCTTTGATAGCACAGTCTTGGTTTCCACAGTAAATCTGGAGGCCTGAGCAATTAACAGAATTACTATGAGAAGGGGAAAGAAAAAATAAATCTATGTAACTCAGATGAAAAGCCAGCAAGAGTTTTCACTTTTGACTTCTCCTACTACTGTTACCTCACATTATGGTTATATGGGCTCCCCTGGTATCTGAGCTCCTAAAGAATCCTCCTGCAATGTGGGAAACCTGGGTTGAACTTCTCAGTTTGGAAGATCCCCTGGAGAAGGAAATGGCAACCCACTCCAGCATTCTTGCCTAGAGAATCCCAGGGACAGAGGAGCCTGTTGGGCTACAGTCCATGTGGTCCCAAAGAGTCAGACACGACTGAGCAAATAAGCAAAGCACATAGTTATACAGTGTTTATTCAAAGCTCTCTAACATCCATTATCTCATTGTACACCTTCAACAACCCTGCAAGATAACTGCTTTCAATTTCTTCTTCTATTTTTTAATCCTAGCAATGATGATTTCTACTGAGAGGCAAGCATCTGAGTAAAACCAATAAGCACCTGACAAGGGAAGCCAGCCAGCCAGCCTGCCTGGACAACTTCTGGCTTCACAAGACACCTATTTTCAACGGGTATTTGGATAAACGGACATAATCATGCTGCTGCTGCTGCTAAGTCGCTTCAGTCGTGTCCGACTCTGTGTGACCCCATAGACGGCAGCCCACCAGGCTTCCCGTCCCTGGGATTCTCCTGGCAAGAACACTGGAGTGGGTTGCCATTTCCTTCTCCAATGCATGAAAGTGAAAAGTGAAAGTGAAGTCACTTAGTCCTGTCTGACTCTAGCGACCCCACAGACTGCAGCCTATCAGGCTCCTCCATCCATGGGATTTTCTAGGCAAAAGTACTGGAGTGGGGTGCCATTGCCTTCTCCCCATTACCTACTGAGCCACCAGCAAAGCTCTAGCTGGCAACTCTGTAACTGATTACTGTTGTGATCCATGCTAGAGCTTTGCTGGTGGTGGTACCTTCTGAGCCACCAACACCACCACGAAAGCTCTAGCATGGATCACAGCAGTAATCAGTTACAGAATTGGCAGTCTCCTGAGAGCCTCTTAAATCTAGGAATGGACAACTAAGCAATGTTGCCTAAACGGAGGGGTGACAGGGAGGAAAGAGTTCATGGCTTTTGTCTTTATGTCCAACTTACTAATGACCATGGGTATTTGTGGTTTTCAATGATTATAAAATACTGACTGTCAGGAAGAAAGATGCTAAAATCGGGTCAAATTAATTTGTTTCAAAAATAAAGCAAGGGGTAAGTTCCAAGCACCCCCCCCCCTTTTGGGATGCACTTCAGCTCAGTGGGGCTTTCCCAGAAGTCACTGCGTTTCCGGTCTCCATTGTCTCCAGTCCGGCACAGGGTGGCTTGAAGGCGCCATCTTCCCTGCCTGGTGCCTTCGCACTTCTCAGCAAAAGGAGGCTGGTGTCTCCTTCCAGCCCTCCACCTACGTCCTGCTGTCCTCCCCTGAGCCATCTTTGATCCATCCTCTCACCCACCTGGTGCCCTGAGACCACTTCACAGGTCTGTAAAAGCAGTAGAACTCTTGATCGGTCACTGGCCCAGTTCTAGTTGACAGCCCTTCTGCCATTTTTTGGTGGTGCCTGTCTCCATTTGCCAATCCCAGTCAGAGAATCAAGATGAAGGTGGGGGACGTGGGTGAAGAAGACAGGGAAAGTGGGCAGAGCTCTTCTGAAGAAGATAAAATGCAGAAGGTTAGCCTCTGTGGTGTGTCTTCTGAAGATTTTAAAAAAACCTGGCTAACACTAAAAGAGCTCCATGACAGAGAGCTAGGCAGACTTCAGGGGAAAGTAACCAGTTTGAGGAAAGAGCGATTGTCAGATGGGAGGAGGACAGGCTCCATATCCAGAATTAAAGAATTGAGGGAGCAAGGGAGAGCCCTTAATGACACTATCCGTGACCTGCGAGTTCAGTTAAATGCCAACATATGTGATGGCTGTACAGTAAATGAAACGTACAGAAATACGCTACAGCAAGAATTTTATGATATCCAACAACAAAATCTGAAGTTTATTGGTGAGCTCACAGCAGAAAGGAATAAATTAAGAGAAGAAAACAAGCAGCTTTTGGCTAGGCTCAAGAGGAAACAGCAACAATTTCACTGTTCTTTTTCTGATAGTGATGATGACTTCATCCCTGGGTCTAAAAAGAGAGAGTCAGTTATTTCGATCAAGGCTCCTCCGCCCGGACCTGAGAGGCATGTGGCTGTCAAACTGATAACACAAATGAAAACCAAACAGATGAAATCTAGAGGGAAGAAGAAACAGCCACACAGTTCCGAGCTTCAGGTTCCATTGTACAGTCAGGACGTCTTTGAGGTGCCAGAGAGCCCTCAGGAGAAGATTTCCTCTAGCAGCACTAAGACTATCACAATAAGCAGTGGCAGTCAGAAGTCATCTAGCACTGTTCCTTCAGCATCTACACTCGGCCCTCAGACAGTGTTTGGATTTCAAGATGACTCCAGCCTTCATGATGCCAGGCTTGGCCATCCACAAAGCAAATCCATTTTCACACAGAGGACCTCCCCACTGAGGATCTCCACACCAAAGCATGGAACTGAGAATGATTTGCCTTGGACCCTTTCCATTATTTCTCCAGAAGAAGAGCTACCTCCTGAAATATTATCTGAAACGTCAGAGGAAAGTATGATTGACTACAGCAAAAGCATATTTTATCCTATTACACGGAGAGATGAAAACACCACTTTACATCTATTTCCTTTCAACTCTACTTCAAGCTCTAATGTGCAAAGACCATCATTTGGTGTTTTTCGTGTTTCAATGAGAGAGAGCAGTAGCCAGACACCTTGCAGTGAACAGTCCACAGCAAGGAAGGAGATGAGTGGACCTACAGGTGCAGCCCATGATGCTGATAAGCCACAAGATGAGACTCAGGCTTGCACTCAGGGTCTTCAATAAAGAGAAAAGTCAAGATACAGTTAGAGAAAGGGGGGAGTAGCTATCGCTCCATCTCTCTCTCAAGGAGACTGCTTTTCCTTTCCAAGAGGGCAGTCTTCCTATCAATTCAGACTATTTAACATTTGTATTCAGACTGTGTAACTGACAATTCTGACTTTGATTCTACCTCCCAGAATATAATATACAGGCAATAAAAAGTTGTGCAAATGGCTGAGGCTTTGAAACATTGACTTATTGCCAGTTAATACAATTCAGCTACAAAGAAAGAAACTTAGTTTTCAGAATCCCTCTACTTCTATATAAAAGTATATAGATTATCAACTTTTTGTTGAAATTAAGCTGCTAGTGTCTATGAGTCAGTGTGTGCCCTGCTAAGTTAGTTTAGTTGTGTGCTAGTTTTTGCAACACTGTGGACTGTACCCTGCCAGGCTCCTCTATCCCTGGGATTCTCTAGAAGAATATGGCAGAGGGTTGTCGTGCCCTCCTCCTGGGGAATCTTCCCATCCTTCGAGTCTCTTAGACTCTTGCATTGGCTGGTGAGTTCTTTATTACTGGTGCCACCTTGGAAGCCCTTTTGAGTCAATGAGAAGGCTTAAAAAAAAATAAAGCCAAGAGAACACCTAAAAGGCCTGGACTGTAACAGTTCAACCCTATAATACTTGTGAAATACTTACTGGACTTGACAAGGTAACTACAATACTTACACTGAGAAAGATTCAGAAGCAGATATTTTTCAGAGTAAAATGACTATGACTTTCCAGATACCATACAGCATGACTTAAATTACAAAAGAGAACATGTGACACAGATTGTATACTAGTTATTAAAATTTCCTTTTAAAAATCAAAAAGCAAGAGCAGAAGAAGGAAAAACCTCATTAAGAAAGACCAACTATTTAGCAAGCAAGGGCAACATTTGCAAGAGGAGAACTTTTTGAGAAACAAAGCAGTTATGGTTTTATCTGTAACATAAAGCAGCCAGTTGCTTGTCACTGGTTATCACAGTGTGTCTGTGTGTGTGTGTGTGTGTGTGTGTGTGTGTGCACGTGTGTATGTGTGCAAGTGTGTGCACATGTATACTGAATGGAGGAGGAGAGAACTAGTCAGCAATGCATGTCCCTCTCCTTCCTTTCTTCTGTCCTCCCCCTACCACCCTCCTTAATTTCCCTGGGCAGTGGTGGTATTCAACTCTTTTTTCTTTACAGGTTTTTTTTCTCATGTGTCCTTGGATGTATAGAAAAAGCAAAGTTATTGAATGAATTCATATGCCATAAAACTCACCCTTTAAAATAGAGTACAATACAGTACTTTATATGGTATATTTAAAAACTTGTAAAACCATCACCACAGTTTTAGAATATTTTCATCACCCTTTAAAAAAGCCCATACATAATAGCAATCACTTTCTACATTCCCCCACTTTTTAGCTTGTGGGGAGACAAAATCAATAAGCTGTCGTTGTGGTTGTTAATTTGATTCAATATCTCTTGGAATGAAGTACCACCAGGGTTGAATATTTTCTCCCTTTACATATTTCTTTCCCAAAACGTGGAAGCTTATAACATAGCATCAATAGTTTTTGACTTTTACTCTAAATCATACATTGTAAGTAGTTGAAGGTTGTAGTTATTTAAGACTGTTTTATTAATGTACTTTAGAATACATATCTAGCTTTTGATGTGTTTCAATCTCTCTGGCAAGTTAATGTCAACTTATTTTATGTTTTTATACCCTACATTATTACAAAAATATTTAAAATAATATTTACTAAAAGCAAAATGGAAAAGAAGTAAAATTTACTGTATTATGATTTGACTTTTGCTGTAAATCATACATTCTAAGTACTTGATTTAAGTAATTTAAAACTTTTATTAGTGTACTTTAGAATTAGTTATTCATATCTAACATTTGATGCGTTTAAATTTCTGGCAAGTTAACTGTCAACTTATTTTATGTTTTTATATCCTGCATTATTAGAAAAAGTACTTAATATTTACTAACAACTAAATAGAAAATAAGTAACATTTAACTACTATATTATGCTGATCAAAACTGGTGCTTTTATGTTCTTCATGTTGTTTGCTTTTTTTTAAAGTATTTATTTATTTATTATTTGGCTTCCTGGGGGTCTTAGGTTCAGCATGTGAGATCTGTTTCCCTGTTCACACATTGAATCCAGGATCTCTGCATTGCCAATGCAGAGTCTTAGCCACAGGGAATTTCCCAGGGATTTTGTTTGTTTTGTTTTGTTTTGGGGGGGGGGGGTATGTGTTTTTTTTTTTTTTTTTTTTAGCAAAAGTAAAAAAAGAAAGGGGAAGGAACTGTGTAAACAAGTGTGGTACTGGGAATGAGTTAACCTTCTGATTGTACTTCCAGAGGACATGCAGTTTACGAAAACCCTTTGCTTGTATTCTATCATATATAGTAAAGAGGAAATGGTAAATTGCAAATAATATAATTATACATCAAGGTAAAGAGAACAGAGTCTGGAAAAGAACCTGACAGCATACAAAACTGGATAATGGTCCCGTGAAGATAGGAACAGCATTGCTTACTCTCAAAAAACCCTTCCTGTATTTTTGTTTGCATTTGATTTTGTAAATCCTGGGTCAAATAAAAGCCACAATGTTAAATATGACTTTTGGTTATTGTTATTTTTTCCTGTTTACCTTAGTCATTTAATGTATTCTATGCTCTGCATAAAAAAATACTTTAGCACTTCTAAAACTATTGCCTGACCTTAGAAACTAATTTTTTTGTCTTAAAAAAAATCCTGTCATTAAAAAGAAATTTTGAGAACCTTATTTCTATTTATAAGGCCTTGTGTTGAGGGCTGACTTTCAACATATCAAAGCGGGAGAGCTGCTCTGCTACATGCAAAACTCCAACCCAGAAGCAGGTCATCTAGGAATGGTTTAGCACCAGGTTCCCCCAGGTTCCCCACAACTGAGTGCTGCAGTGTTGAGGAGGGGGCTGCTGCCTTTTTTGGTCGTGCCCGTGTTCCAGGATGAAGAGTTCTCTGTCCTGGACCTGCTCCCAACACGTGGAGGGGCGTGCCATGCCATGCCCCAAGGGACCTGGGCAGTGGGGACGGTGGGGGACGGGCTATCTGAGGCCAACCAAGTCTCCCATGGCACTGCCAGAAACTAATTTTTAAATAAAATTATTTCAAAGGCTCAAATCTGTATGATGGAAATAAATCTATTTTAAGTTAAAATATAGGAATATTCTAAGGTCAAAGTCTACCAGCTACTGTCCCCATGCCCAACAAAAATCAGCGAGAGAGGAATGCTAAAACTTAAGTCCTTGACATCTCCCTTCCCAGATCTAGCCTATGTAGTTTGCCCATTCCACCGATTAGCCATGCAGTCACTTAGATGCAGTCAATCACAAAGGAAGTCAATCATGAATAGTCACTGCAAGGACTGATGCTAAACCTCAATCTCCAGTACTTTTGCCACCTAATGCAAAGAACTGACTCATTGGCAAAGACCCTGATGCTGGGCAAGGTTGAAGGCAGGAGGAGAAGGGGACGTCAGAGGATGAGGTGGTTGGATGGTATCACCAACTCAACGGACATGAGTGTGAGCAAGCTCCAGGGGATGATGATTGACAGGGAAGCCTAGCATGCTGCAGTCCCTTGAGTGGCAAAGAGTCAGACACAGCTGAGCAAGTGAACAACAACACTTAGTTGGGAAACCACCTCTCAGATCTATTCTTCCCCCATCCTCACCTCCAGTGTTCTGTTCAGGTACTTATCGCCTCGCTCTTATAGGTCACGTCTGTGTGTGTGTGTGCTGTGTGCTAACTCGCTTCAGTCATGTCTGACTCTGCAACCTACTGGATTGCAGCCTGCCAGGCTTCTCTGTCCATGTGGATTCTCAGGCAAGGGTACTGGAGTGGGTTGCCACTCACTCCTTCAGGGGATTTTCCTGACCCAGGGATTGAACCCTCTTCTCCTGCATCTCTTGCTTTGGCAGGCAGGTTCTTTATCACTAGCGACACCTAGAAAGCCCTTGAGTACCCATAGCACTTGACAGATTTCCTCTACTGTAGCAAATAATAAAGAGGTTTGTGAGCATGTCCATTTCTCCCACTGGATTCAGGTTTCTCTAGGCCAGAGACTGTTCGGGGTGATTGCAGAATTTCTACCTAGAAGGAGCTTAGGGCCAGCAATCTGATTGGAAGGGACAACAACCAACGGATTCTGGGTTTATTTGTGGTGTCTGGAGGGAATACACCACGTGGCACCACAGAGAATATAAAGATGGATGTAGCCTGATCAGTCTGGGTTTAATTGACTCATAGGTTCTTTGCTCTTCAGCAAGTGCTTTTCTTCTAGAAATTTTGTGGGGTGCACTCAAGGTAGTGCTGTTTATGCAAGAGACCTGTGATGGGATCCTCTGAATTTAACCTAAGGCAGAGTAGCAAGGTTCTGGGTGAGTCTCCATCAATTTCCTAAAACCCATTGACCTTTACATCTTCACACTTGACAGTAGTGGTTTAAATTGACTCTTTTAAAAAAATATATTTTATTGGGTTATAATTTACCATGCTGTCTTAGTTTCAGGTGTACAGCAAAGTGAACCAGTTATACATATATGCATTCTTTTTAGCTTATTTTCCCGTATAGGCCATTACAGAGTATTAAGTAGAGTTCCGTGTACTGTACAGTAGGTCCCTACTAGCTTTCTATTTTATATATAGTAAAGTATATTTGTCAATCCCAATTTTCAATTTTATCCCTCCCCTTACCTCCCAGTAACCATGTCTGTAACTCTTTTTGTTTTGTAGATAAGTTCATTTGTAGCCTTTTATTTTTTATATTCCACATATAAGCAATATTATACGATATTTTCTTTTCTCTTTATGACTTCCTTCACTCTGTATGACAGTCTTCAGGTCCATCCATGTCTCTGCAAATGGCACAGTTTCATACCTTTTTATGGTTGAGTAATATTCCATTCTATACACGTGTCACATCTTCTTTATCTATTCCTCTGTTGATGGACATTTAGGTTGCTTCCATATCTTGGCTATTGTGAGTAGTGCTGCAATAAATACTGGGATGTATGTATCTTTTTGAGTTATGGTTTTCTCCAGATATTTGCCCAGGAGTGGGATTGCTGGATCACAGAAGCAATAAGGATACTTTCATGAGCCAGGTGGTAACATACATAGTAAAAGTGTTTAGAAGATCTGGTGGTCTAAGATGAATCATCAAGACTTCCTTCATTCTTGCCTAAAGGGAAGAAGGTGGGGGAAGAATGATTTGAGGTTTTGGCACTCAGGGACAGAGTCAGCCTCTAGGCAAATTGCAGGCTCCACCATCAGATCCAAGGGGCCTGGAGGCTGATTTATCCCTGGGCTCTGCTACAAAGAGTACATGGCAGGGGTCCTGGCGACCCTACTCTCTCTTTCTCTTCCCTTGAGAGCATTCAATATCCCCTTCAGGGACTCCATGGCCTCACTCCCTTCAGGACACAAACCCTTCCTCAATGGAACTGACCCTCTTCGGCTTTCTGACTCTTTGGAGGAAGGGCCCCTGTGCCTCGTTGTTAATCCAAGGCTCCTCCTTCGGCCTCAGATTGGGGTGCTGTCATTGGGGCCACTAGCCCAGGTTTCAGCCAGGAACTCTGCCACCTTCTCACTGTACTCTTCACCCTGGAGGCAAGCCCTGTTCAGGTCCTGTCCCCTTTCCAGGCCCAGCTATGACCAGTCTACACACCATCAAGCCCAGCCTTCCACAGCCCCATCTGTGCTGGTGCCTCAGGGCTCAGGACTCTTCAGTTTAAAGATTCAAATACATCATTTGCATGTTAGTTGCCTGAAGCTTCTGGCCCTGAAAAGTCTCCATTGTTTGTCTAGAATGTGTTGGATAGTTACTATTTACATTTGAAAACAGAAATTTCTAGTCCCTCATGCTTCTTTGTCTCTTCTCTGCCCCCTCTATCCAAGGTGCCTCTCTCTGGTGGGAGCTCTTTGCATAACTGTGACACTGCTCCCAGGCATCAGTGTGCTAATTTGCACTTCCCAGATGTCACTTTGCCTATCAGGCTGTTTGACATTTCCTTCAGCAAGCAAGGAATGGAAGTCTCACTATTCAAGTGGAAAACACCAGGCTTGGGGGAGGGCAGGGGAGCAGCAACACCTATCTTGGTTTGAATGTGAAAGTGAAGTCCCTCAGTCATGTGAAAGTGAAGTCCCTCAGTCTGTGAAAGTGAAGTCCCTCAGTCATGTCTGACTCTTTGCGACCCCATGGACTGTAGCCTACCAGGCTCCTCTGTCCATGGACTTTTCCAGGCAAGAGTACTGGAGTGGGTTGCCATTCCCTTCTCCAGGGGATCTTCCTGACCCAGGGATAGAACCTGGGTCTCCCACATTGCAGGCAGATGCTTTCCCTTCTGAGCCACCAGGGAAGCTAGTTCCCTAAGGAAATGACAGCATATCACCCACAGCTCCTTACCTGGATTGCCCTTTCTCACTCTGCTACTTAAAGCAGCCTGACTGCAGCTAGACCACTTGGTGGGTCACATTCCTGGTGCTGGGCCATGGTTGTGGGCATTCTGGCCCAGCCTCCCCAATTCTCAGTCACAGAAACCAGGACCAGAACTTGATTCCTTTGCATCCTCACTTCTCAGGATGGTATCAAGCCTTGCAGATTTGATTAGGTTTGCTTTATGACACAATGCATAGTTGGTATTTGTAAATGTTCCATGAGAGTTTGAGGAACAATTCTCCAATTATGGAGCCCAGTGTTGTGTGTGTGTTCATTATATCAAGTCTGTGGGTTGTGTTGGTCAAATCCATGTACTTGCTGAGTTGTTTTTTTTTTTCTTATTGAACCTTCCAGTCACTGAGACATGTTAAAATCTCCCACTATGATACTCTGATGGTGGATCTATCAAGCTCTCCTTATAATTCTGTTCATTTTTTACTTTACAAAGATACATTTTTGAAGCTATTTCACCAGAGGCATGCAAATCTAGAACTGTTATAGCTTCATAGTGAACCACTGAGGGCTTCCTCAATGTTAAAGAATCTGGCACTACTGGTAAAGAATCTGGCTGCCAATGCAGATTCATGGATTTGATCCCTGGGTTGGGAAGATTCCCTGGAGGAGGGCATGGCAACTTACTCCAGTATTCTTATCTGGAGAATCCCATGGACAGAGGAGCCTGGTGAGCTATAGTCCAAAGGGTCGCAAACAACTGGATATGACTGATGGATTGAGCACATAGAGAACCAAGTTATTAATCACTAAGATGTAATTTTCATTAATGTATGAATGCTTTTGGCCTCAGGGTCTGTTTTGACTAATATTAGTCTAACTTCACAAGCTTGCTTTTGGTTAGTAGTGTGTACCTTGTATGTTTCCACACATCCTTACTTTCCTATCTCTGCTATTATGTTTTAGATGTGCTCTTGGAAGCAACATACAGTACAAATTTCTTTCTTTTCTATCCCATAGGCAATCATTGTCTTTTAACTGTAGAGTTTAGTTCTAGTATGTTTAAATTTATCTCTACCATCTGGTTTTGTGCTTTCTGTTGGTCGCATTTTTTTCTTTTCTTTTTATTGTCTGCTCTTTTGATTTCTTTTAAAGGTTTTCTGTGTGTGGCCAGGAGGCTCTTCATTGCAAAAGCATGTTTTATTTTTTGTAAAATATGCATACCACAGGCTTTCTTGTCAGGATTAAATGAGATGAAGAAACTCATATGAAATATTTATCCAGTGCCTAACACAGAGTAAGCACGGATAAATGGGAAGTATTATTAGAGGTTCCAGTACTCGTTCATCCTTAGTTTTCCCTTGTCTCTTGCAGTTCCACTTCTGTTGTGCTCCTTTCTGCTGACAATATCCCGTTTGTTTTCAGTCTGTTTTCTTTCATTTCTCCTTTCCAGGCTTTTGATTTCCTGTTTCTGTTCACTCTTCAATCCCTAAGGCAGCTCCATGGTGAAGCCCTTTGGGGAGAGGCCTGTTTGGGGGTGTGGGGGGGGGTGGGGGGGGGGGGGGAGGAGAAGTTACCCTGAACGCAACCCCCACCGGGGGGGGGGGGGGGGCTGCCCAAGGGGGGGGGGGGGTAGTATTTCATTGTCGGCGGACGGGGAAAAGGAAAAAGAGAAACGAAGCAAAATAAATTATATAGGAAAAAGAAAAAAAAAAAAAAAACCAAAAAAAGAAAAAAATAAATAATTTTTTCTCTTTTTCAAGAGAGGGGGGACAGAGCCGGGCGGACTCCTCAAAAAAAGTCCCCCCCTGAGGAGGGGGGGGGTCACAAAAAAAAAAAATAAAAAAATAAAAAAAAAAAACCCGGAAAGAGGAACCATTTGAACCCAAAAAAATTGTGGTCAAAAGAAAACCTTGTCATCATTGTTGTAACAGAACCGCAACTAAATTTAGCAAGCTACATATTTTGTGTGTGTGCCTGTGTGTGTGTGATGCCTGGAGAAAATAACACATTATGTTTCCAAAAGTGAAAACTTCCCAGACCAAAAAGAAATCCTTCTTCTCACCTGGTATTTGATTGCCATGATGATTCCTCACTCCCCTCACTTCATATCTCTGCTTTTTCTGTGTCCTGTGTTCAGTTCAGTCATTCAGTCATGTCGGCTTCCCAGTCCATCACCAACTCCTGGAGCTTGCTCAAAGTCATGTCCATAAAGTCGGGAATGCCATCCAACCATCTCATCCTCTGTCATCCTCTACTCCTCCTGCTTTCAATCTTCCCCAGTGTCAGACTTTTTTCCAATGAGTCAATTCTTCGTATCAGGTGGCCAAACCATTGGAGTTTCAGTTTCAGCATCGGTCCTTCCAATGAATATTCAGGACTCATTTCCTTTAAGTTTGACTGATTTGATCTCCTTGCAGTCCAACGAAGAGTCTTCTTCACCACCACAGTTCAAAAGCATCAATTCTTCGGCACTCAGCTTTCTTCATGGTCCAACTCTCACATCCATACGTGACTGCTGGAAAAAACATAGTGTTAACTAGATGGACCTTTGTTGGCAAAGTAATGTCTCTGCTTTTGAATATGCCATCTAGGTTGGTCATAGCTTTTCTTCCAAGGAGCAAGCATCTTTTAATTTTATGGCTGCAGTCACCATCTGCAGTGATTTTGGAGCCCCCAAAATAAAGTGTCTCACTGTTTCCACAGTTTTCCCATCTATTTGCCATGACCTGATGGGACTGGATGCCATGGTTTCAGTTTTCTGAATGTTGAGTTCCACTTCTGTTCTTCCCTTTCTGCTGACAATATCCCGTTTGTTTTCAGTCTGTTTTCTTTCATTTCTCCTTTCTAGGCATTTTGATTTCCTGTTTCTCTCCACTCTTTAATCCCTAAGGCAGCTCCATGGTGAAGCCCTTTGGGGAGGCCTGTGTGCTGTGGCTCTGGGGCACAGTAGGTGTGGGGAGAAGACAGTGTCACCTTGACTGAATCCCATTCCACAGGTGATGGAGGTCCTGCCCAACACAGGGGTGCATTTGCATGTCATTCTAGGCTGACCACGGTGAAACTGAATCTGCTGCAAGCATCAGTTTCTATGAAATGGGTATAAGACCACTAAACCCACCAGCGAAGGAACAGTTTAATTCCTTATGTCTCTTCCTAGAGAAGATGGCCGGATCCTGGCTGACTGCTCTTAAGAAGTTGTCCCACTGTGAGAGTGTGGCTGTTACCACACTAAGAATTTGAATATGTACTAAGCAAAGCCTGGAAAGAGGAACCATTTGCACCCAAACACATTGTGGTCAGAAGAAAACTTTGTCATCATTGTTGTAACAGAACCGCAACTAAATTTAGCAAGCTACATATTTTGTGTGTGTGCCTGTGTGTGTGTGATGCCTGGAGAAAATAACACATTATGTTTCCAAAAGTGAAAACTTCCCAGACCAAAAAGAAATCCTTCTTCTCACCTGGTATTTGATTACCATGATGATTCCTCACTCCCCTTACTTCATATCTCTGCTTTTTCTGTGTCCTGTGTTCAGTTCAGTCATTCAGTCATGTCGGCTTCCCAGTCCATCACCAACTCCTGGAGCTTGCTCAAAGTCATGTCCATAAAGTCGGGAATGCCATCCAACCATCTCATCCTCTGTCATCCTCTACTCCTCCTGCCTTCAATCTTCCCCAGTGTCAGACTTTTTTCCAATGAGTCAATTCTTCATATCAGGTGGCCAAACCATTGGAGTTTCAGTTTCAGCATCGGTCCTTCCAATGAATATTCAGGACTCATTTCCTTTAAGTTTGACTGATTTGATCTCCTTGCAGTCCAACGAAGAGTCTTCTTCACCACCACAGTTCAAAAGCATCAATTCTTTGGCACTCAGCTTTCTTCATGTTCCAACTCTCACATCCATACGTGACTGCTGGAAAAAACATAGTGTTAACTAGATGGACCTTTGTTGGCAAAGTAATGTCTCTGCTTTTTAATATGCCATCTAGGTTGGTCATAGCTTTTCTTCCAAGGAGTAAGCATCTTTTAATTTTATGGCTGCAGTCACCATCTGCAGTGATTTTGGAGGCCCCCAAAATAAAGTGTCTCACTGTTTCCACAGTTTTCCCATCTATTTGCCATGACCTGATGGGACTGGATGCCATGGTTTCAGTTTTCTGAATGTTGAGTTTTAAGCCAGCTTTTTCCTCTCCTCTTTCACTTTCATCAAGAGGCTGTTTAGTTCTTCTTCACTTAGCATGACATTCTTTCAAGAGAAATTATGTCACTAGGGGAACACTGGAACTTGGTAGAGTTTGGGGTGTTTTCTGTTCTCTGGTGGTTTCTATTCTTGGATTGAAATAAACTGAGGTGTTGAACATCCGTATTTTGAATGAGCCCCCCCACAGATGTGACTGTCTAATCTTTTTTCTTAATTAATTAATTTTAATTGGAGGAAAATTATGATATTGTGATGGGTTTTGGCATACATCAACATGAATTGGCCATAGGTATTTCCTGTCCCCCCAATCCTGAACCCCATTCCCACCTCCCTCCCTACCCTATCCCTCTGGGTTGTCCCAGAGCACCAACTTTAGGTGCCCTGCTTCATGCATAGAACTTGCACTGGTCATCTATTTTACATACAGTAATGTATGTGTTTCAATGCTATTCCTCTCAAATCATAATCTTTTTTTTTTTTTTTTGGTTTTTTCATGACCTACTTCTTTAATTTGAATGCAGCAATAGTTTTCAGTTGGCAGTTTAATTAAACTGCAGGCATTTAGTACCTATAAAGCTATTCTGAACCTCTGAACTTCTGTGTCTTGGATATGTATTTAATAAATTTTGTAAATTATACATATTTATGTCTCAGTATAATATTGTTACAGCTCAAGATTTCTTTCTCAGTGAAGATTGCATTCATTCATTTTTATTTATTTTTTAATTCTATTTTATCCAACTTTATAATATTGTATTGGTTTTGCCATATATCAAAATGAATCTGCCACAGGTATACATGTGTTCCCCATCCTGAGCCCTCCTCCCTCCTCCCTCCCCATACCATCCCTCTGGGTCGTCCCAGTGCACCAGCCCCAAGCATCCAGTATCGTGCTTCCAACCTGGATTGGCGACTCATTTCATATATGATATTATACATATCTCAATGCAATTCTCCCAAATCTTCCAACCTCTCCCTCTCCCAGAGTCCAAAAGACTGTTCTATATATCAGTGTCTCTTTTGCTGTCTCGAATATAGGGTTATTGTTACCATCTTTCTAAATTCCATATATATGCATTAGTATACTGTATTGTTTTTTTTTCTTTCTGGCTTACTTCACTCTGTATAATAGGCTCCAGTTTCATCCACCTCATTAGAACTGATTCAAATGTATTCTTTTTAATGGCTGATAATACTCCATTGTGTATGTGTACCACTGCTTTCTTATCCATTCATCTGCTGATGGACATGTAGGTTGCTTCCTTGTCCCGGCTACTATAAACAGTGCTGCAACGAACATTGGGGTACACGTATCTCTTTCAATTCTGGTTTCCTCAGTGTATATGCCCAGCAGTGGAATTGCTGGATCATAAGGCAGTTCTATTTCTAATTTTTTAAGGAATCTCCACACTGTTATCCATAGTGGCTATACTAGTTTGCATTCCCACTAACAGTGTAAGAGGGTTTCCTTTTCTCCGCATCCTCCCCAGCATTTATTGCTTCTAGACCTTTGGATCACAGCCATTCTGACTGGCGTGAAATGGTACCTCATAATCATAATCTTTTGATAGTAATTTAAGAAAATAATTTATTTACTTTAATTGGAGCCTAATTACTTTACAATATTGTAGTGGGTTTTGCCATTTTGTATATACTTTTATTCTTCACAATAAGCATTAAATAGATGCTGTCAGTATTTTTGAAATTTGTTCCAAAATTGCAATATCAACTTACAATGTGAATGAGATGCTATACATCCCTGTTAGCATGTACAGTAACAAAAGGCCTCTCTGGGATTCACATGTTCTAAAAATACAAACTATATATAATGTATTATAACTATCTTCACCAAAGAGAATGCTTCTGCCAGTGTGGAAAACAGGAGCAGTCTAATTTCTTGAAATCGAAATTCACATAAAAGATGTGGAGAAGAAGGTGAGATAAACATATGCTGGAGGGGACTTCCTTCGTGGTCCAGTGGTTAAGAATCTTCCTTCCAATGCAGGGAACATGGTTTCCATCCCTGGTTGGGGAACCAAGATCCTATGTGCCCTTAGGCAACTAAACCTGCATGTTGCAATGAAGACCCAGTGCAGCCAAAAACAATAAAACCCCAAATATATGCCAGAGACCTGGTGCAGAGTGAAACACACCTAGAGACATGAGACAGTTTTAGGAAAAAGTAGGAAAAGGAATGGAAGAGAGAGAGGGAGGAAATAGAAGAGAGGGTATTAGAATTTTTTATATTTTTAGGTGAATCAAGTTTTAGTTGCACATTTGGGATCTTTGACCTTCATTGTTGCATGCAGTTTTTCTTTCTTTGTTTGTTTGTTTTTATTTTAGTTGCAGCAGAAGGATCTAGTTCCCTGACCTGAGACTGAACCTGGAGCCCCTGCATTGGGAGCATGGAATCTTAACCACTGAACCACCAAGCAAGTCCTGGGTCTTCCGGTTTAAGGTAGTCAGGTAAGAAGTTGATTTGAAGTGACTCTGAGGAGGTGTTCAGATCAGATCAGATCAGATCAGTCGCTCAGTCATGTCCGACTCTTTGTGACCCCATGAATCGCAGCATGCCAGGCCTCCCCATCCATCACCAACTCCTGGAGTTCACTGAGACTCACGTCCATCAATCAGTGATGCCATCCAGCCATCTCATCCTCTGTCGTACCCTTCTCCTCTTGCCCCCAATCCCTCCCAGCATTAGAGTCTTCTCCAATGAGTCAACTCTTTGCATGAGGTGGCCAAAGTACTGGAGTTTCAGCTTTAGCATCATTCTCCCCTAATATGGTCTAGGCCTGTAGCTCTCAAATTTTTTGATCTTGGGACTGCTTTAAACTCTTAAAAATTCTTTGTTCACAGGATGGACTGATGCTAAAGCTGAAGCTCCAATACTTTGGCCACCTCATGTGAAGAGCTGACTCATTTGAAAAGACCCTGCTCATGGGAAAGATTGAGGGCAGGAGAAGGGGATGAGAGAGGATGAGAGACAGACGTGGATGGGATCACCAACTCAATGGACATGAAAGTGAAAGTGAAGTCACTCAGTCATGTCTAACTCTTTGTGACCCTATGAACTGTAGCCCACCAGGCTCCTCCGTCCATGGGATTCTCCAGGCAAGAATACTGGAGTGGGTTGCCATGTCCTCCTCCAGGGGATCTTTCCGACCCAGGGGTCGAACCCAGGTCTCCTGCATTGCAGGCAGACGCTTTAACCTCTGAGCCACCAGGGAAGCCCTGGACATGAGTTTGAGCAAACTCCTGGAGATTGTGAGGTACAGAGCCTTGCTGCAATCCATGGGGTCACAAAGTGGGACACAACTCAGCGACGCTCACCATAAAATATTAAAAGTGAGCTAGGTCACAAAAAAACATGAGCAGTGTGAAAGATCATAGTCTTGACTAGGAGAAACTTTGTTGGGCTGGAGGACATGTGCAGGAGGGGAAGAGGTATGGGACAAAGTGGTGTTAATGGACACAGGGGTTTTTGATTTTAGGCTGGGTGATGATAAGGTTTAAGTTGATTAAGTGATGATGGTCATGTTTCAAGACCTAAGAGGCTGGCACTAGGTTTTTGCTTGTTTTATGATGATGGTCATTACAACTCAATGGCAATATTAAAAATCATTAAATTCACTGTATAGCTCAATAAAGCTTTTGTTAACAAAAAGATTAATGAAAACCAGAATCATAGAAAAGTCTCTTGAGGAATATCTTTCCTGATTGACCTAGGAAATTAACCTTTTATGCCTCCATGTGGAAAGGTTCATGGATTTTCTTGTATTTCCCTTCAGTCATTTAGTAAATATTCATTGCAAATTTTCTGTGGGCAAATAACACTATTGAATGGCATAGTGATCTACAAAAAATATTGTCTTAAAACATGGTGTCTGCCTTTCAGAAGCTTTCTCTCTGATTAAGGAGACAAGCCATACACACACGAAATGAAATTAATTAAGGCACTGCCACATTGGAGTTCAGTACTTTTCTCATGTCCATTTGCCACACACAACAATCTGAAAGCATTATTATTGTAAAATTAGCGATACTAAAAATAAGATTTCACAGTGGTTAAGAGCAAGGGCTCTGGAGCCAGACTGTCTGGTCTGAATCTTGGCTCCATCATTTACCAACTGTGTGACCTTGTGCAAGTTACTTAATTTGTGTGTGCCTCAGCATCCTCCTGTTGAAAATGGGGATGATTATGATAATAACAACGCCTACATTGGAAAGTTATTGTTAAGATTAGATGTGTTAATACAGATAAAGTGCTTAGAACAGACCCTCACACATAGTAAATGCTTAATGAAAGTATTAGTTACTGCTATTTCCAGAAAACTGTGGGTAACCTCTTTGATGAATGTTGAATATTTGTGCAGTGAAAAGTTTTAAATCTACATGTTAAAGATACTTCTTAACAGAGGTGTAACACTTTGCTGGAGATTTTGGCAAAACGTATGACAGGGTATCATTCAGGATATTATGGTCTTATTGATTCCAGGCATCTACAATATCCTTCGTATCCTGAACTGAGCATGAAGTACAGGCTCAATAACCATTGGAATTCAAAGAAAACATTTCGATTAAAATGTTAACATTTGTATGAGGCAATTATGTCATTTTTAGCCATTTTCTAAATTTTTTCTCAAAATGACTGGACTACTTTTCAGTTCAGTTCAGCTGCTCAGTCATGTCCAACTCTCTTGTTAGCCCAGGGACTGCACCACGCCAGGCTCCCCTGTCCATCACCAATTTCTGCAGCTTTCTCAAACTCATGTCCGTTGAGTTGGTGATGGCCAACCATCTCATCCTCTGTCATGCCCTTTCTCTTCCTGCCTTCAATCTTTCCCAGCATCAGGGTCTTCTTTTCCAATGAGTCATTTTCTCCCCATCAGGTAGCCAAACTTGGAGTTTCAGTTTCAGTATCAGTCCTTCCAATGAATATTCAGGACTAATTTTCTTAGGATTGAGTGGGTTGATCTTGCAGGACCAAGGGACTCTCAAAGTCTTCTCCAGCACCACAGTTCAAAAGCATCAATTCTTCGGCGCTCAGCCTTCTTCACTGTCCAACTCTCACATCCATACATGACCACAGGAAAAACCATAGCCTTGACTAGGCGGACCTTTGTTGGTCAATGTCTCTGCTTTTAGTATGCTATCTAGGTTGGTCATAACTTTCCTTCCAAAATGAGCAAGCATCTTTTAATTTCATGGCTGCAGTCACCATCTGTAGTGATTTTTGAGCACCCCCCCCCCCAAATAAAGTCCTGACACTGTTTCCTTGTTTCCCCATCTATTTGGATGAAGTGATGGGACCAGATGCCATGATCTTCATTTTCTGAATGTTGAGCTTTAAGACAGCTTTTTCACTCTCCACTTTCATTTTCATCAAAGCTTTTAGTTCCTCTTCACTTTCTGCCATAAGGGTGGTGTCATCTGCATATCTGAGGTTATTGATATTTCTCCCAGCAATCTTGATTCCAACTTGTGTTTCATCCAGTCCTGCATTTCTCATGATGTACTCTGCATATAAGTTAAACAAACATGGTGACAATATATGCCCTGACGTACTCCTTTTCCTATTAGAAACCAGTCTGTTGTTCCATGACCAGTTCTAACTGTTGCTTCCTGACCTGCATACAGATTTCTTAAGAGGCAGATCAGGTGATCTGGTATTCCCTTCTCTTTCAGAATTTTCCACAGTTTATTGTGATCCACACAGTCAAAGGCTTTGGCATAGTCAATAAAGCAGAAATAGATGTTTTTCTGGAATTCTCTTGCTTTTTCTATGATCCAGCAGATATTGGCAATTTGATCTCTTGGTTCCTCTGCCTTTTCTACAATCCAGCTTGGAACATCAGGAAGTTCATAGTTCACATACTGTTGAAGCGGCTTGGAGAATTTTTGAGCGTTACTTTGCTAGCATGTGAGATGAGTGCAATTGTGCAGTAGTTTGAGCCTCTGAGATTGTTCTTTTTAGGATTGGAATGAAAACTGACATTTTCCAGTCTTGTGGCCACTGCCGAGCCTTTCCAAATTTGCTGGCATATTGGGTAGAGCACCAACTTTCAGGATTTGGAATAGCTCAACTGGAATTCCATCACCTCCACTAGCTTTGTTCATTAGGCTGCTTCCTATGGGCCTGTTGACTTCACATTCCAGGATGTCTGGCTCTAGGTCAGTGATCACACCATCGTGGTTATCTGGGTCACGAAGATCTGGTTTGTATAGTTCTGTGTATTTTTCCTACCTCTTCTTAATATTTTCTGCTTCTGTTAGGTTCATACAATTTCTGTCCTTTATTGTGCCCATCTTTGCATAAAATGTTCCCTTGATATCACTAGTTTTCTTGAAGAGATCTCTAGTCTTTCCCATTCTATTGTTTTGCTCTATTTCTTTGCATTGATCACTGAGGAAGGCTTTCTTATCTTTCCTTGCTATTCTTTGGAACTTTGCATACACATGGGTATATCTTTCCTTTTCTCCTTTGCCTTTCACTTCTCTTCTTTCCATAGCTATTTGTAAGGCATCCTCAGACAACCATTTTACATTTCTTTTTCATGGAGATTGTCTTGATCACTGCCTCCTGTACAATGTCTGGAACCTCCATCCATGGTTCTTCAGGCACTCTGTCTATCAGATCTAATCACTTGAATATATTTGTCACTTCCACTGTAAGGGATGTGATTTATGAATGGTCTAATTGTTAGACTATTAGACCTGAATGGTCTAATGGTTTTCCCTACTTTCTTCAATTTAAGCCTGAAGTTGGCAATAAGGAGTTCATGATTTGAGTGACAGTCAGCTCCCAGTCTTGTTTTTTACTGACTGTATAGATGGTCTCCATCTTTGACTTCAAAGAATATAATCAATTTGATTTAGGTATTGACCATCTGGTGATGTCCATGTGTAGAGTCTTCATTTATGTTGTTGGAAGAAGATGTTTTCTATGATCAGTTGATTCTCCTGACAAAACTCTGTTACTGGTTGCCCTGCTTCATGTTGTACTCCAAGGCCAAGTTAGCCTGGTACTCCATATATCTCTTGATTCATGGACTTAACATTCCAGGTTCCTATGCAGTATTGCTCTTTACAGCATCAGACTTTACTTCCATCATCAGTCACATCCACAATTGGGCATTGTTTTCACTTTGGCTCTGTCTCTTCTTTCTTTCTGGTGTTATTTCTCCATTCTTCTTCAATAGCACATTGGGCACCTACTGACATGGGAGTTCATCTTCTAGTGTCATATCTTTTTGCCTTTTTGTACTGTTAATGTTTTGTACTGTTTTTTGCCTTTTTGTACTTTTTTTGCCTTTTTGTACTGTTCTTTTCCCCTTTTTTGTACTGTTCATTGTACTGTTCATCGCTGGCTGCGCGGCGCACTGAGAGCCCCTCGCTGGCTGCGTGGCGCACTGAGAGCACGCCCGAGAGGAGCTACCCAACAACCGAGGAAGGATGGCGGTGAGGACTGACGCACTAAGCATGGCCAAGAGGAGCTATCCCATGACTGAGGTCAGGAAGGGCGGCGGTAGGAGAGACCCCTCATCCAAGGTAAGGTGGGATGGCTGTGCTTTGCTGGAGCAGCCGGGAAGAGATACCCCACGGCCAAGGTAAGAGAAACACAAGTAAGACGGTAGGTCTTGCAAGAGGGCATCAGAGGGCAAATACACTGAAACCACGATACTGAAAGAGAAACTCCCCAGGTCAGTAGGGGCCCAATATGCTACTGGAGATCAGTGGAGAAATAACTCCAGAAAGAATGAAGGGATGGAGCCAAAGCAGAAAGAATACCCAGCTGTGGATGTGTCTGGTGATAGAAGCAAAGTCCGATGCTGTAAAGAGCAATATTGCATAGGAACCTGGAATGTCAGGTCCATGAATCAAGGCAAATTGGAAGTGGTCAAACAAGAGATGGCAAGAGTAAATGTTGACATTCTAGGAATTAGCGAACTAAAATGGACTGGAATGGACTTGGATGCAATCTCAAAAACGACAGAATGATCTCTGTTCGTTTCAAGGCAAACCATTCAATGTCACAGTAATCAAGTCTATGCCCCCTTTGCAGCCAAAGATGGAGAAGCTCTATACAATCAGCAAAAACAAGACCAGGAGCTGACTGTGGCTCAGACCATGAACTCCTTATTGCCAAATTCAGACTGAAATTGAAGAAAGTAGGGAAAACTACTAGACCATTCAGGTATGACCTAAATCAAATCCCTTATGATTATACAGTGGAAGTGAGAAATAGATTTAAGGGCCTAGATCTGATAGATAGAGTGCCTGATGAACTATGGAATGAGGTTCATGACATTGTACAGGAGACAGGGATCAAGACCATCCCCATGGAAAAGAAATGCAAAAAAGCAAAATGGCTGTCTGGGGAGGCCTTACAAATAGCTGCAAAAAGAAGAGAAGCGAAAAGCAAAGGAGAAAAGGAAAGATATAAACATCTGAATGCAGAGTTCCAAAGAATAGCAAGAAGAGATAAGAAAGCCTTCTTCAGTGATCAATGCAAAGAAATAGAGGAAAACAACAGAATGGGAAAGACTAGGGATCTCTTCAAGAAAATCAGAGATACCAAAGGAACATTTCATGCAAAGATGGGCTTGATAAAGGACAGAAATGGTGTGGACCTAACAGAAGCAGAAGATATTAAGAAGAGGTGGCAAGAATACACAGAAGAACTGTACAAAAAAGAGCTTCACGACCCAGATAATCATGATGATGTGATCACTGACCTAGAGCCAGACATCTTGGAATGTGAAGTCAAATGGGCCTTAGAAAGCATCACTACGAACAAAGCTAGTGGAGGTGATGGAATTCCAGTGGAGCTATTCCAAGTCCTGAAAGATGATGCTGTGAAAGTGCTGCACTCAATATGCCAGCAAATTTGGAAAACTCAGCAGTGGCCACAAGATTGGAAAAGGTCAGTTTTCATCCCAATCCCAAAGAAAGGCAATGCCAAAAGAGTGCTCAAACTACCGCACAATTGCACTCATCTCACATACTAGTAAAGTAATGCTCAAAATTCTCCAAGCCAGGCTTCAGCAATATGTGAACCGTGAACTTCCTGATGTTCAAGCTGGTTTAGAAAAGGCAGAGGAACCAGAGATCAAATTGCCAACATCCGCTGGATCATCGAAAAGCAAGAGAGTTCCAGAAAAACATCTATTTCTGCTTTATTGACTATGCCAAAGCCTTTGACTGTGTAGATCACAATAAACTGTGGAAAATTCTGAGAGAGATGGGAATACCAGACCACCTGATCTGCCTCTTGAGAAATCTGTATGCAGGTCAGGAAGCAACAGTTAGAACTGGTCATGGAACAACAGACTGGTTCCAAATAGGAAAGGAGTACGAGTGAAAAGGTTGGCTTAAAGCTCAACATTCAGAAAACGAAGATCATGGCATCTGGTCCCATCACTACATGGGAAATAGATGGAGAAACAGTGGAAACAGTGTCAGACTTTATTTTTCTGGGCTCCAAAATCACTGCAAATGGTGACTGCAGCCATGAAATTAAAAGACGCTTACTCCTTGGAAGGAAAGTTATGACCAACCTAGATAGCATATTCAAAAGCAGAGACATCACCTTGCCAACAAAGGTTCGCCTAGTCAAGTCTATGGTCTTTCCTGTGGTCATGTATGGATGTGAGAGCTGGACTGTGAAGAAGGCTGAGAGCCGAAGAATTGATGCTTTTGAACTGTGGTGTTGGAGAAGACTCTTGAGAGTCCTTGGACTGCAAGGAGATCCAACCGGTCCATTCTGAAGGAGATCAGCCCTGGGATTTCTTTGGAAGGAATGATGCTAAAGCTGAAACTCCAGTATTTTGGCCACCTCATGCGAAGAGTTGACTCATTGGAGAAGACTCTGATGCTGGGAGGGATTGGGGGCAGGAGGAGAAGGGGATGACAGAGGGTGAGATGGCTGGATGGCATCACTGACTCGATGGATGTGAGTCTTAGTGACCTCCGAGAGCTGGTGATGTATAGGGAGGCCTGGCGTGCTGCAGTTCATGCGGTCACAAAGAACCCGACACGACTGAGCGACTGATCTGATCTGACTGTTCATTGGGTTCTCAAATCAAGAATACTGAGCGATTTGCCACTCCCGTCTTCAGTAGACCACGTTTGGTCAGAATCTCCACCATGACCTCTCCATCTTGGGTGGCCCTACACAGCATGGCTCATAGTTTCATTGAGTTAGACAAGGCTGTGGTCCATGATCAGTTTGATTAGTTTTCTGTGACTGTGGTTTTATTCTGTCTTCCCTCTGTGGGATAAGGATAAGAGGCTTATGGAAGCTTCCTGATGGGAGAGACTGACTGTGGGCAAACTGGGTCTTATTCTGATGAGGAGGGCCAGGCCCAGTAAATCTTTAGTCCAATTTTCTGTTGATGGGCGGGGCTGTATTCCCTCCCTGTTGTTTGATCTGAGACCAAACTGTGGTGGAGGTAATGAAGATAATGGCGATCTGTTTCAAAAGGACCCATGCACACACTGGCCCACTCAGTGCCCCTGACCCTGCAGCAGGCCACCGCCGACCCACGCCTCAGCCGGAGACTCCTGGACCCCCACAGGCATGTCTGGGTCAATCTCTTGTAGGGTCATTACTCCTTTCTCCTGGGTCCTGGTGCACACAAGGTTTTGTTTGTGCCCTCCAAGTGTCTACTTCCCCAGTCCTGTGTAAGTTCTGTAGTCAGATCCCTCCAAAGTCAAATTCTCTGGGGGTTCTCAGTTGCTTTGCCAGATCCCCAGGTTGGGAAATCTGTAGTGGGTCCTAGGATTTTCTTAACCGTGCGAGAATTTCTTGGGTATATGTTGTGCAGTTTGTGGGTCATCTGATCTTTGGATCTGTTTATTTACCTGAGTTTCCTTTCTTAAGAATTAAAACATTACAGAGTTGACACCCTGTATGCACGTTTCCCCAGAGAAGGCAATGGCACCCCTCTCCAGTACTCTTGCCTGGAAAATCCCATTGACGGAGGAGCCTGGTAGGCTGCAGTCCATGGGGTCGCTAAGAGTCAGAGACGACTGAGCGACTTCACTTTCACTTTTCACTTTCATGCATTGGAGAAGGAACTGGCAACCCACTCCAGTATTCTTGCCTGGAGAATCCCAGGGACGGGGGGAGCCTGTTGGGCTGCCATCTATGGGGTCACACAGAGTCGGACACGACTAAAGCGACTTAGCTGCAGCAGCACGCACGTTCCCCAGTCTCTCAGACACCATCTCTTCCTAGAAGTGTCGTTATCTTGATCACTTTTATATTACTACTACAGTGAGGGTATTCATAAATAATGTAGGGTTTTTTGCATACTTTAAACTATATACACAGAAAATGAACTTATGCTTAGAAGGCATAGTTAGGGACTTTGGGATTGGTATGAACATACTGCTATATTTAAAATGAGTAACCAACCAGGACCTACTGTATACATGGAACACTGTTCAATGTTCTGTGGAAGCTTAGATGAGGGGGGATTGGAGTTTGGATACATGTGTACATATGGCTGAGTCCCTTTGCTGTTCACCTGAAACTATCGCAATATTGTTAACTGACCATTCCTCAACACAAAATAAAAAGTTAAAAAAAAAAAAAAACTATATATAAATGGTAATCTGGACATATATCATTCTGAAACACCTTTTTCATCCAGCACTTTCTGAGACTCCTTCGTGTTGATACATGTGTCACTTTTATATATTTTTCTTGCTATAGAGAATTCCAGAGTGTGTATGTTTACTTATCCTTTCTCTTGATGAAGGACATTTATATCCTTTACTTTTTTTCCCTATTCTAAATGGGGTTGCTCTGAAAATTCTTGGGCATCTGTATCAGTCAGTTCAATTCAGTTCAGTTGCTCAGTCGTGTCCAATTCTTTGTGACCCCATGAATTGCAGCACACCAGGCCTTTGTGTCCATCACCAACTCCCGGAGTTCACTCAGACTGACATCCATAGAGTCAGTGATGCCATCTAGCCATCTCATCCTCTGTCATCCCCTTCTCCTCCTGCCCCCAATCCTTCCCAGCATCAGAGTCTTCTCCAACAAGTTAACTCTTCGCATGAGGTGGCCAAAGTACTGGAGTTTCAGCTTTAGCATCATTCCCTCCAAAGAAATCCCAGGGCTGTTCTCCTTCAGAATGGACTGGTTGGATCTCCTTGCAGTCCAAGGGACTCTCAAGAATCTTCTCCAACACCACAGTTCAAAAGCAATACTTCGGCGCTCAGCCTTTTTCATAGTCCAAAACTCACATCCATACATGACCACTGGAAAAACCATAGCCTTGACTAGAAGGACCTTTGTTGGCAAAGTAATGTCTCTGCTTTTCAATATGCTAAGCATCTGTATAGATTTCTTTAAATGTCCATCTAGAAGAGATATCTGCACCTTCAGCTTGATCAGATATTGCCAAATTGCTCGTAAAGTACTTCTATTCTCACCAGCAATGCATGGGAGTTTCCAATATTTTAATGACCATATCCATAATCAGTATGATAATCAATATGGGTTGGGCACCTTTCATTTGTTTGTTGGTCATTAAAAGTTTTCTGTAAGGTACCTCTTCATGTCTTTTCCCCATTGTTCTACTAGATTGCCTTTTTCTTATTGATTTATAGAATTATTTATATTTTTCTTGCACTAATCCTTTGTTCCTTATGTATTCTGTGGCTTGTCTTTAACTTCATTTATGGCGTTTTTAGTCATTCAGAATTATGTTTTTAAATTTAATATACTCAGATTTATCATTTCTCCTTTTAGGTTGTGCTTTTTCTATGCTATTTAAAAAATCCTTCCCTACTAGTGGGGCCTACCAGGTGGCTAACGTGGTAAAGAATCCACATGCCATTGTGGGAAACACAAGAGAAGAAGGTTTGATCCCTGAATCAGGAAGATCCCCTGGAGAAGGAAATCGCAATTCACTCCAGTATTCTTCCCTATTAGTGGTTATGAATTCCCAAGGGAACTCTATTTTTCTGGACAGAACCCAGGTCCAGGTAGGCAATCCTTCATTTGGTCTCCTTTGCCAGTGGACACATGATTTTCCCTAATTTTCCATTTCACTGAGGGAATAACGAAATAATGGTCCACGACTAATATGAGGGTCTTGGTCTCAAAGCCTTGGCTCCTCTCTCTGTATGTACATTGAACTGATTAGTATTAGGTTCAGCTGAGAGCTGAACCTGATACTCCATAATAATAGAGACATCGATAAGAGCAAAATTGTCTCATATACCAGTCCAGAGAAAGGCAGTCAATGCTGGCGTAGAGTGTTTATCTTCACCATGTCCTCAGGTACCCAAGCTCTTTCTATCTTGTTGTTCCAGTCTATGTGGCCTCTGTATCTCAGGTCACTTCATAGTCCAAGAAGGCCCTTCCTTTCACTTTTACATTCCAGCCAGCAGAAAAGAGCAAGTGGTCAAGAAAAAGATTCTCAGTAGCTTCCAAATGACATTTTCTTTAATATCCCATTGGTCAGAACTTAGTCATGGTCATCTTTATTCTGGGTGACTGTGTCCAGTTGAAAAGTAAGGAGCTCAGATTTATATACAGAGGAGAATGGATATTGGGGACCTAAGGCTTGGCCACAGAGATCAGATCTCAAGTCATTAGATGACAAGCTGCCCATATACTACTCTAGTTTTTAGTTCTCTCATCCTTTCTGGTACCTTATTTTCTTGTACTCTCAACTGTGCCTTTCAGACAGTCATTCAATAATTATTTACTGAGCATCTACTATGAAGCCAGGAACTGTTTTCAGAGTAGGACTTACACCAGTGAAGAAGACAAGAGCCCTGCCTGCATGAATCTTACATTCTAATTGAGGGAGGCAGACCACAAGCAAACCAGAAAATGCAATACCTTAATGTCAGAGGGTATGAATTGTAGAAATGGAGAAAAGTAAAGCATGTTTACTAAGGGGATGAGGACTGCTGGGAGTGGAGCGAGTGGTTATTATTTCAGGGAAATCTGACATTTGGATAGAAACCCTAATGAAATGAGGGAGAAAGCTATGGTGTTATTTTGGGTGAGAACATTTCAGCAGAGGTAAGACCAAATGCTCTGAGGTGTAAGTGGACACTCTATGTTAAAGGAACAGCAAGAGGGCATGTGTGGCTACTCGAGCATGGTAGGAAAGTGCAGAGAGAGAGATCAGAGGTATACCAAAGACGCCAAAGCACCAAATAAGCCAGAGCATAGCAGGCTTTTGCTTTTATTGGAGTAAGAAGAGAGATCATTGGAGGGTTTAAACAGAGGGGAATGCCATGATCTGACTGGCGTTTTATTTATTTATTTTGGCCTCACCATGCCTCATGAGGGATCTTAGTTTTCCAACCAGGGATTGAACCTGCACCCCGTGCAATGGAAAAGTGGAGTCTTAAACACTGGACCACCAGGGAAGACCTTGGCTTAAGTTTTATGAAGACCACTTTCAGCTGTAGAGTTGAGAATAGACTCTAAGGTAGTAAATGGTGGAAGTGGGGAGATAAGTGAGAAGACTACTGAGGTTGGCCAGGCAGAGATGAAAGTCACTCAGATTAGGATGGCAGTAATGAGGTGGCATCACTGGTGGCACAGGGGTAAATAATTTGCCTGTAATGCAGGAGACAGGAGACCCAGGCTCAATCAGTGGGTTGGGAAGATGCCCTGGCAGAGGCCATGGCAACTCACTCCAGTATTCTTGCTCAGAGAATCCCATGGGCAGAGGATCCTGGTGGGTTACAGTCTATTGGGTTGCAAAAAGTTGGACACGACTGAAGTGACTGAGCACAGCACAGCACAATGCAGAGACAAGAAAGGGTAAAATTAGAGGTATATTGTGAAGGTTCAGGCAAAAGGATTTGAAGTATCAAGACAAGGTGTGTGTGTGTAAGACAGAGAGAGGTGGTAGAACCAAGTCTTAGGTTTCTGGCCTGAGCAAACATTGAGTGGTGATATCATTTACACAGAAGAAGAATTCTGGGAAACAAACAGGTTTGGGGGATGGAAATCAAGAGACCAGGTTAAATTTGAGATACACAAGGAGAGACATCATGATACAGTTGACATAGGATTTGCAAGTTTAGAGATATCTAGGTTGGAGATATACCCATGAGAGTCATTGGCAGATACATGGCCATGAGATGGGAAGAGATCAGGAGGAAAGGCATCATGGGATTTGGGAGAGTTGTTAGTAGGGAATATGGGGACATCCTCTTCTGATTTGTATTTTTTCAGTGAAATCAGAAGAAAGATCATTTGCTGACAGTGGTAGAGAAGAAACTGGAGGTTTGAGGAAAGGGGAAAGTGAAAGTGAAAGTCACTCAGCCGTATCTGATTCTTTGTGCCCATGGACTGTAGGCTGCCAGGCTTGCCTGTGCATAGAATTCTCCAGGCCAGAGTACTGGAGTGGTTAGGCATTCCCTTCTCCAGGGGATATTCCCAGTGTTAAATATCTATGTGTGATGTCATATTTTATACAATATTTCTAGGTGTTTTGTGTTATCCAAGCAGCAGTTTGCTATCATAGCTCACTTTTATAAAGAGAGGAAAAGGTCATTTTAAAAGACTTGTAGACACCTTAAAAGACATTCTAATCATCCTATCTATCCTTGGCAACATAGAAAAAAGAAACAATCAGAAATCGAAAATGTTTCTTACATACTTTCAGTTGCCAAGAGGGAGTGGGCTGAGGGAGGGAAGTTTGGGAATTAAGGATTAGCAGAGGCAAAGTATTATATATAGCATGGATACACAACAAATTCCTCCTGCATAGCACAAAATTATTTTCAGTATCCCATGATAAATCGTGTGGAAAAGAATATGAAAATATATATATTTGTGTGTATAACTGAATCACTTCCTTATACAGCGGAAATTAACACAACATTGCAAATCAATCACACTTCAATAAATATTTTTTTAAATAAAAAATGCTTCTTAAATTCCAGCAAATGAATAAAATCAACCAAAACCAAGCTTCACCCAAGAGCCAACAAGTTCCAGTACAAGATACACCATGCTAATTCTCCAGCAAAACAGAAACACAACCCTGAACATTAAAAGGTATGTTGCCCAAAGCCATGCTAAACCAATAGATACTTCAAAACTCACTACTGGACACTTTATTGCACTCCAGTGAGAAAAGATGTAGTTCCACTCACCAGAACACAGACATAAGCTCCCAACCTTGACAAGCCATTAGTCCAACCCCACCCACAGGGAGCAGACTCCACAATTAAGAGGAACCATGAACTTCCAGTCTGCAGAAAGGGCACCCCAAACACAACAATTTAAACAAAATAAAAAGGCAGAGAAATATTTAGCAGATGAGGGAACATGATAAAAACCCACCAAACCAAACAAAAGAGGAGGAGATAAGGATTGACTTGAAAAAGAATTCAGATTAATGATAGGAAGATGATCCAAAAAATCTTGAAAACAAAATGGAGTTACAGATAAATAGACTCAAGACAGGACTGAGGAGATGCAAGAAATGTTTAAAAAAGGACCTAGAAGAAATAAAGAAAAAATCAGTCAATCATGAATAATGCAATAACTGAGATCAAAAGCACTCTGGAGGGAACCAACAGTAGAATAACAGGCAAAAGAGAGGATAAGTGAGGTGGAAGATAGAATGATGGAAATAAATGAAGCAGAGAGGAAAAGAGAAAAAAGAATGAAAAGAAATGAGAACAACCTTAGACCTCTGGAACAATGTTAAATGCTCCAACATTTGAATCATAGGTGTCCCAGAAGAAGACAATAAGAAAGGGCATGAACAAATACTTGAGGAGATAATAGTCAAAAAACTTCCCTAATATGGGGAAAGAAACAGCCACCCAAGTCCAAGAAACTGAGAGAGTCCCAAACAGGATAAAGCCAAAGCAAAACACCCCAAGACATATATTAATCAAACTAACAAAGATCAAATACAAAGAGCAAATATTAAAAACAGCAAGGGAAAAGCAACAAATAACACACAAGGGGATCCCCATAAGGATAACACCTGATCTTTCAATAAAAAATCTTCAGGCCAGAATGGAATGGCAGGACATACTTAAAGTGATGAAAGAGAAAACTTACAACCAAGATTACTCTACCCAGCAAGGATCTCATTCAGATATAATGGAAAAATCAAAAGCTTTACACAAGCAAAAGCTGAGAGAATTCAGTACCACCAAACCAGCTCTTTAACAAATGCTAAAGGATCTTCTCTAGACAGGAAACACAGTAACAGTTTATAAAAACGAACCAAAAACAACAAAGTAAATGGTAATGGGATCATACTGATCAATAATTACCTTAAATGTAAATGAGTTAAATGCTTCAACCAAAAGATAAAGACTGGCCGAATAGATACAAAAACAAGAGCCCCATATATGCTGTCTACAAGAGACCCACCTCAAACCTAGGGACACATACAGACAGAAAGTGAAGGGCGGGGAAAATATATTAGATGCAAATGGGGACCAAAAGAAAGCAGGAGTAGCAATACTCACATCAGATAAAATAGACTTTGAAATACAGACCATGATAAGAGACAAAGAAGGACACTACATAAGGATCAATGCAAGAGGAAGCTATAACAATTATAAATATTTATGCACCCAACATAGGAGCACCTTAGTGCATAAGGCAAATACTAACAAGTATGAATGGACAAATTAACAGTAACACAATGATAGTGGGGGACTTTAATATCCCACACATACCAATGGCTAGATCAACCAAACAGAAAATTGGTAAGGAAACACAAGTTCTAAATGATACAATGGACCAGTTAGACCTCATTGATACCTATAGGACATTTCATCTGAAAACAATGGCATTCACCTTTTTTTTCAAGTGCCCATGGAACATTCTCCAGGGTAGATCACATTCTGAGCCATAAATCTGGCCTTGGTAAATTCAAAAACGTTGAGATCATTTCAAGCATCTTTTCCTATCACAATGCAGTAAGATTAGATGTCAACTACAGGGGGGAAAAATCTATTAAAAATACAAAAATATGGAGGCTAAACAACACACTTCTGAATAACCAACAGATCATGGAAGAAATCAAAAAAGAAATAAAAATATGCAAAGAAACAAATGAAAATGAAAAAATGACAACCCAAAACCTATGGGACTCAGTAAAAGCAGTTCTAAGAGGCTGATTCATAGCATTACAAGCTGACCTCAAGAAACAAGAGAAACATCACATAAACAACCTAACTTTTCATCTAAAGTAATTAGAAAAAGAAGAACCCCAAAGTTAGCAGAAAGAAAGAAATCATAAAAATCAGAGCAAAAATAAATGAAAAAAAAAAAAAAAAAAAAAAAACAAAGGAGACTGTAGCAAAAATCAAGAAAAATAAAAGCTATTTCTTTGAGAAGATAAATAAAATAAACAAACTATTAGGCAGATTCATCACAAAAAAAAAAAAAAAGAAGAATCAAATCAATAAAATTAGAAATGAAAATGGAGAAATCACAACAGACAACACAGAAATACAAAAGATCATAAGAGACTACTATGAGTAAGTATATGCCAATCAAATGGACAATTTGGAAGAAATGGACAAATTCTTAGAAAAGTATAACCTTCCAAAACTGAACCAGGAAGAAATAGAAAATCTTAACAGACCCATCACAAGCATGGAAATCAAAGCTGCAATCAAAAATCTTCCAACAAACAAAAGCCCAGGAAGATGGCCTCAGAGGTGAATTCTACCAGAAATTTAAAGAAGAGCTAATACTTATCAACCAGGGCTTCCCAGGTGGCTCAGACAGTAGTCTGCCTGTAGTATGGGAGATCCAGGTTCAATCCCTGGGTTGGGAAGATCCCCTGGAGAAGGAAATGGCAACCCACGCCAGTATCCTTCCCTGGAAAATCCCAGTCACAAAGAGTCAGACACGACTGAGCAAAATTCACTTCACTTCACTTCACTTCAACATCTACCCTACCCAAACTCTTCCAGAAAATTGCAGAGGAAGGTAAACTCCCAAACTCATTTGATGAGGCCACCATCAACCTAATACCAAAACCAGACTAAGATGCCACAAAAAAGAAAACTACAAGCCAATATCACTGATGAAGAACATAGATGCAAAAATCCTCAACAAAATTCTAGCAAACAGAATCAAACAATATATTAAAAACATCACACATCATGACCAGGTGGGTTTTATCCCAGGGATGCAAGGATTCTTCGATATTTGCAAATCAATCAATGTGATACACCATATCAACAAATTGAAAGATAAAAACCATATGATTATCTCAATAGATGCAGAGAAAGCCTTTGACAAAATTTAATACCCATTTATGATAAAAAAAAAAAAAAAACTCTCCAGAAAGCAGGCATAGAGGAACATAATTCAACATAATAAAAGCTATATATGACAAACCCACAGCAAACATTATCCTCAGTGGTGAAAAACGGAAAAATTTTCGTCTAAAATCAGGAAGCAGACAAGGGTTCCCACTCTCACCACTACTAGTCAACATATTTTGGAAGTCCTAATCACAGCAATCAGAGAAGAAAAAGAAATAAAAGGAATCTAGATTGAAAAAGGAGTAAAACTCTCACTGCAGATGACATGATCCTCTACATAGAAAACTCCAAAGATACCACCAGAAAATTACTAGAGCTAATCAATGAATATAGTAAAGTTGCAGGATATAAAAATAATATACAGAAATCCCTTGCATTCCTATACACTAACAATGAGAAAACAGAAAGAAATTAAGGAAACAATCCCATTCACCATTGCAATGAAAAGAATAAAATACTTAGGAATAAATTTACCTAAAGAAACAAAATACCTATATATATAAAACTATAAAACATTGATGAAAGAAATCAAAGATGGCACAAATAGATGGAGAAATATACCTTGTTTGTGGATTGGAAGAATCAATATAGTGAAAATGAGTATACTACCCAAAGCAATCTATAAATTCAATGCAATCCCTATCAAGCTACCAATGGTATTCTTCACAGAACTAGAACAAATAATTTCACAATTTGTATGGAAACACAAAAAAACCTCAGATAGCCAACACAATCTTGAGAAAGAAGAATAGAACTGGAGGAATCAACCTGCCTGACTTCAGACGCTACTACAAAGCTACACTCATCAAGACAGTATGATACTAGCACAAAGACAGAAATATAGATCGATAGAAAAAAATAGAAAGCCTAGAGATAAATCCATGCACGTATGGACAACTTATCTTTGACAAAGGAGGCAAAAATATACAATGGAGAAAAGACAATCTCTTTAACAAGTGGTGCTGGGAAAACCAGTCAACCACCTGTAAAAGAATGAAACTAGAACACTTTCTAACACCATACACAAAAATACTCAAAATGGATTAAAGATCTAAATGTAAGACCAGAAACTATAAAATTCTTAGAGGAAAATGTAGGCAGAATACTCTCTGATATAAATCATAGCAAGATCCTCTATGACCCACCTCCCAGAGTAATGGAAATAAAAACAAAAATAAACAAATGGAACCTAACTAAACTTAAAAACTTTTGCACAACAAAGGAAACTATAAGCAAAGTGACAAAACAGCTTTCAAAATGGGAGAAAATAATAGCAAGAGAAGCAACTGACAAATAATTAATCTTAAAAATATACAAGCAGCTCATGCAGCTCAATACCAGAAAAATAAGTGACCCAATCAAAAAATGGGCCAAAGAACTAAACAGACATTTCTCCAAAGAAGACATACAGATGGCTAACAAACACATGTAAAGATGCTAAATATTACTCATTATCAGAAAAATGCAAGTGAAAACCACAATGAGATACCATCTCATACAGGTCAGAATGGCTGCCATCAAAACCTCTACAAACAATAAATGCTAGAGAGGATGTGGCGAAAAGGGAACCCTCTTACACTGTTGGTGGGAATGCAAGCTAGTAGAGCCACTATGATGAACAGTGTGAAGATTCCTTAAAACCTGGAAATACAACTACCTTATGACCCAGCAATCCCACTACTGGGCATACACACTGAGGAAACCAGAATTGAAAGAGACACACATACCCCAATGTTCATTGCAGCACTGTTCACAATAGCCTAGGACATGGAAGCAACCTAAATGTCCATCAGCCAATGAATGGATAAGGAAGTTGTGGTACATAAACACAGTGGAATACTACTCAGCTATAAAAAAGAACACATTCAAGTCACTTCTAATGAGGTGGATGAAACTGGAGCTATTATACAGAGTGAAGTAATCCAGGAAGAGAAACACCAATATAGTATATTAATAAATATATATGAAATTTAGAAAGATGGTAACAATGACCCTATATGCAAGACAGCAAAAGAGACACAGATATAAAGAACAGACTTTTGGATTATGTTGGGAGAAGGCAAGGTTGGCATGATATGAGAAAATAGCATTGAAACATGTATATTACCACATGTAAAATAGTTAACCAGTCAAAGTTCGATGCATGAAGCTGGGCACTCTAAGCCAGTGCTCTGACACGACCCAGAGGGATGGGGTCAGGAGGGAGGTGGGAGGGGTTTCAGGATGCTGGGACACATACACACCCATGGCTGATACATGCCAATGCATGGCAAAAACCACCACAATATTGTAAAGTAATTAGCCTCTAATTAAAGAAATTTAAAAAAAAAATCTGAAATGCTTCTTAAGTTACAGGAAATGAATACAATCAAATTGGGATTGGTTTTCCCCTTTCTTTACATGGGAGGCATGACATCAAAGAGTGATTTGCCTAAAGTCTCTTGCTCCCACCAGGACTTGTTGACTGTCATCCTACAGACAGGGTGAGCTCCAGGGATGTTTCGCCACTGGTTTCCTTTCCAGGGAAGAACACTCCTGTTCTCCAGTGCCTCGCTGAAAGCATAGACAGGACAAAGGACTAGAAACTGAGGAGCAATGTCTCAGCTGTCTTGGTCAGATTAGCTGAGTCCTAGCCACCTAAAGATGGTAATGGTCCCAAACCAAAGCATGTCTGAGTGTGCCAGTATGGAGACCAGTGGAGATAAGGAGCCGACGTTGGCCAGGTGGCCCTTGAGGTTAGACAGAGCCATCATGTACTCAGGAGCTCTCTCCCATTCTCTGCTTCATAGTCCCTTTCACATGGACTAGATAACAGAGCATCGTTTCCCCTCTCCTCCCAGGCCACCTCATGAAACATTGGCAGACATTAACTGAATTTTTTTTTTTCCTGCAGTGCCAGCTGTAGGAAAAGATAAACTCTTCTTTAGCTTATCTTTCACACTATGAGGAACTTAAGCTGGGAGGGGCATGTACTTCTGCTTAACATAGTCATAGAGGATCTTTCTTTGCAGTCTTCAATTTTGTTTAACTGTCCATATCAGGAAGCCATGTGGACAAGTGGTGTAGATATGGACAAAGATCATCATGTACATACGGATTAAGAAGTGGGACAGGTGCAAAATGTGTTCAGGAAGTGAGTTCTATAGGACTTGCCTGATTAGATGTGGGAAGGAAGGAGCGTGAGGATTCTAGACCAATCAAATCCAGCCTATTTATTTCTGTATGACCCATGAACTGAGAATGGATTTTACATTTTTAAATAGCTGGGAAAAAATCAAAAGGAACCTATCATTTTGGAACCTATGAAAATTATGTGAAAATTTTTGGTGCACCTAATTGAAGACTGAGTGGAACACAGCCCCACCCACTTGCTACATGCTGTCTAAAGACTGCTTTCATTCTGCAACGGCAGGGCTGACTAGTTGTGACAGAGACCGTATAGCTGACCAAGCCTCAAATATTTCCCATTTGGCTGTTTATGGAAAACGTATGCGGACCTAGGTGACTCGTGGGTTCCTGGCCTGGGTAACTGGATGGGAGATATTGTCATCACTGAGATGGGGAACACAGGAAGAGGAGCAGGTGTTCAGGGAAGAGCAGGAGGTCAGGTGTGGGCATGGTGATCCTCAAGTACCCACAGGTCTCCAAGGGGAGAAGCCCAGCAAGCAGCTGGGTATAGGCTCTAGAATTTAGGACAGAGGCTGGAGCTGGACGCCAAGCCAGGGAATACTGACACCCTTCCGGTTCTACCTACCGAAGTAAACACGCCAAACCCCATAGTCTTCTTCCCACTCTGGGTAAGGAGCTGAGAGTTCCAGGTTTCTTCTCAGGGCCAGTGTTTACTTTAGCCATAAAGCTGTCATTTCTTTTGTAACCCTAAAGATGTGGCATGATGCGGGTGAAGACTAGAGGGCTTCTAAGAATTTATTTTAGAATTGGAATGATCTTCAGTTTAGTCTCCAGTCTTCCTAGGATATAAGGCTTTTTCTTATTCAAATTACAGCTATATAGTGAGGAGGGCATAAGTGGATCTTTGGATTTTGTTGATCTGGGTTGTGCTTTGGCAGAGAGGAGGAAAACAAAACCAAAAGGTGGAATTTTTGTATTCCTGAATTCACATGGATTCCTTCTGAAAACAATTGATTTTTTTTTACAGTAGAAAAATAACATTAGAATATTACTCAGCCATGAAAAAAAAAAGAAAATAATGCCATTTGCAGCAGCACAAATGGACCTAGAGATTGTCATATTGAGTGAAGTGAGTCAAAGACAAATATCAGATGATATTGCTTATATGTGGAATCTAAAAAAAAATAGTATAAATGAATTTATTTACAAAATAGAGTCATAGATGTTGAAAACAAACATTATTACTGGGGAGGGGGAAACCAGGGTTGGAGGAGGGACAAATTGGGAGACTGGGATTGATGTAGACACACTACTATAATAGATAACTAATAACTAATAAGGACCTACTGTATAGCACAGTGAAATCTACTCAATACTCTGTAATGACCTACATGGGAAAATAATTCTAAAAAGAGTGTGTATACACCTGAAACTAACACAACATTGTAAATCCACTCTACTGCAATAAAAAAGTTTTTATGAAAAAAATCATTGATTACTCTGGGCACCATTTATTTCTTTGTTTTGAACTCTTGTCCAAGTCAGATGAACTTAGGCAGCTTGGTAACAGGGACAGAAGTAGGTTGTGCAAGGGCCTGGAGAAGGAGGCTGGGTACCATCTAGCAACTGCCTTCCAATGTCAGGGAACTGAAGCTTTCCTCCTCCTTCCTTGCTTCCCCATCATTTTATTCTCCTGCATCTCTCTTTTTTTGTTTTTCTTGATTCGTCTCCATGTGGTGGCTCAGAATGTGAATTTTTACACCAGATTCTGTGGGTTCAGATTCCAGCTCACCACTTATTGATTCAAATCAGATCAGTCACTCAGTAGTGTACGACTCTTTGCGACTCCATGAATCACAGCATGCCAGGCCTCCCTGTCCATCACCAACTCCCAGAGTTCACCCAGATTCACGTCCATCGAGTCAGTGATGCCATCCAGCCATCTCATCCTCTGTCATCCCCTTCTCCTCTTGCCCCCAATCCCTCCCAGAATCAGAGTCTTCTCCAATGAGTCAACTCTTCGCATGAGGTGGCCAACGTACTGGAGTTTCAGCTTTAGCATCATTCCTTCCAAAGAAATCCCAGGGCTGATCTCCTTCAGAATGGACTGGTTGGATCTCCTTGCAGTCCAAGGACTCTCCAGAGTCTTCTCCAACACCACAGTTCAAAAGCATCAATTCTTCGGCGCTCAGCCTTCTTCACAGTCCAGCTCTCACATCCATACATGACCACAGGAAAAACCATAGCCTTGAGTAGATGAACCTTTGTGGGGAAAATAATGTCTCTGCTTTTGAATATGCTATCTAGGTTGGTCATAAACAACTTATCTAGCTTCACTGTGCCTCAGCTTCCCCAGTCATAAGACGGTGGGTGATATTAGTAATTGCCTCACAAAGTTGTAGTGAGCATGAAATGAGCTTGTGTATGCAAAGCACTTACAACAGTGCCAGGCACACATTTAAGTACTGTTTGAGTTATTAGTAAGGCCATCATTCCTTTCCACATGCGTTTTTGTCCTTTCCTCATTATTTACTCTCCTGCAAGCCTCCCACTTGGATTACTGCCTAGGCATGGGTTTTCCTTCAAGCATGTGGCAGTTGTGTTTTTCTTTGATGGGGAAATTCACAGAGAGTCCTCACCTGAGTAAGTCAGTTTCAGGTGTCAGTCACCTTGGTAAGAAGTCAGTCTCTCATACGAAAAAGAAACAACTGACTTGAACTGGTCTGGAGAACCTTCACTGGCATATCTCTTGGGACACTGACTTTCCATCTTCACCAAGAAGATGTCACAGTGGCTAGGAGGGACTTCCTGGGGTGAGAAGTAGGTTGTGGGTGGTGAGAAGCAGGCAGAAAAAGCTAGGACTGCAGGTTAAGGTGTCCCTGAAGTTGTGTCAGTCTTTTTTAAAGCTAGATGTCTCAGATGTGTACTTCCTTTTTGCTCCTTCTTGGAGTTTAATAAAGATATCCCCTCCTCCTCCTTTGATTGTCGTTGTTTTAATTTATGTTTCTTTCATAAGAAAGTTGAACATTTGTTCATATATTTATCACCCACTTGCATTTTCCCTTCTGCAAATTGCCTATTTGTGTTCTTTACCCATTTTCCTAGTGGAAAATTCATCTTATTGATTTGTAAGAATGCTTTTTATATTAAGGATATTTCTCTTTAATCTATCATAGAGTTGCAAATATTTCACTGTTGTTTTTCCTTTGACTTTACTTACAATGTTTTTAACTTAAAATTAATTCATCTCTTCTCCTTTTCAACTTCTGAATTCTGTCTTCCTCAGAAACACCTTCCCAGTCCCAAGACTGTACACATGTTCAATTCTAGCACTTTACGGGTCTTGTTTTTTTTACCCTTAAATCTACGATGAATTTGAAACTTAATTTTGTGTAAATACTAAGGTGTGTGTGTGCATGTGTACTCAGTCATTTCCGTCATTTCCAACTCTTACAGCTCCATGAACTGTAGCCCTCCAGGCTCCTCTGTCCATGGAATTTTCCTGGCAAGAATATTGGAGAGAGGTGCCATTTCCTTTTCCAGGGGATCTTCCTGATCCAGAGATCAAACCCACATCTGCATTGCAAGCGGATTCTTTACTGCTGAGCCACCAAAGGAGTGATCCCTTAAATTTTGTGCAGATACTTAGCTGATTTTTCTAACACTATTGAATAATCCCAACATCATGTATTGATTTACTTTTGAAATCAAACCTTTGTCTTACAGATTTTTACACATGTTATTCTGTACATCCTTCTGCCTATTTCCGTATTAGTAAGTTTACAGTTAAAAAAAGGATTGACTTTTCAAATTTTTCGAGCAGTTCAAAGTTCATAGCAAAATTGAGAGGAAGATACAGAGATTTCACACATATCCCCTCCTCCAACACATCTATAGTCTCCCCCATTATCAACATTCCCCACCAGAGTGGTACATTCTTCGATAATCTATAATGATATATATCCATCATTATAATATCATATGGAGTATTTTCTCTGCCCTAAAAATCCTCTGTGCTCTGCCTACTCATATCCCTCTGCCCATCTTCCAAACAGCAACCACTGAAGTTTTTACTGTCTCCATAATTTCGCCTTCTCCAGAATGTCATATATTGGAGTTGTACAGTATGTAGCATTTTCAGATTTGCTGCTTTCACTTAGTAATACACATTTAGGGTTCCTCCATGTCTTTTTAGGGCTTCACAGCTCACTTCTTTTTAGGGCTGAATAACCTTCCATTGTCTGAATGTACCTCAGTTTATCAGTTCTGCTACCGAAGGACATTTTGGTTGCTTTGCAATGATGGAAAGCTATAAACATTCCTGTGCAGGTTTCTGTATGGACATAAGCTTTCATTTCCTTTGGGTAAATTATTGGATCATATGGTAAGGGGATGTCTAGTTTGCAGAAATATGTCTTCCAAAGTGACTGTATCATTTTGCATCCTTATCAACAACGAATGGAGTTCCTGCTGCTCCACACCTTGCCAGCATTTGCTGTTGTCAGTGTTCCAGATATTGGCCCAGTCTAACAGATGTGTAGTGGTACATCATTTTAATTTGCATTTTCTTGATGAGATATAATGTGGAACATTTTTGTAAGTGTTTCTTTTTTTTGCAAATATGTTATCCCAGTTCGTGGCTTGTCTTATCATTCTCTTGATATTGTCTTTTTACATTCTAATGAGGTTCAGTTTATTAATTATTTCTTTCATGGATCTGTTTTTGGTGTTGAATCTTAAAAGACATCACTATACTCTCAAGGTCATCTAGATTTTCAGCTATGTTATCTTCTGGGAGTTTTGTGGTTTTGTATTTTACATTTAGATTTGTGACCCACTTTCAGTTTTGGAGGGTGTAAGGTCTGTGTCTGGGCTTATCCAGTGGCACTAGTGGTAAAGAACCTAGCTGCCAATGCAGGAGATGGAAGAGACAAGAGTTTGATCCCCCAGTTGGGAAGATTCCTTGGAGGGACTGGCAACACATTCCAGTATTCTTGCTTGTCAGGGAATGTTTAACAGGATTCCTACGTGCTGTTTCTCACAAGTCCTTTGTTTCTTTTAAGCGGAACAGCATGCTTCTCCCAGGAACTGAGGTCATTGTGTGAGACAGGCTTGATTCTCCCTTAGTAAACATTCTCTTTATAACAAAACTGCTTAGTCTCGATCCCCTTTCTTGAGATATGGATTGTCTCCTGACCTTGTGACCATTATTAATCCCTTGTTCCATTGGGTGACCGTTGCTGTACATTTGGTTTTCTGATCTTTATCATTGTCGAAAGAAACTTTTTGCACCACAGCCTTTATATACTCACAGAGAAATCATTAAAGCACCTTTGCTCCATCAGAGCTTGGGTCCCTGTGTCTTTCTTTTTTTGTTTCTCTTTCTCTCTCTCTCTCCTTGGCTGATTCTTTGGAGCACAGAGACCCGTCTTGCTCACTCTCCTGCCCAGGCTTCTAAGACTCTCTCGAGAAGGCACCCTGTGCCTTCACCCCTCCTTGAGAGGGCACCCGGTGCCTTCGTGAGAGACGCAAGTCCTGTGTCAAGGGCTTTATTGGTTTTCTGCATAAACCAGGGAGTATCAGCCTCTCTCGCTCTTCCACTTTCTTATCGTCACCTCCAGACCACCCGGCCCCAGTCCATTAAAGGACCCCAACTCTTGCTTGGAGAATCCCATGGACGGAGGAGCCTGGAGGGATACAGTCCATAGAGTCACAAAGAGTCAGACATGACTGAAGCAACTGAATACACACAAGCACACACACACAAGGTCTGTGTCTAGATTTGTATTTTTTCCCTGTGCATGTCCATTTATTCCAGTAGCATGTGGCAAAAAGACTGTATTTACTCCATTGATTTTGCTCCTTTGTCAAAGATCAACTGACTATATATGTACATGGGTCTATTTCTTGGGTCTCTATTCTGTCCCATTGATCCCTTTGTCTATTCTTTCATTAATGCCATAGTCCTGATTATTGCAGCTTCATAGTAAATCTGTAAATCAGGTAATTAGTCCTCCAACTCTGTTTTTCTGTAAATGTCCAGTCTTAATTTGGTATATTATTCTTTTTAACGTCCACTAGGCCAAGCCTCTGTTTCTTATTTCTCTTTTTCTAGGTATTCTCTTAGCTAATTTTACATATTTATTCTCTCTGATGGGCTTCCCTGGTGGTCCAGACAGTAAAGAATCTGCCTGCAGTGTGGGACATCTGGGTTTGATCCCTGGGTTGGAAAATTCCCCTGGAGAAGGAAATGGTAACTCACTCCAGTATTCTTGCCTGGAGAATCCCCATGGACAGAGGAGCCTGGCGTGCTACAGTACACAGGGTCGCAAAGAGTCAGATATAACTGAGCGACCTAGCACAATGTATTTAATCTAATAAACTTTAGAATCATTTTTTTCAAGTTAAAAAATCCTTTTGGGATTTAGATTGGGGTGACATTGAATTTAGGAGAGAAGGCACATCTTTGTAATTGTGACAAGGTACACACATGCACCTCCACTGACTCAGGACTTTATTTTTATGTCTTTCAGTAGATAGTCATCCCCATCTAATGCTTTTTTCCTTCAGGGGTAATATCTTAGATATCTGTTTTTTTTTTTTTTTTTTTTTTTTTTTTTTTTAAGAGGAATTAAACTACTTTATAGGTGACAGCAGTAATTCAACTGGAAATGTTTGGCCAAGGTAACAAGTTGGAGGGTCACTAGTAGTAAGAAAGACATCACCAGGAAGTAGAAGGGACAGCCACAGGGATGATGAGGCAGACCTTGAGCATCCTCAGATTCCTAAGTATAGTCTGCCTGTAGACCAAGTGCCAGGTTAGAAATGAGGGTCAGGCAGCCCACTGCAGCTTGTGGTAGGCAGGTACGTATGCATGCGTGCTAAGTTGCTTCAGTCATGTCTGACACTTTGGGACCCTATAGACTATAGCCCGCCAGGCTCCTCTATCCATGGGATTCTCCAGGCAAGAATACTAGAGTGGGTTGCCATACCCTCTTTCAGGGGATCTTCCTGACCCAGGGATGGAACCCACGTCTCTTATATGTCCTGCATTGGCAGATGAGTTCTTTACCACTAGCATGACCTGGGAAGCCAGGTATGCAGGAACACAAGTGGGTAAACAGTTGCAGTTGAGGTAGAAAAAAGTCCCTAGTAGGAAAGAGATTTCCCAGTGGACTTACTGATGGGATGGCCAGCAAAAGGGTCCTTGAGGATGAACCAGCCAGTGGAACAGCATTCAAGGAGTCCATTGAGGCAGGCGGTAGTGCAACTTCCACACTCCTGACCTTAGAGGCCAGGTACATTTTTGTTGTGGGTGGCTGCCTGTGCACAGTAGGGTGTATAGCAGCATCTCCAGTCTCTATCCCACTACCCAAAATGCCTCCAGTCATTGCCAAATGTTTTTCTGAGGAGGTGGGCAGGGAGGATCAATTCCAATTAAGAACCAGTGTTCTAAGATCTAAGGGACGAGGGAGCAAAGGAATAATCAAAGAAGTGAGCATGTGTGAAGTTGGCCAGCAGGGTGATGGTGGGGAAGGTCAGAGTCTAGGCAATGCAGTCTTGGCCTGTTGGTCTCCTGGAAAGAGGAAGTGCAAGACACCCATCCCACTCTGCTACCTCCTGGAAGAGGGGGTGGGATGGTGAGGTAGCTGACTTCCTAGGGATGTCCCAACATCGGATCAGGAGGACGAAGCAGAGCAGGGTCAGGGACTGATTCGCTGAGAGCCATCCAAAGGAAGAAATGCGTGCTGCAGAATACCTGGCAGGGAGGGAGCCTGAGGGTAGAGAGGTATCCATCTGCGAGATAAATTTCAGATTTGGGGTGAAGAGAGGGAAACTATAGCCAGTTCCATCTCAAGACATTTCCCTAGTGCAGGCTTGTCAGATCCTGACTAACTGTCAGTTTCCCCCAAGTTGCAGTGGCTGCAGAACCTTGCTGAAATGCCCTTCAGTGAGATGAGCTGGAGTAATGGGTCACAGTTGCGGGAACGGATTCATCGAGACAGCGAGCACTGAGCAGCTAGTGTGAGGAGAGCACACAGCACAGAGTAGTGGGGAGCTCTTGGAGAGAAGAAGAGACTAAGCAGAGGAGGACAGGACCTGGGAGGCACTGGGAGGGAGGGGCCAGCACTTGACTGCTAGACACAGACTGTAGACCTCACTCCAGGTCCCATCGCCCGAAGTGAAGATGAAATGTCTTTAAACAAGATGGGTTGGGCAAATTTTCCCCTAAAGGATTTCCATAGCTGCAGAGAAATGGGTAGGAAATGGGGACGGGAAACTGAAAACTTTTTCACCTTTTTAAGAGAGCTGGTTATCTGTGAACATTGCTAGAAGAAATCCAAATCAGAAACATACACTAAATTCAACTGAAGGAGACTATGGCTTTAGAGGATCTCTAGAGAGGAAATACTGAGGGAGTAACTCATATCAGTTCAATCACAAAGCGAAAACTGCTTCTATGCAATTCTGATAGTGGAAGGAAGCCAGAGAAGGTAAGCAGAGAGGCCCAAGAGTTTGGGGGCATAAGGGACGGGTGGTCAATGCTCAGATGTGTGTGGAAGCTACAATGGTCAATAACTGGCTACCGTTCAGGAAGACAGACACAGGGCAGGGTTCCTATGCAGTCAGCATGTGCCAGTATGGCAGCATTGATTGCTATCAGTCAGCATCTTTGTATGTTTTGCCAGTGGGCTTCCGTGGTGGCTCAGATAGGTAAAGAATCTGCCTGCAATGCAAGAGAGCCCGGTTTGATCCCTGGGTAGGGAATGTCCCTTGGAGGAGGGCATGGCAACCACTCAAGTATTCTTGCCTTGAAAATCCTATGGACAGAGGAGCCTGGTGGGCTACAGTCCATTGGCTTGCAAAGAGTCAGACATGACTGAGTGACGGTCACTTTCCATAACAAAGAAGGGTGTGGTGGTGATGGTGGGATTACCTTATTTTCAAAACCAAAGCATTCTGTGTAAATACCCCAGATTACCTCTTTGAACGTAATTTCTCTTGCATGTGACCTGAATTGTATTCAGCTGACCGGGTTCCTACTTGGGGTTCTGGTGGAACAAAGTGCAGCCTAGTTTCCTCCCAGAAGCCTTTCACTTTCACTGTACTTGTTCTGGTAGGGATAATTCTGTCAGATCAGCCCTTTCCCTTCACTCAACCTCTTTCATTTTGGGTGTTTGTCTATCTAGATTTAGTTTGGGCTATGGAGGGAACATCTAGTACTATCTCGATGTTACATTGCTTCTGGAAGCATCTCAAATCTTGACTATGGCAAAGAGGAACTATGAAATAATTCAGTGCATGAGCACTATAGGACCTGATCAGCTTTGCACTGAACAGAACTCCACGTCTATATTAGCTCTGTTTTTGCTTCTCAGTATCAAACATACAGATACAACAGTGCTAGGAATTATTACTTACATCTCTGAAATGGATACAGAATCCAGAAGACCCAGTCCAGTTAATGACAGAAAAAGGCCACCCTTGGAATAACTACTGGATTATAATTATAATCTCTTACCTGTATATCCCAGGTGGCTCAGTAGGTAAAGAATCTGCCTGCAATGCAGGAGACACAAGAGACTTGGGTTGGATCCCTGGGTTGAGAAGATTCCCCGGAGGACGGAATGGCAATCCACTCCAGTATTCTTGCCTGGAGAATCCCATGGACACAGGAGCCTAGCAGGCTACAGTTCATGGGGTCACAGAGTTGGACACCACTGAAGTGACTTCAGTGAGCAGTTGCTGCACACCACTGGAGCGGCCAAAAGGAGATACCCAATGTCCAAGGTCAGGAGCAGCAACCAAGAGAAGATACCCCACATCCAAGGTGAGGTGCAGGGGTTGCACTTTGCTGTAGCAGCTGTGAAGAGATACCCACGTCCAAGGTAAGAGAAACCCAAGTAAGACAGTAGGCACTGAGAGAGGGCATCAGGGAGCAGACAGACTGAAACCAGAATCACAGAAAACTAGCCAATCTGATCACATGGACCACAGCCTTGTCTAACTCAATGAAACTAAACCATGCTGTGTGGGGCCACTCAAGACGAATGGGTGATGGTGGAGAGGTGTGACAGAATGTGGTCCCCTGGAGAAGGGAATGGCAAACCACTTCAGTATTCTTACCTTGAGAACCCCATGAACAGTATGAAAAGGCAAAAATGTAGGAAACTGAAAGAGGAACTCCTCAGGTAGGTAGGTGCCCAATATGTTACTGGAGATAAGTGGAGAAATAATTCCAGAAAGAATGAAGGGATGGAGCCAAAGCAAAAATAACACCCAGTTGTGGACGTGACTGGTGATAGAAGCAAGGTCCAATGCTGTAAAGAGCAATATTGCACAGGAACCTGGAATGTTAGGTCCAGGAATCAAGGCAAACTGAAAGTGGTCAAGCAGGAGATGGCAAGAGTGAACGTCAATATTCTAGGAATCAGCAAACTGAAATGGACTGGAATGGGTGAATTTGACTCATATGACCATTATATCTACTACTGTGGGCAGGAATCCCTTAGAAGAAATGGAGTAGCCATCCTAGTCAACAAGAGAGTCTGAAATGCAGTACTTGGATGCAATCTTAAAAATGACAGAATGATCTGTTTGTTTCCAAGACAAACCATTCAATATCATGGTAATCCAAGTCTATGCCCCGACCAGTAACAATGAAGAAGCTGAAGAGTTCAATGAAGACCTACAAGACTTCTTAGAACGAACACCCCAAAAAGATGTAATTTTCATGATAGGGGATTGGAATTCAAAAGTAGGAAGTCAAGAAACACTAGGAGTAGCAGGCAAATTTGGCCTTGGAGTATAGAATGAAGCAGGGCAAAGGCTAACAGTTTTGCCAAGAGAACACACTGGTCTTAGCAAACACCCTCTTGCAACAACACAAAAGAAGACTACACAAGGACATCACCAGATGGCCAACAGCGAAATCAGATTGATTTTATTCTTTGTAGTCAAAGATGGAGAAGCTCTATACAGTTAGCAAAAACAAGACTGAATGCTAACTGTGGCTCAGATCATGAACTCCTTATTGCCAAATACAGACTGAAATTGAAGAAAGTGGGGAAAATCACTAGACCATTCAGGTATGACCTAAATCAAATCCCTTATGATTATGCAGTGGAAGTGAGAAATAGATTTAAAAGACTAGACCTGATAGACAGAGTGCCTGATGAAGTATGGACAGAGGTTCATGACATTGTACAGGAGACAGGGATCAAGAGCATCCCCAAGAAAAACAAATGCAAAAAAGCAAAATGGCTGTCTGAGGAGGCCTTACAAATAGCTGTGTAAAGAAGAGAAGCAAAAACCAAAGCGAAAAGGAAAGATATACCCATTTGAATGCAGAATAGCAAGGAGAGATAAGAAAGCCTTTCTCAGCAATCAGTGCAAAGAAATAGAGGAAAACAATAGAATGGAAAGGCTAGAGATCTCTTCAAGAAAATAGAGATACCAAGGGAACATTTCATGCAAAGATTGGCTCAATAAAGGACAGGAATGGTATGGACCTAACAGAAGCAGAAGATATTAAGAAGAGGTAGCAAGAATACACAGAAGAACTGTACAAAAAGGATCTTCACAACCCAGATAATCACAACGGTGTGATCACTCACCTAGAGCCAGACATCCTGGAAAGTGATGTCAAGTGGGCTTTAGGAAGCACCACTAAAAACAAAGGTACTGGAGGTGATCAAAGTTCAGTTGAGCTATTTCAAACCCTAAAAGATGATGCTGTGAAAGTTGTGCACTCAATATGCCAGCAAATGTGGAAAACTCAGCAGTGGCCACAGAACTGGAAAAGGTCAGTTTTCATTCCAATCCCAAACACAGGCAATGCCAAAGAATGCTCAAAATACCACACAATTGCACTCATCTCACACACTAGAAAGATCAGATCAGATCAGTCACTCAGTCGTGTCTGACTCTTTGCGACCCCATGAATCGCAGCACGCCAGGCCTCCCTGTCCATCATCAACTCCCGGAGGTCACTCAGACTCACATCCATCGAGTCAGTGATGCCATCCAGCCATCTCATCCTCTGTCGTCCCCTTCTCCTCCTGCCCCCAATCCCTCCCAGCATCAGTCTTTTCCAATGAGTCAACTCTTCGCATGAGGTGGCCAAAATACTGGAGTTTCAGCTTTAGCATCATTCCTTCCAAAGAAAACCCAGGGCTGATCTCCTTCAGAATGGACTGGTTGGATCTCCTTGCAGTCCAACGGACTCTCAAGAGTCTTCTCCAACACCACAGTTCAAAAGCACCAATTCTTCGGCGCTCAGCCTTCTTCACAGTCCAGCTCTCACATCCATACATGACCACAGGAAAGACCATAGCCTTGACTAGGCGAACCTTTCTTGGCAAAGTAATGTCTCTGCTTTTGAATATGCTATCTAGGTTGGTCATAACTTTCCTTCCAAGGAGTAAGCGTCTTTTAATTTCATGGCTGCAGTCACCATCTGCAGTGATTTTGGAGCCCAGAAAAATAAAGTCTGACACTGTTTCCACTGTTTCCCATCTATTTCCCATGAAGTGATGGGACCAGATGCCATGATCTTCGTCTTCTGAATGTTGAGCTTTAAGCCAACCTTTTCACTCTCCACTTTCACTTTCATCAAGAGGCTTTTTAGTTCCTCTTCACTTTCTGCCATAAGGGTGGTGTCATCTGCATATCTGAGGTTATTGATATTTCTCCCAGCAATCTTGATTCCCACTTGTGTTTCTTCCAGTCCAGCATTTCTCATGATGTACACTGCATATAAGTTAAATAAACAGGGTGACAATATACAGCCTTGACGAACTCCTTTTCCTATTTGGAACCAGTCTGTTGTCCCATGACCAGTTCTAACTGTTGCTTCCTGACCTGCATACAGATTTCTCAAGAGGCAGATCAGGTGGTCTGGTATTCCCATCTCACTCAGAATTTTCCACAGTTTATTGTGATCTACACAGTCAAAGGCTTTGGCATAGTCAATAAAGCAGAAATAGATGTTTTTCTGGAACTCTCTTGCTTTTTCGATGATCCAGAGGATGTTGGCAATTTGATCTCTGGTTCCTCTGCCTTTTCTAAAAACAGCTTGAACATCAGGAAGTTCATGGTTCACATATTACTGAAGCCTGGCTTGGAGAATTTTGAGCATTACTTTACTAGCGTGTGAGTAATGCTTAAAATTCTCCAAGCCAGGCTTATACAGTATGTCAACCATGAACTTCCAGATGTTCAAGCTGGTTTTAGAAAAGGCAGAGGAACCAGAGATCAAATTGCCAACAACCACTGGATCATCAAAAAAGCAAGAGAGTTCCAGGAAAACATTTATTTCTGCATTATTGACTATGCCAAAGCCTTTGACTGTGTGGATCACAATAAACTGTGGAAAACTCTGAAAGAGATGGGAATACCAGACAACCTGACATGCCTCTTGAGAAACCTGTATGCAGGTCAGGAAGCAAGTGAGAACTGAACTTGGAACAACAGACTAATTGGAAATAGGAAAAAGAGTACGTCAAGTTTGTATATTGTCACCCTGCTTATTTAACTTATATGAAGAGTACATCATGAGAAATGCTAGTCTAGATGAAGCACAAGCTGGAATCAAGATTTCCAGGAGAAATGTCAATAACCTCAGATATGCAGTTGACACCACCCTTATGGCAGAAAGTGAAGAGGAACTAAAAAGCCTCTTGATGACAGTGAAAAGGAGAGTGAAAAAGTTGGCTTAAAACTTAACATTCAGAAAACTAAGATCATGGCATTCAGTCCCATCACTTCATGGCAACTAAATGGGGAAACAGTGGAAACAGTGGCTGACATTATTTTCAGATCAGTTCAGTTCACTTGCTCAGTCGCGTCTGACTCTTTGTGACCTCATGAATCGCAGAATGCCAGGCCTCCCTGTCCATCACCATCTCCTGGAGTTTACTCAAACTCACATCCATCGAGTCGGTGATGCCATCCAGCCTTCTCATTCTCTGTTGTCCACTTTTCCTCCTGTCCCAATCCCTCCCAGCATCAGAGTCTTTTCAAATGAGTCAACTCTTCGCAAGAGATGGCCAAAGTACTGCAGTTTCAACTTTAGCATCATTCCTTCCAAAGAACACCCAGGAGTGATCTCCTTTAGAATGGACTGCTTGGATTTCCTTGCAGTCCAAGGGACTCTCAAGAGTCTTCTCCAACACCACAGTTCAAAAGCATCAGTTCTTCAGCACTCAGCTTTCTTCACAGTTCAACTCTCACATCCATACATGACCACTGGAAAAACCATAGCCTTGACTAGACGGACCTTTGTTGGCAAAGTAACATCTCTGCTTTTCAATATGCTATCTAGGTTGGTCATAACGTTCCTTCCAAGGAGTAAGCGTCTTTTAATTTTATGGCTGCAGTCAACATCTGCAGTGATTTTGGAGCCCAGAAAAATAAAGTCTGACACTGTTTCCACTGTTTCCCCATTTTTTTCCCATGAAGTGATGGGGCCAGATGCCATGATCTTCGTTTTCTGAATGTTGAGCTTTAAGCCAACTTTTTCACTCTCCACTTTCACGTTCATCAAGAGGCTTTTTAGTTCCTCTTCACTTTCTGCCATAAGGGTGGTGTTATCTGCATATCTGAGGTTATTGATAGTTCTCCTGGCAATCTTGATTCAAGCTTGTGTTTCTTCCAGTCCAGCGTTTCTCATGATGTACTCTGTATGTAAGTTAAATAAACAGGGTGACAATATACAGCCTTGATGAACTCCTTTTCCTATTTGGAACCAATCTGTTGTTCCATGTCCAGTTCTAACTGTTGCTTCCTGACCTGCATACAAATTTCTCAAGAGGCAGATCAGATGGTCTGGTATTCCCATCTCTTTCAGAATTTTCCACAGTTGATTGTGATCCACACAGTCAAAGGCTTTGGCATAGTCAATAAAGCGGAAATAGATATTATTCTGGAACTCTCTTGCTTTTTCGATGATCCAGTGGATGTTGGCAATTTGATCTCTGGTTCCTCTGCCTTTTCTAAATCCAGTTTGAACATCAGGAAGTTCATGGTTCACATATTGCTGAAGCCTGGCTTGGAGAATTTTGAACATTACTTGACTAGCGTGTGAGATGACTGCAATTGTGCAGTAGTTTTAGCATTCTTTGGCATTGCCTTTTTTTGGGATTGGAATGAAAACTGACCTTTTCCAGTCCTGTGGCCACTGCTGAGTTTTCCAAATTTGCTGGCATATTGAGTGCAGCACTTTCACAGCATCATCTTTCAGGATTTGGAATAACTCAACTGGAATTCCATCACCTCCACTAGCTTTGATCGTAGTGATGCTTTCTAAGGCCCACTTGACATCACATTCCAGGATGTCTGGCTCTAAGTGAGTGATCACACTGTTGTGATTATCTGGGTTGTGAAGATCTTTTTTGTACAGTTCTTCTGTGTATTCTTGCCATCTCTTCTTAATATCTTCTGCTTCTGTTAGGTCCATACCATTTCTGTCCTTTATCAAACCCATCTTTGCATGAAATGTCCTTTGGTATCTCTGATTTTCTTGAAGAGATCCCTAGTCTTTCCCATTCTGTTGTTTTCCTCTATTTCTTTGCATTGATTGCTGAAGAAGGCTTTCTTATCTCTTCTTGCTATTCAGCATTAAAAAGAATAAAATACCAAGGAATAAATTTTAAAAAAGAAGTGCAAGACTTCTACACTGGAAACCACAAAATACTATTGAAAGAAATTAAAGAAAACCACAATAAACAGAAAAACATCTTATGCTCTTGAATTGAAACTTGATATTGTTAAGGTGGCAATACTCGTCAAATTAAATTATGGATTCACAGCAAACACTACTAAAATCCCAGCTACGTTTTTTGCAAAAACTGACAATGTGAGTCTAAAAATTATACGGAAATGCAAGGGACCAGAATATCCAAAACAGTCTTGAAAAAGAACATAGCTGGAGGACTTGCAGTTCCCAAATTTAAAACTTAATATAGAGATACAGTAATCAATACAATGTAGTAGTAGCATAAGGACAGACATATAGATCAATGGAATAGAACCGAGAGCCCAGAATAAAACCATACATTTCCGGTCAACTGATTTTTGAAGAGAGTGCTAAGACCATTCAATGGGGGAAAATAAATCTTTTCAACAAATAATACAAAGACAACTGGATATCTACATGTAAAACAATGAATTTGAACCCTTATCTCAAACCGTAAACAAAATCCGGCTTGAAATGAATCAAAGACCTAAAAAAGTAAGAGTTAAAACTAAAACTCAGAGGTGCCAACAGTCCCCATGGCGGCTGTGCCAGAGGCCGGGGACCCTGGGAAGGGGAAGGTAGATTTAAAAGATTATGTGACATTGGAATAGGAGGACTTATCTTGGCGACTTTAGGATGCTGGTTCCATTGTAGGTATAATTATGCAAAGCTAAGAATCCAGGAAAGACCTGCCCAAGAAGGAATTAAAAATAAGATTATATATGAAAGTGCCCATCTTGATCCTGAAAGAAAACAAATCAGTGGCAGCAGCAGCAATTGAGCATAGAAAACAACTCACTTCAATGTGAACAAAGCTGAGATGAGCTACAGAAAACATTTTATGTAACATAAGAAGACTTGCAATTTGTAAATAAATTATGGGTAAGTAGTAAAATTAAAAAAAAAAAAAAAAAAAATTTAACTCAAGGAAAATATAGGTGTAAATCTCCATGACCTTGGATTAGGCAAGGCCTTCTTAGATACAGCATCAAAGCACAAACGACAAGAATACATAGAGAAATTGGACTTCATCAAAATTAAAAACTTTTGTCTCAACAACACCATTACAAAAGTGAGAAGTCAACCCACAGAAATATGTGGAAATCATATAGCTGATAAGAAACTTGCATCTAGAATATTATAAAAAACTTTCGCAACTCAACCAACGATCAACAGAGAAATCAGTGTTTAAAAATGGGTAAAGAATCTGAATAGACATATTTCCAAAAAAGATATAAAAATGGTCAACAAACACATGAAACAATGTTCAACTTCATTAATTATTTGGGAAATGTAAATAAAAACCCCAATGAGATACCCCTTCACACCTACTAGGAAAGTGTAAGGAAAGAGGCAGATAATAACAAGAGTTGTTGAGAATATGGAGAAATTGGAATCCTTATTTAGTGCTACGGGGACTGTAAAGTGGTGCAACTACTGTAGAAAAGAGTCTGGCAGTTCTTCAAAAGCTTAAACATAGTTACCATATGACCCAGTAATTCAACTCTTAGGTATATGCCCAAGACAAATGAAAACATATCCATAGAAAAACTTGTACACAAGTGTTCATAGCAACATTATCAACAATAGCCACAAAACAAAAATAACCCAAATGTTCATTAACTGATGAACAGATGAAATATGACATATTCATACAAAAGGAGTTATTATCCAGCCATAAAAAGGAGTGAAATTCTGATACAAGTTAGAACATGGATGGGCCTTGAAAACATGCTAAATGAAGGAAGCTAGTCACCAAAGGTCACACAGTATGTTATTCCATTTATATGAAATGTCTAAAATACTAATCTATAGATATAGAAAGTTGATTACTGATTGTCAGGGGCTGGGGGCTGGTTGGTGGGCAACAGAGAGTAACTGCTTATGAGTATGGGATTTTCTTTGGAAGTGATGAAAATATTCTAAAATTAATTGTGGTGATGGTCACACAACTGTGAATATACTAAAACCCACTGAATTGTGCATTTTAAACAGGTGAGTTGTATGGTGTACAAATTACAGCTTAACTAAGAGGAAAAGAGAAAACAAAGTATGTTGGAAAAAGTCTTAAGATGCCATACAAAGAGGCACAATCTTTGAAGAATTTAGTCGCAGTGTCAATCCAGATTTGGATAAACATACATATTCACTTTTCTTAGAGGAACCATTATGTGGCTAGGGACCAGAAAGAAAGCACTGTCACTGGAACAAGATGAACAAAGCACTCTTACTGGCCACTTCCCAGAACAGGGGAATAATCCTGCAATACAAGCCCATTCCTCACCCCTAACTGTCTTCACTCTACTCCTGTCCCTGTGCTTTGATAGTGAAGTAGTGCACCGTTAGTAGAAGACTGCAGGTAGCCCACCAGTTTGTGTATGAGAAGCCTGAAATATGTATCTCATTATTAAGATTTTCAAGAGTTAGGAAATTCCTAAGATTTCAATACATTGCTCAGGTTCCGCATTACAGATAAACTAGTATTTATAATCAAAGGCTTGGTTTTTTATTATGCTGACCTATTTAGTTTATTAATTAACCAGTGAGTCATCTCTAGTTCTACGATATGTTGGTCACAGTTCCAAGGCTGTTGCTACCACTGCTGCTGTTTCATTTTTCAAAAGATACTTACAGTATTTACATATGCAGTCAATTCATATAAATATGGTATCAATAACAATACCATCTATGGACATGATGCCATTGGTGTACTGGTTACTCAGAAAATCTGCATGGAATTGCTTACTTTCACTATGGGTTATCATTCTTGTGATAAGCTAACACTACTAATGGTAACTTTATTCACATTTTACAAGCTGTTCAAAGACTATCAAAACAGTAGTTTCCAGGGAACCTGGAGTCAAGCTTAACTGCAAAAATAATCAGTATAGCAGAAATGTATTCTTGATCTGAATTCATCTGTAGAGGCCAAATCACTTCATGAAATCATTAAACTATATAAACAGTAATACCTAACATATGCAGTGTTTCGAGGCACACTTAGCTGGCTTTCTCTAGTCTAACCCACCATGTTCTCTCTATATACCTTTCTACCCTCAGTTTGGAAGCTGGTGAAAATAATCCCATAAAATTTTGCCATGACCCGGAGAACTCATTGGCCACAGGACACAAAATTATCTTTACCTTTTCCTTTTTTCTCTTTAGCCATCAATAAGTCATGCCCAATCTGCCTACATAGTATCTCTTGCATTTGTCCTTCCTTCTCCATTCATGTTTACATCTATGGGCTTATGGACTCATTAGATTACTGCAATAACTATCTAACTGGTTTCCATATGTCCATCTCTCTCAGACTCAAAGGCATCTGGCAGCAATATAAAGGATTACATTCATAAAAATAGTATTTAGTCAAGTAATCTCTCCATTCAAAAACCTTGACTGGTTTCCTCTTGTTCATTGAGGAAAGTCAAAATACTATTATCCTGGTATTCAAGGCTTTCCAATATCTAGGTCTAAATAGTCTTTCTAGATTTAGCATCCACTACTCCCTTGAACAAAACTGGTCCTTTCACCATTGCCCTGAACTTTTACAAAATCTTTCTACACCTTTGCGCGTGATGGTCCTCCTGCCTAGAATAGCTTCTCATCTTTGAAAGCCTGTTCAAGGCTTTCTTTTCTCCATGAAGTCATCCCTGAACATTAACACTCACCACAGCTTCTCATCCCTTGAATATGATATGAGTTGTGGACAGTGTCATTCATTTGGCAGTCCTCATACACAACTTATTTTGTCTTATATTGTTAATTCTTGTATTATTTAATTTCATGTCTATCTTGTCTCCTCAACTAGACTGCAACTTCCTTGAGGGCAGGTCATTTGCTACACTTTTTAAAATGACCCACAGGGCACTGTATATACTGGGGGATAGGATAGGGACTGGTCATTGACAAAAGAGCACTCAAGTTTCCCTAAGATGCCCCATTCTCAGAAGGCAACACTCTCTCTGGATGATGATTTTTTTACATATATGTGCCACATATAATAGCTTTAAGGGTGAAACTAACTTTTCATGTGACTCCAAGATATTAAGGAATTACCGACTGCCTCTGGAATTTCTGAATCCCTTATCAAAATACAAAATTAATCTTTTATAAGTAATTTCATGCTCCCCTGAAAGTTTAAAAATAACATGTAAAGAAATATGCCCAAGCCAGGTGCATAATGATCTCTAAGATTTACTTGATCACAGAGTATTTAAAAAGGCAAAGCTCCATGCAATCCACTTATATTTCAGTGTCTGTTTCTGGTGGGTTTTTTTTTTTATTGTCTATAAAATAGGTTAAACTATATATGAAAAATAAATCTAGGACTTAATGTTTACATGAAAGGCAGCCAAAATTTTATGGATAGTTCAAGGTAAAAAAAAGTCCTTCACATCTTGGTTTCTCCTGAATTATTTAGTTAATCTGAGGTTTCTTCATAGTTAGAGATGTAATCCTTAGCCAGCATCTGCTAAATACGTGGTGGTTATGGATACTGACCCAAGAAATGCTGATCATCAAGTTCTATCAAAATCCTTATTAACCTTGTTAACTGAAGAAAATCACCATTACAAAATCCCTACCCTCAGACTCTGCTGCTAAAACTTGGAAGTAACTGCAAATCTCAGAGATGTTTGTTTAGCTTGATGGACAGCCTCAGCTGATGAAGCTTTGGCAACAAAGGCTGCTTGGTAGGCAAAAACAGCCCACAAAGGATTCCCTTGCCTCGTATGTTAGAGAGACCACTGACTGGAATACCTAGCATCATTGGATCAAAACTTGAAGGATTGGTAAGCCTGGTATTTCTATACATATCCTTTCTTTGTGAAATTTTCCTTTTCACATAATGCTTCTGTTTCCTTTAGCCCAGTCTAGAGCGCTGGAAGGCAAGGCTTCAAATTATCTCCTCAGTTGGAAGTATCCATGTTTTGTGAAAATTTTATCAATTTATTCTCCAAGGATTAGTATGATAATGAATTTAGCTTCCTGTCAAGAAAAATGCTAAGTTCAAAGTATTATTTCCTTCACTTCTAATTACAAATAAGGTTTACTTTTTATTGTGTTCCATTATACAATTTTACACAGTACCATTAATATTTTAAGTGACAATTAAGCAAATCGAATTAAAGTTTTTGAACTCTACTTCTCAGTATATAGATTTACCTAAAAAAGTACAAACTAAGCACAGTGGTGCAATTTTCCAGGCACTTTCAAGTTGCTTAAATATTTACAAATATGTAAGCACCCTATATGAAAGCATGAAAGTTTTGGTGTCAGGAGGAAACACTCTGTGTATAACAAATCTTTCAATTTTTAACATTTGCACAGCTCCGAATATTCCTGAGAAATTTCAGTCTTGTTGTCACTTGACATCTGCAGGTCCTCATATTTCAGCAGTGTACCTTGGGGAACCATAACTTCGGTCACTCGATGTACCACTAATTGCACAAAATACATGTAATGTGTTGCTCATCCAGGGAGAATGCATTGGGTCTTCTTGTATTATCTAAAAATGAAAGAAATGGCATGTTTATCACGAAGCAAAGTAGCCACGGCCAAAAAAAGTATGTGTATATGAAATCATAGGCATATTCCAATTTATCACTGACACTTAGCTATTTAAAACGATATAAAGCAGAAAGAGCAAAGAAAAACATTACCGACTCAAATCTTCAAAGCTGTATTACAAAGGCAGCATATCAAAAGAGCAGAAAAGATCTGGTTACTCATTAAGAAAAATGAAAGGGTGTAAAATGCAAAATTCAACAGAAACTGAGAGGTAACACAGTCATTAAAATTTTTTTTTTTAACAGATGGCCATAACAAGAGCCTAAACAATGAACTTCTTGATATGAGTGTATAGATCATCTTCTAAGAGTGGTTCTCAAGTTCACTGTGGGGCTTTTCAAATATCCTGATACCCATGCCCTTTCCCTGGAGATTTCGTAAATAATTTTAAGTGAAGAGAAAATAAGTCAAATTTTCAAATGTATACCATAATTGTGTAAACTAATTGATGCAAAGATTTTTCTTGGAAATGAATATATACATTATATATGTATATATACATGTATATACATATACACATGTATACATACATACATATATATGTGTATATACATATATATATATGTAAAATATATACAACTTCATAAATATATACATATAGTCATATTCAGTTCAGTTCAGTAACTCAGTCGTGTCTGACTCTTTGCGACCCCATGAATCACAGCACGCCAGGCATCCCTGTTCATCACCAACTCCCAGAGTTTACTCAAACTCATGTCCATAGAGTCGGTGATGCCATCCAGCCATCTCATCCTCTGTTGTCCCCTTCTCCTCCTGCCCCCAATCCCTCCCAGCATCAGAGTCTTTTCCAGTGAGTCAACTCTTCACATCAGGTGGCCAAAGTACTGGAGTCTCAGCTTTAGCATCATTCCTTCCAAAGAACATCCAGGACTGATCTCCTTTAAAATGGACTGGTTGGATCTCCTTGCAGTCCAAGGGACTCTCAAGAGTCTTCTCCAACACCACAGCTCAAAAGCATCAATTCTTTGGAGCCCAGCTTTCTTCACAGTCCAACACTCACATCCATACATGACCACTGGAAAAACCATAGCCTTGACTAGATGGACCTTTGTTGGCAAAGTAATATCTCTGCTTTTCAATATACTATCTAGGTTGGTCATAACTTTCCTTCCAAGGAGTAAGCGTCTCTTAATTTAGTATAGATGTTTTCAAAATTATCCATTTTGTGTGATCAAAATCAACTGATATCTCTTGCACGGATAAGATGGAAGAACAACATATACATCACATCCAACCTCTTTACTGTACAGTACCAACTTAGGTTTCAAGATTTCAATACTAGGTTCTCAAATTAGCTTTGAAACTTCAGTATTAAGCCTGCAAATTGGCTTCTGGTGGCAGAAATGGGTCATATCATTTGTGCTGCTGCAAATCATGTCTTATATAAAATCCATAATAGAAAAATTTCCTCTTATAAGAGAAAGAACTTCATATTTTGGTATAGTGTAACAGATAACACTGAAAAGGGCCAAGGAATAGCCAGGCCATATCTTTTTGTCAAGTCATCATTTATGGAGCTAAACAGATAACTCACATTTCAGTACACAGCTATATTTTATCTTATTTTGTATTATATTTTCCTTTGGGAAATAATATATCTCAAAGTGTCTGACTAGAAAAAAAGCTCTCTTTTATATGGAAATATTAGAAATACTGATTTACAAAAATTCACTAAAAAGTCCACATTTGCCCAAACCAAGGTACACCTAAATAGGATACATCATGACAATACAGATTTCATAAATATAAACCAATAGAAAGTAAGACTTTTCTTGGTTACTTGTTAATATAAATATAGAATATAGAAGAATTTAAACTATAGGAGAATATATAATATCAAGGGTCTAAAATTTGGTCTCTAGAACTAAACATAATAGCCATGGTATATAGAAATTAAATGAGAAAGACAGGTGGAAAATATGACAGCAGATTCATAAAATCCAAATTGCAGGGTGTTAAAAAGTGACAAGGGACTTCCCTGGTGGTCCAGAGGATGGGACTCCACGCTCCCAGTGCAGGGGGCCTGGGTTCAGTCTCTGCTCGGGGAGCTGGATCACACATGCCGCAGCTAAGACATGGTGCAGCCAAATAAAGTTTTTAAAAAGAGAAGAGATAGAGAGACAGAGACAAGAGGCCCAAAATGGAGTCACTTGTGCTAAACCCACATCATCTGAGAATTAATATCAACCTAACTGCAGTTTCAGTCTTTTCCAGGCAGGTAATCTTAACTAGTCAAAAAAGTACATGCATTACTTTCAAGCTTGAAATTTCCTGGTCAGCACTAGTGAGGTACTTCACTGGACAGACCCTTGCTGTGCCCCAGAGGAAGGTGACCTTGCCTGAAACAATCAGGTCTCTGTTAGAATAACTTCCTTGACCTGACTCCTTCTACCTGTAAAAGGCTTCCATTTTCTACGGCTCTTCAGAGCTCCTTTCTATCTGCCAGATGGGATGCCGCCAGACTCATGAATCACTGAATAAAGCAGCTAAAATCTTTAAAACTGACTCAGCTCACTCTGAATGAAAAGCAGAGACATTACTTTGCCGACAAAGCTCCATCTAGTCAAAGCTATGGTTTTTCCAGTAGTCATGTACAGATGTGAGATTTGGACCATAAAGAAGGCTTAATGCCGAAGAATGGATTCTTTCAGACTGTGGTGTTGGAGAAGACTCTTGAGAGTCCCTTGGACTGCAAGCAGATCAAACCAGTTAATCATTAGGGAAATCACCCCTGAATGTTCATTGGAAAGACTGATTCTGAAGCTGAAGCTCCAATATTTTCGCCATTTGATGCGAAGAGCTGACTAAATGGAAAAGACTGATGCTGGGAAAGATTGAAGGCAGGAGGAGAAAAGGACAACAGAGGATGAGATGATTGGATGTAATCACCAAATCAATGGATGTGAGTTTGAGCAAACTCTGGGAGGTGTTGAAGGACAGGAAAGCCTGGTGTGTTGCAGTCCATGGGGTTGCAAAGAGTCAGACATGACCCAGTAACTGAACAACAACATCAGTTCAGTTTTGTTTTTTAGCAAGGAAAAAAGAACTGTATAGAATGACTGCTTTAAATATCTTGATCATCATAATAGCAGTAAATTGAATAATTTGCTTTCAATTTGAATAATTTAGAGTTCAAGGCTAGGTCATAGAGTTGCATGCAAATTCTATAACTGTAATATACCAGGGAAGTTGCTCAGTCATGTCCGACTCTTTGCAATCCCATGGACTGTAGCCTACCAGGATCCTCTATCCATGGAATTTTCCAGGCAAGAGTACTGGAGTGCATAGCCATTTCTTTCTCCAGTGGATCTTCCTGACCCTGGGATCGATCCCAGGTCTCCCACACTGCAGGCAGATGCTTTACCATCTGAGCCACCAGGGAAGCCCCTATAACTGTAATATATATTGGCTTAAAATGCTATCATTGTTTTATATTTTTGTAAAGGAGGAGTTTTGCTGTTTTTTCCTATGGACAATGGAGAACAGAACCCCGTAAACTGGACAGTTTCTAGGGACAAATTATGTAGTCTATTTGATTAAAGTATTCCCCAGATGGCTCAGATGGTAAAGAATTCACCTACAATGCAGGAGACCTGAGTTTGATCCCTGGGTTCAGAAGATCCCCTGGAGAAGGAAATGGCAACCCACTCCAGTATTCTTGCCTGGAGAATTCCACAGACAAAAGAGCCTGGTGAGCTACAGCCCATGGGGTCACAAAGAGTCAGACATGACTGAGTGACTAACACTTCAATATAACCCAGAAGAGTGAGGGTGAAGAGAGGCATATCCCCACTGTACTCAGGGGCTGAGCCTGAGATACAGACAATAAAGGAAGTGGAATGATTCCCTGCCTGCCTAGTCCTGATCACCAGACTGCTTTGAGAAGGAGACAATAAAGGACCTCAGAAAACTGAGCAGCAAAGGTATGCCTTGGGATGGTTTACACTCACTCCTAAGTGGGCTAACAGAAGCCAAGATGACAAAAAGAGGAAACAGATCACTGAGTCCAAACTCCTCAGGCCGGCGAGATTCCCTGCCATGAGAATAGGAGAGCAGGAGACTGGGATGACTCATCTCATTGAAAGATGGATGATGAAAGTCTAGCTGCCTGGCTTCTCCATACTGGGAAGATTACCATGGTTAGAAAATTGGACTCCTGGTCACGCAGTGCAACTTTGGACTAACTGTAATAAATTTCCCATAGTCCTTTCTAACAGAAAGCATACAAGATATAATGAGAAAGGTAGAACTTGGAATCAACTAGCTCCTGTTTTCTTTGAAATCTCTCTTCTCCCCCTCCCCACCATTATACTGCAGTCCTTTGGCACTAACCATGGTCAGTCTATTTGTAAGGACACCCTCCATGTGACGGTCTCACCCAGGGGAGTGTCTTCAGGCAAGCAGTGAAATGCTCATACCAGGACAGAGGAGGTTCTCCTTTCTGGAACCAGCAATAAGAATGTGTTCTGTAAAGGGCTGTAGTTATCCTTGTTTCTTTTAAGGGGTCTTAATTTCATAAAAAAATGAGTCTGAAGAGGTTCTGAAGCAAATATTGATCTTATTGGCTGTTTTCCTTCTTAAGGAAAGCAAAGAGACATTATGTAAGCTCAATAGGGCTCAGGCACTGAGGGACCAGACCATCAGGCCATGACTTTTACATCTGTGGTGAAGATGTTAAAATAGTTGAGTGACAATCCATGTATAGAGTGGTTGTAAACACAGATTTCAGGAGCCTAATATAGGAATGACATTTACCAGGATAATTCAGGAGTACTCTGGTTTTAAGGTAAGTAGATCTATAAAAGTCTTAACTGCTTAATTATGACATAATCTGGCTATCAGTGGTGAGCAGATCTTTGCCTCTATATGTTTCAGATTGTGTTTTACTAAGTTAGCTATAATTGACATTAACAGTCAAATATTACAATGCTAGGTGTTATAAAAAGAGAGTTTTGCAGGCTATATGGGTATTAAGACAATTCTGAATTTTGTCTTTTGTGAACTCAGGATCTCACCTAAACGATAGTACAGTTGTCCCTCAGTATCCTCAGAGGATTAATTCCAGGACCATTGTCCCCCTTCTCCCATGGCTATTAAACTGAGGATGCTCAAGTCCCTTATATAAAATGACACAGTATTTGCATATAACTCATGGATATCCTTCCCTGTACTTTAAAATCATCTCCAGATTATTTATAATCAGTAAATGCTATGTAAATAGCTGCCTACATACAGGAAATTCAAGTTTTGCTTTTTTGGAACTTTCTGGAAATTTTTCTTCAAATATTTTTGATCTGTGGTTGGTTGAATCCAAGGATGTGGAAGCTGTGAATATGGAAGGCCAACTATATCCAGTTTCCTACATCTAAGTCAGGGGTATTCATGTAGGGATCTGGCACTTCTCTAGGATCCTTCTTGAGAGACCTTAGCCATGCTCACAGTAGATTAATTCACACTTGCACAACTATTCACTTATAATGGCACTGTGGCACAAAGAACAAAATAGTTTAACATCTGACACAACTGCTAAAGCAATTGTCAGTGATTGCTTCAAATCTGATTTGCATTATATCATTTATATGGGTTAAGAATATAAGAACAAATTTTAAAATAAGAGACTAAGTAATTTCAAGGTAATACTATTTCAAACTAATAGGTTTGCTAAGTAACACTTTAGGGACTCCAGATCATGTTTTCATTTTCAATCACCCTAATACTTGCCTGTTCATGAATAATGTCAGACAATTCTTTCACCATGTCTCTGAAATTTGACTTGAGCCCTTCATGGTATTCAATCTGATCCTCTTTAATTAACCGTTCATTTAGTTCCAGTGCAATGCTGCATGCTTGGATGAACTTCCTATAGATGAAGATAAAAGATAAAGTTTTTGTTACTTATTACTCAAAAGTCTCTCTGACAATTTAATATTTACTTTAACCACGGCTTGCCTAAAAGGAAGATTAGAATCCCATATTTTCTCACTGTGTTTTTGCTAATGCCATCTCCTAAGTCTGAAATATCTTTCCTTTTCTATCTTTGTCTTCTGGTTTCTTATCTCCTTCAGAACCTGGCTTGAAATATATACCCTCTGGGAAGCCTGCCTGCTCAATCACTTGATATGATATCAGCTATGCTTGCACTTACATTAATTAACATCTATAGATAATGTAAGTTATTGAAAAATAATTTATTTGGGGCTATGTACCAAGTACAGTGCTGGGTGCTTATAGGCATGAAGTATCTGCCCTGAGCTGGTAAGAGTGGTGTGAGAGAGGTTATGACTTATCATAAAAACCTTTTTATAATTATTTCATATGTTTATGTTTCATGTCCATAATTAGAATGCAAATCTTAGGGGACAAAATACCTCACTGACCATTTGTCATAGCAAAGGGCAGAATCTTTTTCTACATACCAGGCATTAATAAACATTGAATGAATGAGTACTAAGTAAGTAAGTGTTAGTCGCTCAGTCATGCCCGACTCTTTGCGACTCTGTGGACTACAGCCCACCAGGCTCCTCTGTCCATGAGATTTTGCAGGCAAGGATACTGGAGTGGGTTGCCGTTTCCTTCTCCAGGGGATCTTCTCAACCCAGGGATCGAACCCAGGTCTCCTGCACTGCAGGCAGATTCTTTATCGACTGAGCTACAAAGGAATGAGTAGTGGTTCCTCTAACCTGAAACAGCTGATAATACAGAGATAGGAAAAGTAAAGGAAATAAATCAGGAGCAAATGAGTGGAAATTATCTTTCTACTCAGTCTGTTTAAATTATCTGTCTCTCTTATTCTGAATCTAAGTTCTTTTATATAAGAAACAGATTTTTTTCTACTGTGCAACCATTCAGACATGCATTGGCTTAGAGGGATGCTCAGTCCAGAAAAGATTATCGTATGCCCTAGAATAGCAGAATCCAAGTGGAACTAAGGATACAGGATAGAAGCAAACCTATCCAACCCTTCCTAGCCTAAATGGTCTGGAAAAGCTGTGACATGAGGTCAATCAGGCAAAGGAGGAAATCACATAATGAATGTGGGCTTGTGTTTGTGTCACAATATCCACAGCAATGAAGTCGTTGTCATATTTAACGCCTTGGGTCACTAGGACATTGTTATAGTTCTGCAGCAAGAAAGAGATCACATATTTCCTCACTACCTAAAATACCATGAGAAGGTAACTTAAACGTTATAAAAGGGAACAGATAATTTTTTTAGAAGGACATTATTTGGTGAATATTTTGATTTCACTTAAGAAGACAATGGAGTAAAAAACAGCTAGAGGTCTGATCTGAAAACTACAAAGCACTTACCTAAACATGTCTTTCAACTCATTTACTTTTTTGGGTGGATACTTGCTAGCTTGACTGTCATTTAAGAAAGCCCTTGCATATGCTAACGGACCCGCATTTACCTAAATTACAAAAGGAGGAAAATGAGAGTTGTTAGGATGTAATCAAAAAGTAATTTTTTCATTTCTCTTTTTAAAAAGAATACAATACACAAAAATTCATACCTGAGAAACATATTTACTATTCTTACTATAAATTTATTTGAAAAGGATTAACTAAAGCAAATCATCTGCCCAAATTATACTCTAACAAGTTACTTAACAATTTCTCCTATCTAAATATAGGGCTTGGCTATAGTCAGAGGGATTTATGTTAAAGCTCTCTGACATAACAAAAAATTTATAGAAACTGAACATAATGTCTTTCTTAAATTAATAAATAATGTAGAGGTTTTTGCACCCAGTCAGAGTATAAGATAATTACAATTAGTGCTTGTTCTGAGCCCTTATGAAAGCAAGAGGAACAACAAGAAATGTTTAATACATGGTTAGCAACCAACATACCTGCACTGAAACACAGCCCTGCAATTTAAGTTGGAGCTGAATCATGTCCACGTCAGCAGAGGAGCAAAGCTTTTGCAGCTCTGCAGTTTTATCTTTTATTTCATCAGTGGCAACATCAATTGGCTTTAAATGAATCTGCTGTTCATAGTTTATAGCGATCCTCTTCTTCACATATGGAAATGAGTTTGAAGCTATTAAAGATTAAGATTGACAAATGAGTTTTTAAGACAGCAAATCAAATAGCCAAATTAAAACAAAAATCTACTGTGCTTAATTCTCCCCATATTTTCTCTGGAAAAATCCCTTAGGGACCAAATAGGTGCCTTATTACTTCAGGACTGAAGGAGAAATTCTCTGTGAGACGACTCAGACTAATCATGAATTACATATAGGAAAGGAATGGTTTATAACATAGCCATGTTTGTGTAAGTCAGTGACTGAACAGCAGGACAATAAATGATAAAAATTTTAGTTACATTTTCCTGCTGACCAGCTGCTGCTTGTATATATCAAAAAAGATCATGTCAAACAAAGAAGTTATGCCAAGTCCTACTTACTAGTCAAGATTGTACGGCGTTTGCACTGTTCCTCTATACAGCCTTGCTTTTTGCCTGACAGTGTATAAGGAGCCTCAAAAACAAATCTGTTGATATTATGGTTTCTTTCAAACTCAGTTTTTCTTTCTGTGAGTTCTTTATCATCAAAGTAGGGCTTCACATAAGTGACTTGGATATGAGCATATTTGGGATCAAGCTCTTTGACATTTACCTGGAAAGTAAGAAAGTTTTGTTTTTTATTCAACAGAAGGGAAAACGGGGTACAGGTAAGCTACTAACACCTCTGAGATCAACTGCGGAACAGTCATTGAATATACTGTCAGATGAATACACACTTGGAAGAGGTCTTTGCTCTTTGTTCAAGGATTGTTTCCTTCTGATTATTAAGAAGTTACAGAAGCTTATTTGGAGATCATAGAAATGTAGACAGAAAAAACTGCAATGCTACCACTCAGCAATGACCAATATTTACATTCGCATATATTTCCTTGTAATCTTTTTTTCTATGCATATATATTTATTTACAAACCGGAGATCAGGTTGAGCATTGCTTTATCATTTGCTTTTTTAAAATTTTTATTTAGTTTTATTTGCTTTTATGCTACATTAAACTTCTTTTTAAATTTTTATTTATTTTTAATTTTTAATAGAAATTTATTTATTTTAATTGGAGGCTAATTACTTTACAATATTGTATTGGTTTTGCCATACATTGACTTGAATCCACCACGGTTGCACATGTATTCCCCATATATTAAAATGGCTAACTGCACATTTGAATTCCACCTCAAAAAATACCTATTACAGAGAGGATTCTCAGAAGATGGCAGAGCACCACACATCTACCTTCTTATAGAGACAATAGTTACACCATCATTACCTATCTGATGGAACAATTTTGGAACTCTGGAGTCTGTTGAAGACTTGCAACTTCCAGGGGAAGAGTTGGACAGAAAATTACCTTAAATTTGATTTTGTTCAATTTTAACTCTGGGCACGATGGCAGCAACCCATACCTCACCCCTCAAGTACTATGGCAGATAGCTGTGTGCATATTCCTAGAACAGCTTGTAGGAGCCAGGATGAACAAAGACCCTATCTTCCAAATATTGTGAATCTGTGCCATGACTGCTGATTGCTGCTTCTGATCACGGGGGACAGTCAAAGAGGCTGTGGCCATTTTTATACCACCTCTTCCCTTTGTTGCAATGCCATCCCTCTCTGCCTAAAGTGACTTTCAGGGATTTAACAGACCAGCACCTTTCCTCTTCTCTCCTCTTCATTTTCCTCTCCATCCCCTCTTAGGAGCCGGGCATCTAATACTAGGCCATTCAAAGGTAACTGCATAAATGAGGGTGACTAGAAAGTCACTGCGCATGCTCAGGGGAAGGCACAGGCTCAGATAAGACTTGAGAAGGTCCCAAATTTACACCTCAGGCAGATTCTGGGGACAGACACAGCTTACAGCAATTAAAAACAACAACAAAACCCATGAAACTCTGGGACAGGGAAGAATCCGATTTCCAGAGAGATCACAATATTAAATTCAAATGTCCAGTTTTCAACAACAACAACAAATTGCAAGGCATACAAAGAAATAGGAAAGTATGGCCCACTCAAAAAAGAAAAGTAAACCAATAGAAACTATCACTGAACGAAAAAGTGATAGCAGATCTCCTAGAAAAAGACATTAAAACAACAGTATTCATGATCAAAGAACTGAAGGAAGTTGTGGAAAAAGTCAAGAAAACTATGTATCAACAAAATGTCAATATCAATAAATAGCTAGAAAATCTAAAAGGAAACCAAAAAACCTTTTTTTCAGAGCTGAAAAATAACTGAAATGAAAAGTCACCAGAGGGATTTAAAGGTAAATTGCAGCAGGTATAAGAAATAGTGAGCCTACTTGAAGATAAGATCAATGATCAATCAGAGGAACACAAAGGAAAAAAAATTGAAGAGGAACAGAGGCTACAGAACCTGCGGAACATTATCCAGCATGTGAACATACACACTATGGGAGTCCTTGAAGCAGAAAAGTGAGAGAAAGGGGCAGGGAGACTATTTGAAGAAATAATGGGTGAACACTCAAATCTGATGAAAGACACAAAGCTCAACAAACTCTAAGCAGGGTAACTTTAAGAGACCCACGGTGAGACACATTAAAATCAAATGTCAAAAGCCAAAGCCAAAGAGAGAATTTTGAAACAATCAAGAGACAAATGGCATGTCACATACAAGGGATCCTGAATAAGATGGTCAGATTTCCCATCAGAAACTTAGGAGGCCAGAAGGCAGTGGGCTGCTATATTCAAAGTGCTAAAAAAAAAAAAAACTATTAATCAAGAATCCTATATCTGACAAAGCTAGTGGAGGTGATGGAATTCCAGTTGAGCTATTTCAAATCCTGAAAGATGATGCTGTGAAAGTGCTGCACTCAATATGCCAGCAAATTTGGAAAACTCAGCAGTGGCCACAGGACTGGAAAAGGTCAGTTTTCATTTCAATCCCAAAGAAAGGCAATGCCAAAGAATGCTCAAACTACTGCACAACTGCACTCATCTCACACACTAGTAAAGTAATGCTTAAAATTCTCCATGCAAGGCTTCAGCAATACGGGAACCGTGAACTTCCAGATGTTCAAGCTGGTTTTAGAAAAGGCAGAGGAACCAGAGATCAAACTGCCAACATTTGCTGGATCATCAAAAAAGCAAGAGAGTTCCAGAAAAACATCTATTTCTGCTTTATTGACTATGCCAAAGCCTTTGACTGTGTGGATCACAATAAACTGAGGAAAATTCTTAATGAGATGGGAATACCAAAGCACCTGACCTACCTCCTGAGAAATCTGTATGCAGGTCAGGAAGCAACAGTTAGAACTGGACATGGAACAGACTGGTTCCAATTACGTAAAGGAGTACATCAAGGCTGTATATTATCACCCTGCTTATTTAACTTATATGAAGAGTACATCATGAGAAACATTGGGCTGGAGGATGCACAAGCTGGAATCAAGACTGGCGGGAGAAATATCAATAACTTCAGATAGGCAGATGACACCACCCCTATGGCAGAGAATGAACTAAAGAGCCTCTTGATGAAAGTGAAAGAGGAGAGTGAAAAAGTTGGCTTAAAGCTCAACATTCAGAAAACTAAGATCATGGCATCTGGTCCCATGGCAAAGAGATGGGGAAACAGTGGAAACAGTGGCTGATTTTATTTTTCTGGGCTCCAAAATCACTGCAGATGGTGAGTGCAGCCATGAAATTAAAAGACGCTTAGTCCTTAGAATGAAAGTTATGACCAACCTAGACACCATATTAAAAAGCAGAGACATCACCAACAAAGGTCCGTCCAGTCAATGCTATGGTTTTTCCAGTAGTTTTGTATGGATGTGAGAGTTGGACTATAAAGAAAGCCGAGCACCGAAGAATTGATGCTTTTGAACTATGGTGTTGGAGAAGACTCTTAAGAATCCCTTGGACTGCGAGGAGATCCAACCAGTCCATCCTAAAGGAGATTAGTCCTGGGTGATCATTGGAAAGACTGATGTTGAAGCTGAAACTCCAATCCTTTGGCTACTTGATGTGAAGAGCTGACTCATTGGAAAAGACCCTGATGCTGAGAAAGATTGAGGGCAGGAGGAGAAGGGGACAACAGAGGATGAGATGGTTGGATGGCATAACCAACTGGATGGACATGGGTTTGAGTGAACTCCGGGAGTTGGTGATGGACAGAGAGGTCTGGCATGCTGCGGTTCATGGGGTCACAAAGAGTCGGACATGACTGAGCGACTGAACTGAACTTAAATGATATCTGGCAAAACTGTCCTTAAAAGTGAGGAAAAATTAAGACATTTCCAAATAAAGAAAGCTGAAAGAGTTTGTTACCACTAGACCTGCCCCACATGAAATGCCACAGGGAGTCCTGCTGGTCACAATGAAAGAACATCAGCAGTAATTCAAACCTGTATGAAGGTCTCAGTAAAGATAAATACATGGGTAATTATAAAAGCTAGTATTAACATAACAATAGTAGCACAATTTGTTTTTATTTCTCCATGATGTAAAAGATTAATACATTATTAAATTATTAGTATAAGGGACTTTCCTGGTGGTGCAGTGGTTAAGGATCCTTCATCCAGTGCAAGGGAAAATACACTGCATTAACAGAATGAAGGAAAAAAAAACACACATGATCATCTCAATCAATGCAGAAAACACATTTGACAGAATTCAACACCCTTTCATAATGAAAACACTCAACAAATTAGAAATAAAAAGAAATGACTACAATCCTATCAAGGGCCACTGTGAAAAACACACAGCAAACACCGTATTCAATGCTGTGACAAGGGATAGAAACTTTCTTAGTAGCTTTTAAAACTTTTGCAAAAAGCCTATATTCAAAAATTCTTTATTTTTTTCCCATTAAATATCTAGATTTCTCCAGAGAAACCTCAGGAAATAGTTGAAGCTAATTATCTAAATAAGACAAAACACAGAAGAGAAATAAAAAGAAATCAAGACTGATTTTAACATTATAAAAATGAAATAAGTATATGGTAAAACATTCAAAAAGTACACTTGAAAAGTAAAAAATGGTTTTTTTCTCCATAAGACTCTAGACTCTCTCCTTTGAGATACCATGGTTAACACTTTTGTATCATTTCATCTATGGCCGATTCATATTGATATATGGCAAAACCCATCACAATACTGTAAAGTAATTATCCTCCAATTAAAATAAATAAATTTATATAAAAAAGAATATATTTTGATTGGTTTACATCCAAACTTATAAATATTTTAAGTAGTTTAGTTAGATCCTTTATGAAGGCAGTACCATGTCCTTAACCGTATGGACATTAGATTGTTTCGAGTTTTGTGCTATATAAACTTAATAGCAATAAACATCTTAAACATACACATTTATGTGTGTACATCTACAAGATAAAATCTTAAACGTGAAATTATTGGGTCGAGGAAATGTACATTTAAAATACTGGAAAATATTGCCCACTGTTCTTTAAACTGTTTGTGCCCTTAGGCAGATTTTATTCTTTGGCAAGTAAAAGAGTGTTTAAAATTTTTAATTCCACACATTAAGAAAGAAGAAGGGTTTTAAAAGTAGCAACTGCTTCTTTTATCTGTTGCTATGAAGAGTGACTAAAATATTGTGTTTACAAAGAGGGTCAGGAGTCCAGCTGCCTGATGGTGGTTTGTCATTAGTGCCTGTTGGCCAGTTTTCAGAGGCAGTATGGGACAGGAGGAGAAGGGGACGACAGAGGATGAGATGGCTGGATGGCATCACTGACTCGATGGATGTGAGTCTGAGTGACCTCCGAGAGCTGGTGATGGATAGGGAGGCCTGGCGTGCTGCAGTTCATGGGGTCGCAAAGAGTCGGACACGACTGAGCGACTGATCTGATCTGATCTGATAAGTAGAAAACTGCATGTTTTTCTGCAAGCCTGGCTTTCTAATAACTTTCCATTTATAGTATCAGTAGTGTGGCAAGAAGCCTAAAACTTGCTGGCTACAAAAGAGAAAACTTTCTGTGGTCTTAATTCAATAAAACAACACAGAAAAGACTGAAACTGATGAGCAGAGAGATTTTGCCAAATATTAATGAATTCTGGACCTGTCAGTATACATTTTAAATATCTAAGATATTCAAGATAAAAATCATCTCCATAAGATATAAATAAATTTACAAAGTGAAGAGATCATTTTCACGGTAGAAAATGAAGTGTCTTTACCATCGCCAAGGGCCTTTCACTCTGGCAATGCTGCCTGTTAGCTATTAAGTGTTGTGCAGAGCACCATGCACATCACAGTCACTTGGTATGTATTTCTGGGGCCTGCAGATCTTGCACTGTATTAAAGGGCTTTCCTACCTTAAAAATCAGCTCTCATCCTGAACATGCCCATGGTGACTAAGGACAATCAGTCATTCCCATTGTGCTCATCTGCAATTCTGTCTATAAGGAACTATGCGTTTCAAAGAAACAGCCTCTCTTGCTGGAACCTTTCTCATCCTTGCCTTGGCAGGGTCTAGTGGGATGGATCATCTTTAGATCAAGGCATCTCTCCTAAACCTACATCACTGCAAATACAACTACTGAACTAAGGCTATCTTAAGAGTGAACTGTGTGTCATAAGATGATTTTTTAAAAATCTCACTTATTTATTTAGTTTTATTTTGGCCACACTTGATCTTCTTTGCTGTGGCTTGCAGACTTTCTCAGGTTGCAATGAGCAGTGAGTACTCTCTAGTTGTGGTGTGTGGGATTTAGCGTGCCAGTGCAGTAGCTGTGGTGCACAGGTTTAGTTTCCCCACAGCATGTGGAATCCTCCTGCACCAGGGATTGAACCTGTGTCTCCTGCATTGGCAGGCAGACTTTTACCCACTGGACCACTAGGGATGTCCCACCTAAGATGATTTTAATCATACAGTATGAAATTGACAACCATGAGGCACAAGAGCGGTAACAATAATGGCTAACATTGATTGAGCATGCTAGCTTCTATGCTGTTATTGAAGGCTTTTTTATGTATCAAGAACTCAATCACTTTCCATACCTTAACTAATTTAATCCCAACAACAACTCTATGAGGAAGGCACTACTATTAAGTTCATTTTACTAACGAGAACGATGAGGCACAGCGAGGTTAAGTAAATTGGACATGGTCGCACAGTTAGTAAGTGGCAGAGAATGGAGATCTGAGTCTTCCTCTCTGATTTCAAAGCCCCTGTCCTTTCTTTCAGGATCTGGAAAGACTCTATTTCCCACGCCTCTCCTCCACCAGCTAAAAAAGGAAAAGTCAGAAGCAATGTGCCACATTGGGAACTAATAAATAATGATTTGAAAATGCAGGGCATGTTACCTTGTCTGAATCTTGAATTATTTTGACATTCTCTGTACCAAATTTTTCACCATAAAGTTTAACAAGTCTCAGGGAAATCTCTGAGAGGCCGGTGAGCTTTGGCTCTTTATAGATGTACTCCTTTCCATCCTCTTCTTCAAAAAAAAGACTATTATAAAGTTAAACATACAATATTTTATAAGCATTATGAGCAAATGCAGCATTTAGAGAACATCCACTAAGTAATCAGCAATAATATATTTGAAATAGATTTTAAACAATGGTACTAAAAGCCACATGCATATATTGTAGCTGAAATAAATGAGAACGTTCAAACTCACAGTCATATGAGCATATCATTGGCCTGAAGGTTTTTACACTCGATTTTTCATCACTTGCATACTTACCTGATTTTTATTTGAAAACTTTCAGGACTGCGTATTAAATAAACATTTAAGAAACCTGACTGAAAACGAAACTGAAGGAAACGTTCAAATCTTATACGCTGTCCTCTGACCTAGGGGATTTAGATCTGGAGACCAAAGTGAACATTACACTGGGAAAAGTGTCACACCTGCTGTTGTGACAGGTGCTTTACCTAGACAGACTCCTAGCGCCAGTAACTGCTGCTATGGTACGCTAATAATCCAAAGGTGAATGTTTAAAAAGGAAAACAACTTGATGAACTAAAGTATACTTACTTGGCCATAAAAGGCAACTCTGAAGAAAGTGCCTAAAAGTCTTTTCTTTGTGTGCATAACCTCCAAAATTTTTGTGTAAGCTCCATGAAGAGTTCTGTAAACTTGAGTAAGCTTCTGAAAATATGAGAATAAACAAATTAGCTTTATCTTTTGGTTAGTTATGAAATGTATACAATAAATGCATAAGGGAAAAAAAGCAATACTATTTCCTTTTCAAAATGGTTTTGGTCGGGTCATTCACACTCCCTTCTTCCATGATCACAGATAAAATGCCTTAACAGCTTTAGGTGAGAGGGTAGAGCTTAAAATGGTCAAATAAACTGTAATCCTAAATATCATGCTTCATGTCATTCATATCTCAATGGTAGTATATACATTAAAAGTACTGTGTTATTGACTATTTTTTTCCTTATGTCTGAATTATTGTAACTGAAAAAGAAGCAAAATGCTTTGCTTGAGCCCTAAGGTAGAGAGATGGGAATAAACAATCATGCAAACACTTTAGGAGAGGAAAGTAAAATGCAGACACAAAAATAACAGTAAAAGCCTGAGTGGGGAATGCTTTTATAACAAGTTCGCAGACACTTCCAAAGAATATATTCTTCTACACACTCAGAAAAAGGGAACGTATTATGCCAAGAACATTATCTAGAATGTGAAAAGACAAGATACAGAACAGGAGAAAATATTTGCAAATCACATATCTGATGTTTTCTAATCCAAAAAATATAAGGAACTCTCATAGTTCAGCAACATAATGACAAACAACCCAATTTAAAAGTGAGCAAAGGACTTGAATAGACATCTCTCCAGAGACTATATAAAAACGGCCAACAAAGACATGAAAAGCTGTTCAAAACCATTAGTCATTGAGGAAATAGAAAGCAAAACCACAGTGTGACACCATTTCACATTCACTAGGGTGCCACATACAATAGGTTCTAATAAGAACCCCCAAACACAAGTGCCAATCAGATGTGCTGGTGGGAAGGTAAAAGGGACAACAATTTGGTGGTTCCTCAAAAGTTAATAGAATTACTCTGCAACTAGGCAATTCCCCTCTTAGGTATTTATCCAAGATAAACAAAAACATGCCCACACAGAAACTTACTCATAACTATTTACAACAGCACTCTTTATAATAGCCAAAAGGTGGAAACAACCCAAACATACAAACAAATTTTGGCATAGCCATACCATGGAATATCATTCAGCCATGAAAAAGGAATGAAGTTCTGATATAGGTTACACCTTGAATGAACCTCTAAATATTATGCTAAGGAAAAGAAGCCAGACACCAAAGGTCACATCTTGTATTCATATTTTTTATGACACATCCAGAACAGACAAATCCATAGACAGAAAGCAGATCAGTGGTCACCAGTGGGGTGAGGGAGAGGGTGAAAAGTAATTCCTTGAAGGAGATGGAGTTTTGCCTGAGATGATATAAATGTTTTGAAACTAGAGAGAGGTGGTGGGAGCATAATATTAAGAATGTGCTAAATGCCACTAAACTGCAAATTAGAAAACAGTTCACTGTATGCTGGTGAATTTCTTTTCAAT